>CM074189.1:47243093-47662604 GCA_037179385.1 Holothuria scabra | reverse complement strand
CTGATTTCGGAACGGAAGCGTTTGTTACACTCTTAAAACACCTGGGGTTAAATTCATCCAGGATCGGTGTTCTATTTATTCCAACACAATTCTGGTTGCATTTTAATGAAAATCTTGGATTAAACTAACACACATTCCGGTTAAAAACAAGAAGGATTTGAGTTACTTAAACGCCAGGATTTGATAAAATTTAACTGTGATTGTGTTGGAGTAAATAGAACACCGATCCTAATTAAAATTAACCCGGGTGTTCGTCGAGTAAACTCGTGCATGCACCTGGCACTGATAAGAAGTGCAGCAAGTTGATCACCATTTATAAATTGATTCCTTCTCTTGCATCAAGGAATGCTCTGATACATTCCTGGACAGACATTGTTATAGAATATTTGGACAGAAGTGTGAGAGTTAAAAGGGATTCTACTTCCCCAGTGACAATATGATAGTTCACACCATGGCCGTATATAGGACTCTGTCTTGTAGTGGAGGCGGTAGATTTTTACCCAACCATACACATCCCTCTTCTGCCCGACTAAGGCATCGAAGTCTACCCTATTTAGCAGAGGTTTTTGTTAATTAGGGGTATGCAGCCATATATAGAATTATAGTATCCCCTAATTACTTCGTATGGGCGCCATACATGCTAATTTTTGCTCCCTGCCAATTTCAGGGTACAGCATTGTTAAGGTCTATAACCTTTTCGAATAATCGCTTCATTTAATAATTTACGATGGCAGAATCAAATCCCGATCCGTAAGTATTATATTTCTTTTGGTTTGTCATGCATTTTCAAAAAAATATTTTAAGTTAATCGTTAGTCTACTTCAAGGATCATTTTCTCACTAACGTATGCGAAAAAAGGTTAATGAATATTCAATTACGTATTACTGCTGTAGCCGTATGTTATGACTATCTTGAAAATGTCAAATCCTAAGTTATGATAATGTTGTTTATTTCCTTCCACTTTACTTTTTCATCGACATTGGTCTTTACATTGGATTTTGACATTTTTTTCACAATTCGGATTTACTATAAAGTGTTGATCTGTTGTAAACGATCATCAGGTAAGGTTTGAAGTGGTGAAATGTGCACTTTTTTTCATCCATATGTGTAGATAATTGGCTTAAACGAACATTTTACTCTGCTCCAAATTTTGCAAAAGAAAAAGTTTGGGCATTTATCTCTATTCTTCTTTATTTTCTCAGTTGCAACTAGGTAATGTGTTCTTAACTTAACATATATTTTCTCAAGTTTTAGGTTAAAGAAAGCAATATTCATTTCTAGTTTGTAAATCATTTTTTGGATGAGGCTCAAACTTGTTTTCTAACAACTTAATATCATCAACAACAATACCAACAACCAAAAAGGGAAGGGAGCAATAACACGTTCCTCCAAGATCCTAGACAAAAAGGGTGCACGTCAGCTCAACTGGTACAAAATCGGGTAACGTGCTGAAGTGTTGTCCTCGGACGGCCAGGACTGGTTTTACTACAACATAGCTCGGTACGATTGCATTCGATTGTATTAGGCTGAATGAAAGTATGGTACATACCATACAACTACACTCCTGCAGAGAGTAAACCCGACAGTTGCGTCCGCTTTGACTCAAGAGTTTCCGTTGACGTGCTCGTTCTTATGGCACGCCAAAAGGCTCGCCGCATATGATGATGTACTACAATTGTTGAAGCTACAACCTGTGGAACTTTCCATTCGATTGGAAGTTTCGATGGTACTTTGCATTAAATGCACTAAAGAGAACAAAAAAGGGTTTTTTCTTATTTCCATGACATAAGATGGCCCAGGGGCCTTACATCAAAATCATTGGCCCTGTTGATAGAGAAACTTAGTTCAAGAACCGAAAGTACCGAATCATTACTGGATCTATTGGCGACGGGTAGGCATGGACATTCACTTGACATGACAAGTTGAAGTATTTAGGGTCAAAATACATTGCAGCATGGTAGTAGATCGAAAGTTTTGGGCCAAGGGCCCCATTGTGGGCAAAAAGGCACCGAACACCAAAAGAAACATTGAAAATAAAAACTCTTTGTACTACTTAGTGGATTTAATGCAATGTACCATCCAAATTTCCAATCGAATGAAAAGTTCCACGGGCCGTAGTTTCAACATTAATTATTTGGGCCCTGAGTATTGACAGTGGCCTATTACCATTTTGAAACCCACATGGGCCCCTTCGGTACATGAACGTATACATTTAGCACATGATCGTATGAATTCAATATATGTACGTATGCAATCAGTACATGTACGTATGCAATCAGGACATGAACGTATGAAATCAGTACATGATCGTATGCACTAGGCTCATTGTACATCAAGGTAAGCAGTTAGTACATGAACGTGTACTTTTACTACATCGCATGAGTTTAGATGATCATCGTACATCAGTGAGACTTTCGGGGACTAGCCTACTTGCACGCCGAAATAATCACTCAATATGGCATGCGGAAGGGACGATAATAACATAATGATCATACGTTTTTACTTGTACAACATGTGTTGTTAAATGTAAAACGTGTGTTTTATGTACATCGTAACATTTAACATGATGAACTTATGGTTTTAGTATATGATGGTGTAAATTTACATCATGATCGTTTGAAGTTAGTACATCATAGTATACTTTTGGTACATGAACGTGTAATTTTTGTACATGAACGTGTATTTTAGAACATCCTCATATGTGGTGAACCTTTTGGCGTGCCATACCCTCCCAGGATTTGTACATAAGCTCTACGGTAGACGGAGACTATGATAAAAGGTGAAAACAAGAGATTCTTAAGCGCCTAATTCGCGAGATAGACCACTCAACCCCAACATGTACTGAAATGTGTAGTATGTCAAGAAGTGGTGATGTCGGTTCGCCATTTTAGTAAACAAAATCTCACTCGAGCTCAGTGCAACCAACATCTACGCCCGTTTCGCCACCAGTAACAGATAAAAGTTCAATTATGACTGTGGGGAGCTGTTACTGTTTCAGCTCGGGAAAGCCGTGATTAGTAGTTGATCTGTAAGCCTGAAAGGGGAGGGTGAATATTTCATGTAGCTGTCATCCTTTCCTTTTGAGAGTTGTATTTGGGATTATCGCAATTTCCATGCTTTATATCCTGTATTGAAAAAATGAGTTCAGTTCGTGTCTGAAATGAAGAGGGGTGGAAGCATATTCTCCTTCACCCGCACCTATGACATATTTTCTGGAGGAATTAATTGTCACCGATTTTGATTGGCTGAAAGCCTGAAACATTCGAGAATTTTTGTATTACTTGGTTTATGAAATGTGCCTCAAGTTGATAATAAGCAATAAGATGGTCCTATTTAATTAGCCCACAGTTCACTCGGCAATGAGTTACCAGCTTTGTGCGCCAGTTTGCCAAAGAGCCGCCCTATTTCTAAGTGAGAATAAACTTTGATAAGAACATGTGGGTTTAAGTTATTGCAAAAAGGTTGATTAACACCAAGTTACAAGTTTTGTAAATAGGAATATGTTGGTGTGACCTGGCGGGTGGGATCAAAGCGCCGTTATTTAGTATTGCAGTATTTGACTCAGTATTGTTTTCAGTGGCGAAGCTACTGGGGCAGGGGGCAAGTCCCCCCCTGAAAAAATAATTTGGGAAATCTGATAAAATTGGGGAAATTTGATGAATTTTCGTACTCTAACAAAAATTTCTCAAAATTTTGGTTAGAATAGAAAATTCTGAGACATTTCTCATACATAATTCATATTTCCATTCAACAAATTAACCAAGATTTGAGATTTCGTCAGTGTCGCATGAACCGGCCCTACTCCCGTTCCACAGAAATGTTCTCACCGCGTAGCAGATTGAATGTTCTCTTGCATACGCGCGAATTTTATGATCAGTGCATTTCAGTGTACATGAAGCTGTTATTCAGGAATTTAACAACAGCTGATACAGTACAACTAACACTGAAAGGCTGTAAACCCGAACTTATCCCCTTGCACACAGTCTCTGCGTTGTACACTTTGGGAATTCAGTAAAAGGATGTGAAAACTGACAAGTCACTAACGTAACCCCCCCCCCCGAGTTTATTATATTGTCTCGCAAGCTACCAGTAGCTATACCGATTTTACTCTGTGTACATAACGATGGATGGGGCTGAAACAATCCATGGCCAACGATTAACTTAAAGTTAGTCTAGAAATTAGAATGAACGGGATCCATTGGCATACTTAGATTTTGTTACTTAGCCTAATCCTTGGAGGCTTACAGGCTAGTTCGGGAAAAAAGCTTTCTGCTCACTTGGGGTGTAACAATAAACGTGTCCATGAGTACCTTGTTGCCTTCCTCACTTAACAGATTGCTGTTCTACTGTTCTAACAGGATATCCTGTGTGATCGAGCCACTATTAGGCCTCCTTTTAGTGGCGTACGAAGAGGGGGGCAATTGGGCCATGCCCCCCTCACAGATGCCATTTTTTGTTCTTAAAAATAAGGAGTTAAACTTTAGTAACACAGATTTTACTTCAAAAGATAGCATGTGTGGCACCAGGTTGCATATAAGGACACCCAATTTTTCAAAAATTTTCAAAGGAGGATTGTCTCTGCAAGTCCGTCCCTCAGTGATGCCAATATTTTAATTCTTACAAATAGGCAAATTCTGTCAAGTTCCAATTTTTACTTCAAAAGGTAAACTCTGTATCCCACTGGTGGAATCGATAAAAATAAAGACTACATGTTTCGATTCTCTTTACAAGCATGAATACGCTATATTTGACCATCTAGGGGTCTGATTTTTCGGAATTTTTTAAAGCTCCACGCCAGCCAATGGTGGCGTTTCGCTCAGTCTTTTGGGCAAAATAAAATTTTTGGATGAGATTACCCCTTAACTCTCTGATCACTTTTCAGTTTGCGAACATATTTTTGAAGGAAGGATTTTATTTGCAAACGACAAAAGAAGGTAGTGACTGGGTAGATTCTTCGTATCAGTCTGGAAAATGCCGGCTATTTCCGGCCATCTGAGGGGTCTAATTTTTCGAATTTTCTCTACGCTTCTCGCCAACCAAATGGTGGCGCTCCGCTTAGATAATCTTTATGACGAAATAACATTTTGTGGCCAAGAAATACCACAAATCCTGTACCGATTAATGCTCTTTTATTTTGACTCCTAAAAGTGTGCAAATTTAATGACAAGTTTTACTTCGTAAGGTAGCATAAATGGCATAAGAATGCATGTAAAGACACAAAAGTTTCAGTTTTATCCTCATGAACCACCACAATTCAACTTTTTACGCTGTTCCTGTCAAAGTCGAAAATCTTGCACCATTTTGCATCTAGGCTCCTTGAAAAAGTCAAAAAATTTCTGGACACCCTCCTCTTAGACCATACTGCATCCCCCCCCCCCTTCAGAGAAATCGTGGGTACGCCACTGCGTCAGTACATACAAATAAACCAGTGTTGTTAACCAAAATAATATACTAAGAGCTGTTATTTCCAATTGCTCTATGTTATAATTTAAGATTTAAAATGCAGGTAATACAGGAATACAGGGACCACGGAGACGGGGTCGGGGCTAGGTGGGCTCTACCCCCCACACTTACATAATGACATGGTAATGTTGTTTTACTTGTAAATTTGCATTTTTTATATGAAAAACATACACGTTGACCGGGAAAAATTTTGGGAAATTTCATGCCTTCGCCCCCCCCTGGAAAAAATCCTAGCTACGCCACTGATTGTTTTCATCAAAAGATCATAACTCGGCGGTTTTTGCTAGAGAATTCCTTATCGGGCATAACACGGCAAGCTTATTAGACTTCTGAATTAAAAGGTGAATCATTCGCGGGTCACGGCAGCCACAGAGGGTTTGGTTCGGGGCACTGCCACACTGAAAAATGTTTCTGCCCTACCAGCTAAAATTAAAATTAAACCCTATCCTTAGTTCATGTGAAAAAGGATTAATTCTGAAGGCCATTACTGCTTTTTTGTTCAGTGTTACAAAAGAATACAATCACATTTCATCTATTGTGCTGGTCACTGGACGTTTCCTGAGTTTCTTTACTGGATCAATGCACACACACACAATACTCCATTGAAATTGACTTAATCCATCTTTCCGGCTATGTGTCTGGTCTGACGGGTTCCAAATTTGAAACTAGCTAAGGGACTTTTCCCAGCTTGACACTGGGTATTATGGAAAAAATATGTCCCCAACTTCAACACTTTTCCCAACCTCCCCCCGCCCCCTCCACGGCGCAAGACAATTCTCATTAATTTTTAGCAATTCTTAGCAATTGCTAGCCTTTATTCTCTCAGCAAGACAGATTTGAGCCCCAAATGCATGCAGCTATCGAGTAGGGGAGGTATGTGCGTTACATGGAATGCATGAGTATAGAGATTCAGAGGCGTTTGTTTGCACAAAGCAGCCGGGAACTAACTTGAAAACTAAGTGTAACCGTGCGGTAGGTAAAACTCTCATGCAACAATCTGAACAATACATTTGTACGCGTTTGGTTTAAAGGTTTGCTCTACGATGTAGTGTCCTACAGCATGTTTTGTTTGGACACTTTTGTCATAGCACACATGCCACGGATTTCCTATATGGACGGACCATACTGTACGGTACATTTTCGCTACCGCAAATTTTAGTATAGGGGTAGCAAGCAGTGGCGGAGCTGCCATATGGTCAGGGGGCGGTCGTCCCCTCTGACGGACCAATATCGTCTGTCGGCGCCCTTTTTAGGTTTTTAACATACTTTACTTTTTGCACAATTTTTGGCAAAAGACATCATTTAATAGCTTTGTTTGAAGGCCCAGATAACAAAATGTGCAAACAGTCACCAGTAATGTACTCTCTGTACTTAACTCTGACGAAATGGGCCATCTTCTGTAAGATAGGGATAGGTTTTGCCGAAACGTATCTTCATGCTTTATACGCACTAATGAATGTTGCCGCTGTGCTTAGTTCATTGCTCCCACACCAAGCGAGATTATAAGCTTATAAAATACACAGACTGACATTAAATTAACCCTTCCGGCCAATAAAAGATGTTGCAAAGAGCGCAACAGTAAGCTGGCAATTATAGCGCAAATAGCCCTCTTGTTGTCGGCCATAACTGTCAACATAGACAAAAAAGAGTCACGATACCAAAATAGCTTCCACAACATTTTTTAAAATCATTTGAAGAGAACATTCAGGTTAAGATAAAATAAAACTGTTATCATAGTGGTAATGACTTAAGAGTTTTAATGAGCAGTTTCCATTTTGGTTTTCTTCAAGTGACCATATTCTCATAATAAATGACTATTTCTGTCACTGCACGATAATCCCATGAAAGCGATTATTTCTGCACTTACGTGGTCTAAAAGCCAGAAAATTGCATCTAATAAGCTTAAGTTAGGGCTACTTTTATTTACTATAAATTCGTTATCTAGAGAGCCAAGCAGACTTCTTGTCTTCGCTATTTCTTTCAATGTACTTAATTAATGGCTATTTCAGAGTAGTCACATGATGTAAATTGCGTCAACTAATGTTTCTTCGTATACCAATCTTGATTTCCATATGCCTAAAAATTTCTATAACTTTCCCCCTCTGTAAGATTGCCTGCTATTTAGCTCTGGCAGGTTTAATCTTTATCTTCACAAAGAAGCCCTTATAACATTAAAATCTTAAATCGAGACCTGACAATAACACAAAAAATTATAATGACTGCCTTCATACTAGAATGTGAAAGAGAGGGATAGAAACATGCGCGTCCGCAGGTAGGGGCAAGGGGGGGGGGGGGACTTGCTCTCCCCTGGAAAATAAAAAAAAAAAAAACTGAAAAAAAAACGAAGAAACCATAAGGAAAAAGACGAAGAAAAATTAACATCAATATTTCTCAACAGTTCCCTCGGTGTTTTCCCTTTTTATATGCTCCCAATAGGCTTTAGAAATGTCATTTCCAGCGATCTGAGAGGCACTTTGGGGCCAAAATTTTCTTGCGCCGAGGCCCATGGGTTAGAAAATTTAAACATGTTTTATTGGAAAAAGTTGCTGAGGAGAAATGTCAAAGTAGTCTTCTACCAGATGCAGAAAATCAAATGGAAAGTCTGAAAGCCGTGGCTTCGAAGCGCCCCTGCAGACCATTTTCGCCCCCTCTGACCGAAATCCCTAGCTCCGCCACTGGTAGCAAGATAGCTGGTCCGCTATAGTTTTGTGTAAAACTTTGAACTAATTCAAGTAAGTCACATATTTAGCCAAAGGGTTAAATATTTTGGAAACAATGCAAGGTTTGGACAAAATCACAACACGGAGCTTATTGCATATATTGTTTCCCATTCAACTTAATATTTTGTCTAAAATACTACAGAGTCGTGGTCAAATTATTCAAATTATAACTTCACGGCTGCCATCTTGGTGAGCCGTTTTAGCAACAGAGGGTGCCGACAAATTACGGATCTTAAGTAGGTGTTACGTGTTCTGTCCAGGAAATAGGAAGTCCGTGACATGCGCACATAGTGTCGGAAAGCTACTCATATATGTAGGCGTAACATCTGCTCTGAAAAGTTGTCTGTTGGAAAAGCCTTACTGAAATAAAAACGGATCTGGTGATTATTTATTTTTGATATGGCATTTTGCAGCAGAATAATGAGCAGGGTTCATTGAAGTTAAAGGTTTTCATGCTAGTCAATAAAGCTAACACATAATAGGCCTATGCAACGTTCAGTGCGTGAATTTGCTTACTAAAATGGCGGTCATGTTGCCTCATGTTATGTTGTTTTCAGGTGAGTGGTTTATCTTGCGCCATCGGCGCTTTGCCGGTACCATCTTTGGTGAAAACGTCTGTTTCGTGAATGTAGCCGATGACAACAATCCGGCTGGCCGGCCGGCCGCCGCTATCTAACGTTAGTCGCTATGTAATTTTTAAACTGAAATCAAGAAGAAAACCAGTGACACCTTATTCATCGATACCGTACTAAACATAAAGCAAACAGCCATGAATGCCATCGTGCAATCTTCGAATAAACTAGAGAAAACTGTCAAGAGAAGCCAATCCCTCAATGGACCCTGTAGTACTGTGTAAGTGTAACTTAAATTAATCACAGGAAATGTAACCTATTTTCATAGTGTTGCTAGGGTCGCCAATAAATATTCTACGGCTAGCTAATCTTAGCGTTAGGCATAGTCCTCAGTAAAGGACTATAACATAACATAACATAACATAACAGGTTGAAGGGCAAAGGAGGGCCAAGGCCCCATAAGATGCCCTGAAGTCCAAGCACTAATCAAAAGTCAAACCACCAAAAGCTTGACAACAGCCCCAAACAATCAGATTCTTCCACAGCCATGGAAAAACCTGTCAATGTTAACCTTAAAGTAGAATTACAATGACAGAAACAAAAACCTCTCATTTTTACACAGATTGTAGTTCAATTGTTACTTAATAACATCCTTTTGATTTTTTGTAAATAACTCCTCACAAAGTCCACAAACGAAGGGAATAAAAACGTGGGTTTTCTCCTACTCAACACAACCGAATTCACTCAATTTGAGAACACCGATATGACCTCGAATAGCACACGGGTCAGTGCGTGACGTCATTGTGAAGAGTCGAGTCGAGCTCTCTGCCTGTTGGTGCAAAGAATCGTACACATCTGTGTTGAGTTACTACGATCACTGTGCAAGATTGCAGGTGACTTCGAATCAATGTCAGGCAGTTGGCAACCCGCGGTTTGCGGGCGGATTATGAAAATCACGTTATTCATGTTCATATCAAAATCTGCAAATATAGGCTACCTCTTGGCAACGATAATACCACTTTCACCTTTTCGGTTCCAATACCGCTAGCTAGATAATGCAAGCCCTGCATAGAATAGGCTGGGGCAGTTCGCCAATACCTCAGTTTCACAACCAGTTAAGCTTCACGGGTTATGCGAGCTACGTTCTGTAGAATGTTCGCAAATGTCGACATAGACTAATTAGGCCTAATTTATCAATTGAATGAGAAGAACACATTGAGAACAGTGCCCTGCCTGCTTGGTTCGTTCACACAATGGCTACCGGAAATCACACAAGTGGCCTGAGTCACAGTGAACGAAATCGTGACAGTCAACTTACCACATATCCGAGAAGGTATTAAACCCATATAAACATCCAGAAAACAAAAAACGAAACGAAATAGAAAACCCTTTCAATCCATAACAAAGTGAATAAACTTCCATAGTCCCTGGAGAAAGGCTACGAGGGAACAACTGTGTTGATCAATACACAAAAGCATACAAGTAGGCAATGCAAGCTACGCTGTTTTACTGCAGTGATGTCCCGCTTGCACGGACCCGATATTTCGGTAACAGTGCTAATTATACTGCGTGCTAAGTTTCACTGAAGTCATAACCCTGAAAAGAGAAAATTAAAACGGGAAACAAAACAAGCTCACCAAGTGTTTGGATAGTCCCGTATATATAGGAGAACTCACCTTCGAGTCTGCCAACCATCGACATTCCGCGGTGAGAATGGCCTCCAACCAACCAGACCCCGAGGACGAAGAAGAACCAGCTGAGGGATATGTTGAATTAGAATGTGTGGATTCTCCATTTAGTGATTCATCATCATCTTCAGAGGAAAATGATGAATCAGAAAATGATGAATATGATGACATTGATCTTGAGGAGAGAGGATGGAGCGGAAGGTCATGTACGCAGCAGAATGGGACCTAACCCTTACATGTTTGAACCTGTCCTTGCTGAAGGAGCTCAACCCAGAGAAGAACAACCTGCCGCGAACCCTGCCAATCAGGGCCGTCTCCAAGTTCTAGACTGGTTCGTTTTCCACTTTCTTATCTCTCTCTCTCCTTTTTTAATTTTAAGTAAAATATATACGTAGGTACTTAGAAGAGTCTGTGTATGATGAATGAAGTTCAAAAAGAGTTTCTTGTTCTCTGTGAAAGGCGCGCTTTGAAATTCGTATAGGCTACGAAAACGTTTGATAAGTGCTGTACGCAGTGGATGGAATGAAGAAGAGACACCCATTTAATCCCTAAAATCACTTTTAATCACTTCTCACTGGTCAAATTGTAAGAGGTATCGGCAATGTTCTACACAGTAGATCACCCCCTCCCTCCCCTCGGGCTAGGTTTTAGGGATGTAATTGTTTGAAACCGTATTGAAAGAGTATTTTCCGAGCATATGTGGCCTCACCACTATAAGAATACACAAAATTTCGAAGGGGGGTGTATTAAAACTTATGAGGGTGGCAGCACCTAACACCCGACATGCACCTCCCCTCCCACCAAACCCGCCCTTCCTCTTAACCTCCCTAATGTGTGATAACATTTTTCAGACATCTAAAGAGGTTTAATTTCTTCCTATCATCGTTATCCTTTAGTGAAGGGGTCTGTTATGTCCATTTGTTTGCAGCTTTTCTTTTCCCATTTCATAGCTACATTTGACAGTAGAAATTTTAGCTCAAAACCTTTTCCCACTATGATATGGGTATTGGCACCGGTGAGGCTAAGGAGAAGGCTCAAGGAGTTCGTGTAAAAGTAAATTTGGGCGGAGGGCGTGAGAAATGGTGACTGTCTGAAAGACTATAGCGGAGCGCTTCCACCCCATCAGTTGGCAGGGAGCGTTGAGAAAATATTGGAAAATCGCGACCCCTTGCTGGAAATGGCATTTCCTAGGCTTGTTAGTAGAATCTAAACCTTCGATAGTCGCCTTATGAGCTTTTTTCAATAGAAGTTTCATTCTAGTAAAAACTGAGTAAATTGTAAAATGATGAGGACATTACGAGATATACCACTGCCAAGTTGGGGAAATGGAAAGTAATAACTGGAAATGAGCCTGTATGCACGGTTGTACATAAATTAACACTAAGAACGCGGCGCGACGGAATGGAAAAGGGGGGGGGGGGGGCTGAGTGCGAACGAGGATATCTAAGCAGACACCACCATTACTTGACGCAGTGCAGGTGTATTGGACCGATCAAGAATGTGTTCAACATCCACTTCCGAAATTCTTGCCGCGGTCCCCACTTCTTGAGGCCTTTGAAATTTTTTTTATTTATTTTCATGGTTCCAACGACACTGCAACAAAGATACGACGTTACTTCGAAAAACTGTTGAAGATTGTGTTGCGTTACTGAAATTGCCAAATCGTGTACGCACCACATGCTCAATGATATTGGCGCTCTAGTACTAGTAGCCAGTGTCTTCAGTTTAGGTTTCACTTTGAAGTTCATCTTTTTCTGTAAAACATACTGTGGATCCCAATCGTCTTCGGTGAAATGTGCAGAACAAATCTTTGCGTTCTTTCCGTGAGAAACACCAGGGCCCGTTCCACAAAGAGTTACGCACGATCTTAAGTATGATTTACTGTTGGCTTAAGTATGGTGAATCAAACTTAAGATTGTGCGTAACTCTTTGTGGAACTTTACCCAGGTGCCACAAAATCTTTTCTCGTTCTCCTCACAAAGCGTATCCAGAGTTTCCTGCACTTATCGTTGGTTTTCTCGCTCGGAAAATCAAAAAAGCTCAGCGAGGATCCGCACTTGTTCTGGTGCATCCCCCAACAACACAATTTCTTGGCATTTTGCGTCAATTCGTAGTTCTAGTCCAACAGCGAAACCTTTTTGGTTTGATGTGATTCACGTTGCATGCTGTACTGTACAACCACAACTAACGCTAGCTTGCATATATACTTTGCACGTGTGTATGTATACACTGCACTTCACCATGTAAACAAGCTTAGGTCACGATAAGAATGAGTCTTCACAAATTTATACCATTTCCTGTCATTAGTTTTACTTCATATTTGGCACACTTCAAAAGTAAGCCTTAAGGAATACTGGAGAAAAACTTGGGCTGTTTTCTTTGATGGCAAATGCCATTGTAATTCTTTAAAGCAGTGTACTGAGGGGAGTTAACTACCCAATCTGGTAGGCCTAGACAATTCCACTCGTTGACAACTCTATGGGAGAAACTAAACTTCCTAATGTCAAGCCTTGCAAAGGCTTTTCAAGCTTTTACAATGCCCACGCACCCGAGAATTACCTTGAACCCTTAAATAACTACAAGTCAGAAGGGATTCCGTTCACAAAGGAACTTGAAAACCTGGACTGGAGCATGTCTCCCCTGATCCTTATCAGCTCCAAGGTGGTAAGCCCAAGATGTTTAAGCTATGTATGGACGGTCGCGAAATTGCTCCCTTCATTTATAGGGAGCAATTACGCGACCGTCCATACATAGTCCTTTACTGAGGACTATGCTAATCATAGGCAGTAGCTAATCTTAGCGTTAGGCCTAGCCTAGGCCTAGGCCTACTAGGTCCAGGAGGCCTAGGCCAAGGCGTAACTCAGATTCTGTGCTATGCTAAGATAGTATAGGCAACAGTATACACATATCCGAGCAGCCAAGAATGATGTGCAAGGTAAAAGCAAGGTGAAGCTTGGTTAAACTTTGCTGAGTCGGGCAATATTGTCCTCCTTGGCTTGATCGAGATTTGGAATTTGTTCTGATCATGATGCCTCAGAAGTACTGTACAACAATTAGTTGGCAGAAACGTATTAGGCCTAGCCTAGACCTACTGTAGGCCACCTAAAGTAATGTAGGACTACTGTCTCCTGTTGCCAGATATTCCCCTTGCCTGAAACTGTATTTGATGAGCCAGAATGGCTCTCGGAAAAACAAAACATTAAATTATACAGTGACTGTACTGTGTTTATTTGTTGAAAATGTGCAAGTTTTTTTTCTGGAGCAAGTAATTGGACTTTGTAGCATGCTTTTTCAGCTGTCTAGTAGACAGCAGGCTAAGTTAGCCTACACTGCAAAAATTATCTGTAATCACGGTCTAACGTCATGATTGGTTACTGTGTCAGTGTGTGGTGGATGCTGTCTAGCCTTAAGTACATTTATGTGGAATTTTTTATACAAGACAAATATTCATTAGACCTACTGTTGTTTTTCTTAAAACAACAGACTTTAGTTGTTTAAAAACAAAATTAATATCTCTTCTGACCTGAATAATATCCCATATTTTTTAAGCAACCACTCCAAAAAGGGAAAGCAAGATGTACATATAACATAACATAACATAACAAAACAGGTTGAAGGGCAAAAAAGGCCCCATAAGATGCCCTGAAGTCCAAACCCTAATCAAAAGTCAAACCACCAAAGCTTGACAACAGCCCCAAACAATCAGATTCTACCACAGCCATGGAAAAACCTGTCAATGTTAACCTTAAAGCAGTGAACTGAGGGAGTTACAGTAACTACCCAATCTGGTAGACAATTCCACTCGTTGACAACTCTATGGGAGAAACTAAACTTCCTAATATCAAGCCTTGCAAAAGGCTTTTCAAGCTTTTTACAATGCCCACGCACCCGAGAATTACTTTGAACCCTTAAATAACTACAAGTCAGAAGGGGATTCCAATTCACAAAGAAACTTGTAAACCTGGAGCATGTCTCCCCTAATCCTTCTCAGCTCCAAAGTGGTAAGCCCAAGATGTTTAAGCCTAGCATGATAAAGCAAATTTCTCACCTCAGGAATAAGGCGAGTGGCTCTCCTCTGAACCTGCTCTAAAAGAAACTTGTCCTTTTCATAGAAGGGGCTCCAAGCCTGAGCTGCATAGTCAAGATGGGGTCTTTCCAACTGCTTATACAAATTAGGTACAATATCCTTACTAAAATTGATGAAATTCCTCTTGATCAATCCAAGCACTCTACAGTATTAGCCTTTACAGCAGTGGCTGCACACTGCCTTGATGACTTTAAATTCCCAGTAATTACAACACCCAGATCTTTCTCAAAGGTGACATTACTTAAAACACAACCATTCATGTTATAGTCATAGCTAAAACTTTTGGGACCAAAATGAAGGACCTTACACTTATCTGCATTAAAAGACATTTGCCAGGTCTGAGACCAAGAAAATAACCTATCCAGATCTTTCTGCAGCAGTAAGGCGTCATCCAAAATGCTAATCTTCCTGTAAAGCTTAGTATCATCTGCAAACTTACTTACAGTATACGAGATGTAAGAGAACTATCAATATCATTGATGAAAATTAAGAAAAGAAGTGGGCCAAGGACAGAACCCTGCGGTACTCCACTGATGCTGGAACAGGAGATTAATAATATTTTTTGTCAGACTTTGTTTGTACCTTTAACTTAGTTTTGTTCTTTCATTTTAAAGAGTTTATTAGCCTACCTATGTGTTAATTTCTCTGTAAATTGGTTTTGCTGTAGAATTATGGTGTTCTTTGGACAGCACTATACTGTAGTACGTACTGGACATCCTGCGGCCTAATTGAAAAGATGTTAAAGTCACACACTTCCAAAATATTGCCAATATAAAGCTGTGGCAGTAAAACACATGGTAACTCTAATTTAATATCTTTTCAGTTGGCTCATATACTTTAGTGCAAGTAAGAGCTTTTGCATTAGAGTATGATTCTTATACTGTACAGTACAGTACCACAGATCTAATGTATTTAAAAGTTAAATAAAAATTTGTTAAGAAACAGCAGCTAAATCTCACAATTTTCATTTTATTTTTTTTCAAAGTGTCTTTTGAAACACTTTAGGACTTCATTATTGTACATATTTAAGGTAATCCAAACAGTTACTCCTTGTAAATTTCACATTTGAGGAGAAAAAGTATTGTCACATGCCAACTCTCAAGAGCCAATTATGAAAAGTGCAATTTAGGCCTACTGTACTACACAACGTCAAGTTAAGGGGACTGCTCTTGCCTTTAAAGCATAGAAATGTTTTAACAACAATTTTCAAATGTTCCTTTTCAGATTGATGAAAATCATGTTTCACCAGCCACAATTCTTCTGACCTAGTCTACGGATAATACAGGTCTGCACTCAGTGGTAGTTTTAGTAGTGATGATGCAGAATTAGTACAGAAGGCTGTAGCTTGGAGCAGTGAGTTGGTGTTTGCATGCAAGGCAGACACTTCAGTTTTTGAAGGTTAGAGCTAAGGACTGTAATGCTTGGAACAATTTCATTTTTTTTTCAATTTCCATTGAATGCCTGCTCATCTCAAGTGATACAGAACTTGAGAAATGTTACATATTCCTGGACACAAGTACAGTATGTACAGTATTAAGCCGCCTTCATGTTCATGTAGTGGTCAGTCACGATAAGTAAGTTATCATTCAAGGATAGACATGACATTGAAATAGCACAGTAATGATTTCTGTGGTAAAAAAAGCCTAATTATTGTTGCCTTGTGTGACTATTGCTCTAGTAAAGATCCCCTGAAGGACAATTTGCTAATTTCGAACTACTGAAAGGGAAGAATATGGCAGACCAGGCAATATTGGCTAATAGTCCCTGTTACAATGGGTCAAAGACGGCAGTATCTAAAATATTGGTCAAAATTACAGTTTCCTCTCCCTCACTGTTCTGTGATGCTCACATTGTCTCACTCCCTCCCTGATATCCGTCCCTTACACAGTACAGTATGTGTGAAACACGGTACTGTAGTAAACACAATGCCTATGAAGATTCTGTAGTTTGTATTGTGATAAATATGTCCAACTGTGGGATCAGTATAAATTTTATGCATGTACAGTATGAAGTCACAATGCAGAATGTACATGTACACCTTCTTTATAGGGGAATAACAAGCCAACATTCATGTATAATGTCAAACAACTGGTCAACTGATCAGGCATATGTAAGTCTGCTTCACTGGTAGGGAGAATTCTACTGCCTGGGCCATATGCTGCTCCATATATACAGTACAGTACTGTACATTCTATGCAAATTTCATTGATGCGTTTCATTGCTAGTCCTCCAAAATCATGTCAGTGTGTCATCAATGCTTAAGGCCTAATATATTACTGTTACTGAAAGGTTTGTTGCTATACAAGACAGCCCAAATGAAAAACTAATGCTAGTGACTCAGAGTGCAACATCACTGTTCACAATCAGAGTGGTCAAAGAGTCACACAAGATGTTTGATATTTGATGAAGAACTACAATGTCTTTCTTCATTTCACCCAACTTTATAGAATGGCATTTCAAAGTGCCAGCCGTGATCAGGCCCGTAGCAAGACAAGGCACTGAAAGGGGCCCAAAACCTTTCCATATGTACAAATGTATTAGGTCAGTGGCAAACTTCAAAGTCACTAGGGGGAGAAAAGATACTGTATATAGGGGGCTTTCCCCCCTCCTGGTTCCCCCATGGCTATAGGCCTGACTGTGCTTTACTGAGTTGGCATGGATCAATTTTTGAGGGTGTATGAGGGTGAGTATCACATGACAAGGTTTATTATTAACAATTAATCAGGTTCAACTGTACTGTGCATGCAACACTTACAAATGTGAAAATTCCTGGCAGCCTGGCAGGTAACAGCTTTGTCCATTATTTTTTCTATTCACAAATTTTTTAAGTCCAAATTGAATCATTTCTGACTCCCACATTAGACATTCATTTTATTTGCACATGTACAACTAGAAATTGTATGGGAATTTTGACATGCCATTTGTGTGTGAAAAATGTGTGAATTAAGGAACCATTGTAATTTGCTACCTGTTTCAAGTATTGCCTAATATACCCTGCCGCTATATGTGTAATACAGACAGTATTTAAACCAATGCACATTTCATCTTTAATTGCAGATGGGCAGTTACAGAAGTGTCAGAACGAAGGCATATCAATCCTGGAATCCATACATCAAATTCTGGGAAAAATTGCTGAGCTGTAATCAGTCTTCCCTCTTCCATGATATACAGTATTTAAAAGCAGATTTTATCTTCTACTGTATAACAATGGATGTGGACAATGAGGGTGGAGAAACATCTGAATATCAGTAACTTAAATCAAAGGGTATGTAATGTTCTTTGAAATTACCCTCCATTCTTTATATCCTTATGCCATGTACTATACAGTATATACCCTGTAGGAAAATCTTTCTCAAATGAACGAATCCTGTAAACAGTAGAAATAGTAGAAAAACAGAAGAAATTCACAACATGTAGTTTCCAATTTTTTTTTAATGTTTCAGACCAGGGGGTGCAGTGAATCGTGCACCCTTGCTTTCCCCTTTTCCCCCTGTTTTGCTCATACCAGCATGTGGGCTTTTGTGATCATGCAGCGTCACTCTCTCTGTCTATCCACAACTCTTACCGAATGCTTTTATTCCCACATGCTTTCATGGATTTGTTTGAAACTTGGACATAATGTTAAGTGGGCCCTGCCCCTTCTTATGAAATTCTGCACTGTTGCTCCACCTCCTACAAATTGTCATGTACAACTTTGATGCTTGCCTGCATTGACACTTAGTTGTTGGTACCTTCATTATGTTAGGGAAATTTTGGTCCAAGGCCTAAAATGTGGCCCTGAGGTCCATTTTGTTAATTAAAAGAGAAATGTTACAAAATTTTTGGCCTGCCTTTGAATTAATGTTAAAAGAGTTAACAGTCTGTAATAAGGACGATTAGTTAGTGATCTCTGAAGTTTATGCTGGATTTTTTTTAAACAAGAAGATTGGGTCCAAGGCCCAAGATGTGGCCCAAGGGTCCCTTTTGGTAAATAAAAATTCAATAACTCAAAACTCTATACCGACCTTTATAAGTACTACACTACTCCAAACTGGTGTCTGCCTGTGGATGTAATGTGTTGATAAGATGCCTCTCACTGTTGATCAAGGCAGGTTTTAGTTTTCATTCTGTTGTCACAGCCCAATAAACTTACTTTTTGCTTGGTTAATTGCTCACCAAACTTTATCTTTTGTGGAAACAGTGAAAATGGTGGATTGAGTGGAAGTAATAACAAGTCTTTCTTGAGAACCATCTGTAAGCTGTTATTGTTGGCTCTGTCATTTATCTTCTGGTCAGTGACAAAAAAGTTAATGAAAGAAGTGGAAGGCATCTCTTTGAGCACATAGTGTATCAAGTTAGTATTATGCATAGTCTGGTTAAAAGTTCCTTTAGTTGATTATTGCACATAAAATACTGAAATGATTTCACCAGAGTTAGGCAAGTTCAGTTTAACCAAGGTTGCAAATTTAGTTTAACCCCTTTTGTCACTAGATCATATGCTTTATTGGACTTAATGGAATAAGGTGTAGATACATAAAATATCAAAATACTACCTACCATAAGGTTGCACCCTCCTTTAGACAATTGGTTAGAGCTACATTAACTGTACATATAGTGACCACTGACAAGTATGAAACACAGCAAAATGTTTAAACTAAATCACTGATTCTCTGATGTATATTTGATATGATACTCGGTTGGCATTTCCTTCAGAGCAGTCAGGGTTCAAGGCCCTTCAAGTTCAATGGTGTCAGCAGTCTCCATGGGTGGAAAAACAGTAAGTTGGGGAACTCCTTGCATTAAAATCATGGTATTTGGAGGAAAACCCTATGGTACCTATAGGATCTGCAAGAAATAGCTAAGGAAACTGGGCACATTGAAAGTAGAGACTACCTGTGGATCACTTTTTCCATTTGCGTAGCTTCAGTACTGTATTTTTAAATTTTTACAGAAGGTACTGTTGCAGCAGTTTAGTTTCCCTTATTTTCCTATTTTAATAAGTTGTTTTTATGTTATTGTTGACATTGACATTATATTGTCTGAAAACATAAAGGAATCACATCATATTTTTGTCCTTATCATATTATATTTCCTCTGTATCTGTTTACTCTTCAAACAGAATGCCCTATCTAAATGTGAAATCTTTCCTTTTCATATTAACATAGGTGAATGAAGTGTGATACTGTAGCAATGTGATGGTGTATAATTGCAAGGATGAGGGACTCTGACTTGGAAGGAAGAATGGAACGCTGTGGCTGCAGGAGATATGAGAAGCACTGCACAAATATGAGCCTTCTTGGAGATGCAGCAACTTGTGGAAAAAGTTGTTAAGATTTTAAAATTAAGGACTTTGCTAAAGTGAGCTTTAAGTTTACTACATTTTTAGGAGAGAAGATATCATGTGACCAAAGGTTTCAAGAAAGTTTAACATCAAAAGCTGTTGCCTCCTGAATTTTATAGAAATTAGTAATAAGTTTTCAATTGGATTTCTTTTAGTTTTAGAGGATTTAGATGGGACAACTGCCCTGCTTTACTGTGGTCAGGCCGGTAACTCTGAGGGTGGCAAGGGATGAATACCCCTGGAAATTTGTTCTTCCCCCAGAGACTTAGAACTTTTCATTTGATTTAATACATCAGTGCACATTTGGCTCCCCTGAAAAAATCTTTGCCACCTTGGAAAGATTTTGACCCCCTTATGTGCCTTGTCTGGCTTTGGGCCTGACTGTGTTAATAATGCTGGGAGACAAACATGATCGAACCAGTTAGATGCTTTTATTTTTCAGTTTTAAAAGAGTTTTGTTTTTTCAAAGGGTAGTTAGTTGCTACCTAGGTTTGGAGGACCCTAACATTGGAAATCTGTTAGTTTTTCAATTCATTAAATACATCTTGACTTCTTAAAAATAAAGATACAGTATCCGAACAAAGATTTAGTGTAACACCAATTTGTAGGAATTCATGCAGTATCAGCTTCTCAAATTAAACTTTAAAGTCTAAGGATAGCAGGTACCGGTGCTCTCCCAAACTCACCCTTTTCTGAAAAAAAAAACCTAAAAAAAAAAGAAAAGAAAGATAAGATACCAAGCAATGAAATTCTGGTGCCTGAAGGATGGTCTTAATTTGCCACCAAGTTTAGTTTTCCTTTCATCAGTTTCTGCTGTGTACGGAGAAAAGAAAAACACAAAATTCTACAAAACAAATGAGTTCGATTTCTCTTTGGTTTACATACTGTGTCATAACTAACACTATATAGAATTTAATTTTTTATACTGCAATGGATCTGTACACATCCATGCTGCCGTTATCCAGAAAACCTCAGTCAAACACCAGCTTGAGCTGACTTAATAAGCAAGGGAACCCCAAATAGAAGTAGATATTAATCATGCACACAAGTCGCTTTGAATATACTACTGGCAGACTAGAAAAGAATTCTCTGATGTCTTTCTCTGTAGCCTTACGATGAAATAGGTCCAGTTCAATTCTCCATTGGGCTAAACCTGTTGAAGAGGCACTGTGCAGTGGTTAAAGCTTTTCTGGTTCTCAAAGTTGATGCCTTTTTTCCCATTAAAATCCCTCCTAAAGCCTAAATTACCCAAAAGCCTACACTGTCAGCTTCTGTGGAAGTAACCCCTGGCTACCACTAGGGCTTTATCCCAGAATTCTACCTGTGGCCCTAAAACTGGGCCCGAAATCCCCATTTATTTGTGTTATCATGTTGACAACTACCACCGGGCTGCACTTATGCTTAGCCCAAGCATATGCTGCAAGACTTGTCCACCCTGGACCCCCTCTCTCCCATAAATTATCCTAGATTTGCCCCTAAAGAGGACAATAGTTTGGCAGTAGTAAAGTACACTGTAACGAAATTACATGATATACTGTTTAAGAAAAAAATGCTGAAATGGATTTGACAGGGACGTAATTCAACGTCTTACAAATGATGCAGAAGATAAATTTCCTTTAGAAGTTAAAACTTGTATATCAATAGAGTGGAACATGTGATGAACATTTGTTTTGGAAGAAAACTATTTACGTAGTGGGTGCATTGCACGGTAGGAAATTTGTGATGTACTGCAAATGTAACACATTGACTTGACATTGCAGTTTCCTTCATTACAGTAGCCAATGCTGTCTGGATCACATTTAATTGAAAAATGTTTGCTATTTCTTTAATACCTGGATGCTGTGGTTTTCTGCTAGATCTGCTAAGAAATATGCTTAAAAGTAAATTGCATTAACAATTTTCAAAGACAAATAGGGTATTTAAGTATCAAAACAGATATACAGAGCATTTTAGTTTCCCACCTAGTTGGGATGGCAACGTCAGTTGGGTGGTAAACACTTTTTGTTAACACTTTTATGCGGAGACGATTTTATTCCAGATGTTTTGAATTTGTCACTTTTTAACCAAGATGATCTTTTTCACTGCAATTTAGTATTACTTGAGACAACTACAGCAGGTATGAGTTAAACACGTTGCCTTTATGTCATAACTTCATAAATGCAGGGGTGAATTTGTGCTTCGTGTGGAGGATACATTCATTGGATTGCCATGTGATGCTGTAATGTGGGGTGGGGCAGCATGAGAAAAATGTTTGCTAACCCCTGATATAGTGGCAATACGCTGCCCACTTCGCTTCAGATTATTTGACCATTGATCAGTTAGCTAGATGGGGTTCAAGGGCCAAACCAGAGAGGGCAGGGGCAAATGCCCTCCTCAACAAAAACACTGCCCCGTCCTTCCTGTTCCTCCCCCCCCCCCAAATGAAATTTGAAGGTAAAATAATTTATTGGGAAAAATGCGATAAAGACAAAACTCTGTACGCTATGCAAAATCTAATGGTGGGGAAATGAGTGTTGCTCTTCTTAGAAGATGTAATTTCTGCTTGCCCCACCACTCAAATTTTTCCCCCTAAAGCCCCACCCCCAATGAAAAAAAATCTGATATGCCACTGATGGGATTTAACACACACCAAGAGGAATATATAAGCCAGATTAAAAAAAAGTTAAGTCAGTCTAAACACAGTTTGGCTTTAGGTATGGTTAAAATCTTGTTTCAATTCATCCCTTTTATTAACCTCTTAAAACAGGCCATCCACGGGCATACTTTACACCTAACCTTTGCAAAGAATTGTTATCAACAGGCCTATCAATTGCATTTCCATTCAGATATTTGAAAATGATCGTGTGAGTCAGTCTTTAATAGCAGATTACCTCATGCTTGAGTAAAAAAGGTATTTAACCCTTTAAATTCACCATGATAACAGTAGTTTGATTGCTTTCTGCCAGGACATATTTTGGAATTTGGTGTTCTGAAAGTTGTTAAAATCCTAAGTTGCTGGTCTTCTGTTAAACAAGAATGGTAACCAAAGCTGTCACTCATTGAAAAACCTATACTGTAGTAGGAGTACTGAAGAAGTGGTTAGGTGCTTGAATCCACAACTACTGTTTCTCCTTATTATAACTGCAGTATAACCTTGCAGGACCTGGCACATGATTCATCATGACAAGCTCTTAACCCATAGGCAGCGTGATATTTTTAAAAATGACATTTGAGGAGACTAAATGTTTACTACATGATGTGAAAGGGTATGGAACTTTTTTTCCCCTTTATTTAGTTCATTTTCATGAGGCCGATGTGAAATATGAAATGTTGTTAGACAATGTCTTGTAACTATTTACTAAATATTTTGCAAGCCCATACCATCACTGACGTTTGACAGTAATTAGTTATTTGCTTATTCACCATTAGTATTTTTATTGCAACCAACAATTTCAATAAATATTTGTAAAGTAATTCCTTTGTTTGCTATTTTCTTTTCTTTGCATTAGAAAGACTGTTGCTCTAAAACTGTTCACCACATACCGTACGGATCGGACATTTGGATGGGGACCTTGGCTTACATCAATTCCCAAATGCAGCTGGTGTTGAAGCTACCCAAGTATAAACAAAAATTAGGAAACAATTGATTTGCTGTTTGAAACAAACTATCTCCCAGCTCATTGAAAGGAGTATTTCAGCTACTTTGTTTGGAATTTAGTTTTCGGGCTGGATAAAAATGGTTGGTAGACGGCAAAGGAGATGACCATTTTTGTACAGGCTGCAATTAGTTGTTCCGATGAGTTCCTATGTGTACTGCTACGTTAATTGATTTAACCAGGAAAAATTGGTTACTGACAGTGCTCAAAGAAACATTTTTGATGTGATAAGGGAAATACTAAAATCACACCCATTTTAAAATAAATATTTGATGACCCCATGAGCGCACAAAACTTTTCAAAAATGTTACTCCAAAATAACAGAAGGACAATGGAAGGACCTGTTTAGTCCCTTCTCTTTCTCCCCATCAGTCAAATTTACCTAACATCTAGTGTTTGTACATATAGTCTCCACCGTCAATTCAGGACACAGGGAGGGAATTTGAATGGTAAATTACACGTAACACTGCATGATTCAGTGTTGTGTCTGTATCTTAAGTTATGATCTAAACTTTTTTCACCTGGTAGCTTTTTCAAAGGTGCCCATCTTTTGATAAGTGACCGATATGCCATGCACCTATGCAGGCCCACCCCTGCTATTAACAGCTCATCCACATCCACACATTTCTTTATATTCTTCGTTTTTCTTTTCTTTTTTTCTTTCTTTTTTGTCACAAATATCTGAGTAACATTCTCATCATTAATCTATCTCATTATTCATTCTATCTCATTATTCATTCGGTTGCATGTCCGGGCAAGACAGATGTACCTGAGCAACCTCATTTTCGTCGGTGAAATTCGAGAACCTTCTTTGAACCTTCGCCCTAACATTTTATCATGTATAGGGTTTTTTTTTTTTTTTTGCATTTTTTCAGTATGAAGTGGGGCTGAGAGAAATTATTTCCACAGGTGCCTTAAATGTCCGAACGTGTCCCAAATCTTTATAATCATTTAATATTCTTGAAAATTTTATTTTAAAAAGACTATAGCATTTTTCAGGCAAAGTTTGTCGAACTTTAAGGGCAATCTGGTTTTATTTGCAGAAGAGAAGTGAAAATTGGAGTCTTCAGCAATGACAATCAATCTGTCCAAAATCATTACTGAAGTTGGTTGGGTTATTATGTTTTGTTGAACGGTGAAAATGAAAGAATTGTTGACTTTCTTTTCAGAAAGTTTGAATGAATTTTTGTAAAAAAAATTGGGAATTGTGAGAGTTTCCTTGAAGGATATGGTCTTCTAGTAAGCAAAATGAAGATCATCAGGGGTGGGTAGAGATTAATTAAAATCAAGAGGGTGGAGATGGCTCGGTGGTTTGAGCGTACTGCCTTGCATACTGAAGGTCCCCGGATCAAATCCCGGTGGAACCACTTGGAAATTTTCCGGGGTCTAAAAAAATTAACTTGTTCAGCATAGCTGTTCGCAGTGATGCTGAGGGGGTTTAAAAATTGGTGAATTACAAAATTGGGAATTTGGTTGTCCGTTTCAGGAAGTTGTCCGTTTCAGGAAGTTGTCCGACTCAGGAAGTTGTCAGCATGCTCAGTTCAGCTGTTGAGCAGTGGTGCAGAGCAAGCATAACCTCCACCCCCTCCAGCCTTTGGGAAAGTGGCTAAAGACTGGGGATACGCTCACGTCCGTCGGATGGGGACGTTAAATGGCGGTCCCGGGAGCAGGATTGGGAGCTATTAGTACACGCCTGCCTCGTTACCTCTGAACACTATTCGAAAAGAGAAGGCGAAGTTCGCCGGTGTTCATCCACACTCACTCTGGCATCGGATCTTCGAAAAAGTTAAATGATTAGGGCCTGGACTTCAGGGCATCTTATGGGGCTTTGGCCCTCCTTTGCCCTTCAACCTGTTATGTTATGTTATGTTATGTTATGTTATTTGGAATCTAATCTTCGTGACACATTTTATGGCCAAAAATACAGGGGAAATTTCAGAATGACTTCTTATAATCATCCCCAAACTATTTTCAACAACTTCATTTTACGGTTTGTCTATTCTTATACTTTCATTTCCATCAATCCCCAATATAACCGCAGAAAGATTGACTTTTTACACTTTAAAACACTTTCCTGCACACTGTCTATACTACACTAACTCACACTCGACCCAGTTATCGTGACCTAACTTTCCCTTCACATTCCTCGTTGCCATGGATACCCACTCACAAAGTGACCTTCATATTACTCCTTTTCGTTTCCCCATACAGCATACATATCATTCAGGGTGGCAGATACGCGAGACAAGATGGCTGGTGGATTAACGATATTTCTCTGTGTTCGTCTGGTAATATTGCTGTTTCTGGTCACAACGAGCGTACATACCAATCCGATGTGTCTATATACAGCAGTATTGATGATAATTCTGATTCCAGAGATAAACCAACATTATTATATCACAAACTATTTACAGACGAAGGACTGTCATGGCTGACACTGTCATGGTGGCAGGGGCGATACATTTCATTTATAAAACCGAATTCTACAGAAATAGTAACTTGTCGGTACGATGAAGTACAAGTCATAGATTATAACCGAGATGTAGTCTTACGATCTCGTAAAGTGAATGGTGTGACTACGTGTGTGTCTGTCAGTGAGAGTCG
Source organism: Holothuria scabra (assembly GCA_037179385.1). Taxonomy (NCBI): domain Eukaryota; kingdom Metazoa; phylum Echinodermata; class Holothuroidea; order Aspidochirotida; family Holothuriidae; genus Holothuria; species Holothuria scabra. The sequence goes on along the minus strand of CM074189.1, from coordinate 47,636,515 downwards.
GATCTTTATCGGATTATGGGAGTCAGACATTGTTAATATCTATGATAATGATTTGAATAGAATCAAATCAATCAGATTAAAAGGAATCAGAGATGACTGTCCCTGGGACATAGCAGCAGCAGCAGACAGATTATACGTATGTACAGTAAGGTACGACAGAGCTATTGTATACAGTCAGTATAGCGGTTATATACTAACAGAATACACTACAGGACAGTACCGTAGCGAGGCATACAGTATAGCAGTGAATATACAGCTGCAAATAGTGGCTGTTTTGTGGGATAGGAAACATGTCAGTGTTTATTCCTTCAGTGATAACAATTGTTTGGTTGATTTCAATGTTGAATACGGTGTCACTAGAATCAGAATATCAGACCCAGGCAGGATTGTGACTGGAAATGAAGATTCAGGAGAAATAAAGATTTATAATTTGGTAAGTATGTACACTATTTAGGTTATGCGCCATAGGCCTGTGTATACAATACAGTATATGTATCATGACAAGTACTATATTATGTTAAAAAGGAAAGTGGCAACTATAAAGTAACACATTACTATACGACAGGGTGAGTTGATGGTTAAGCTATTGAGTAAAAATGCAAAAGAAGTAATGGCAAAGCAGTACCACTTTTATGAAATTTGAAGCCAAAAAATATTTTCAGGTGAACAATTTGAAAGAAAGATTGGCCTAAAGAAAATAAGTCCTTAAATAGGACCGTGTACTACACTTAACGGTGGGATCTACTCCGTACACGGTCCTTTGCCATCACCTCAAGAAATCACAAAGTGCACTGAAAGCATCCCCATCGCCTCACAGCTTCAAAAATTAACCTGTAATTACAATGAACAGTACCATACTTGCCATGAATATTTCACAACATTCCACTTCATGACTGGTCTTTCTTCAAATGGAGGCAAGCAAAAAGACCTGAAATTTAGAGGTTAAAATTGACCGTAACGCTGAATCAATTATAGGACTATTACAGTTCTCATTCTACCAGCATCAGCCTGCAGATGCAGTAACATGACAGGATGTAAATTGTAAAATATTATATGCAGAGTAGCAATCCAAAAGTGATGGTATTATCTTTGTAAATATTTTTAAACTTTGGACAAAAATTTTAATTTTTAAACTTTGGAGAAAAATGGAACTCGGAATAATTTATCCAGTATCGCATCGCAATTTGCTAAACAAACAGGCCAAGTTGCTACACAAATAAAAAGTTGTGTAGCAATTTTTTGTGTGCATAACCCTGGCATTTTCAGAAAAATTGTGTGAATTGACCACAAAAATCTTCAAAACTGCTATGCAATATTTGAATGCTAAGTTATAAATGGGACAAAATTTAAGGAAATCCTGAAATTTGCCCTACTGTAGTATAAATTATGGAATATGCTACAAGCCAATTGCCATCTCTTGTACTGGACCAAAGACTATAGTGCAGAATAAAGCAAACTAGGCCTCTAGAGACATGTAGGCATAGCATACCTGTAGAGTCCTGTTCAAGGACTTAAGATATCCATTGTCAAGGCTGAATGATGTAAATTTAATTAGCATGATCATGTCAAATGTCACCAGACCCAAAATTGCAGTAAATGGTAGCCTACACTATGACGCCACAAAGCATTGACTATCATGTGCACATATCACAGTTGCACACTTGTTGATTGTGTTTTGCTGGTATTATTTTTTTAGGTTTCTTAGGTCATTGAGATGATTTGCACTTTATAAAAGTTTGTATACACTGTATGTATGTATACTGCTCAGTGAAAATGCACTTACTACAGTACCTTATGTTACCATTTACTTTCATATTACTAGTCTGTGGTTAGTACTGTAGGTTAGAACCATTTTGACCCTGCAGCTGGTGGCAGATTATTCTGTAAGCTACTTACAATTCAATATACAGTATGGTACTTGTCTCCATGCCAATTTTCCTTGATAAATATTTGGTGTACTCTAGGTGGTTACTTTTTATGAGGGTTTTGCCATAGATGCATACTGTATTTGACTCGATCACCACTTCCCTTTTGTCAGAAACTGGGTATTTTTCCAGATGATGAGTTAAGCACTCTTACCAATTGTGAACTAACATTCAGGTTAATGTTTCTCTAGTTTACATACAGAAAAACTTGTGGTATGCCATCTCATTTGCTACTGTACATAGGCTTAATGCAAAATTATAAAATGTGCCAAAATGTATAAAAATTGAATGATGATTCATTGCATAGCCTACTGTAGCTACAGTATGCCTCGATTTTTTACTTATTTGGGCTTCTGCTTGGTCCCAAAACACACCATCTGTAAAAAGTTGCCATGGAAATTTTAAAGGACTAATCCTCTCGCCCCCAAACTACAACTTTTGAAGTACATGTAGTATACAGAAAATTTCAATTGGCATGGCCTTTTCTTTTAATTTACAGTTACTTTAAGCAGTGTACTTGTAGAGTACAGTACTGAAGCTCATGATATCACACAGCAGCTGTACTGAGAAAGCACTTACAGTAGTGTTCTACAGTAGTTACAGTTAGGGTTTTGTATGTAGTTGTATACTTGCCCTGAAGTACTGTATTTAACTGAAATTGTGTGTGGATGAGGATGTTTTTGTTTCGGGGGGAGAGGGGAGGGGGTCTTAAGTTAGTAGTGTGGGAGATATGGAACTGTTTGGGGTAAAAAGACCAAACTAAGCATACTCTACTGTACATGAACACAAAAGAAATCTCTGCACAGTATAGTACGTACTGTATGTACATTAATACATTAGTGTTCAATTCTGTATTGCGGTTTTGTAAAATCCTTGACAAAACCAATACTGCATACGTCTTCTGTACAGTAGGTTACAGCACTTGAAAATCTCCTACAGGTTTGCACAATTATTATGTATGGTAGAACTGTATTGTGCAGTGAGTATAGTGACGGTGCTGCAGTATGCAGTAATGCAAGAGCATCACTTCTAGGGTTGTGGGGGATGCTACAGTACACACCCCCAAAATTTTTAAAGTGATTTTTGACAGGAAAATTTATGGTCTGTCTGGAAAAATTGAATTCTCTTTCTTTCAGAATTTTGCTTTTGTCAGGAAAAATACAACAAAAAGTACTACAGTATTAATTACTAAGTATTTGAGGAACGTCTGGAAATTTTCAATATGATAGGCCTATTGATCATCTTCATTTGTGGATTATTTTCATGTAAAACAACATATATTACTGGGTGATGCTTTTGATTTTGTGGATTGTGCCTGGAAAAAAAAAATATGCATGTAGCTGGTGAAATAATTTCTTGTAATTCAAAAGGTACCATAAGGCAGGTAATTACTCGGCTAATATTACTGTAATATTAGCTGTGGGCCTTCAGTTCTTTGTAATTTTAAACAATTGTCTTTAGGCTAATGAAATCAAGACTGTCAGGAAAAAAGAAGCTTGTTTACATTGAAAAGATAAGCATATAGCATGATAGAATAGACATTGCATTTTTAAATTACAGCCTTGAGAATGAGACAGGAATAAGATGCAATTCACCGTCGCCCCGACTGCCCATTGGGGCCGACTGAAAGAGCGTACTGCAGATAGGTACAGTCCTTGTTAGTCATTTTGCAGGACTACATTTCAGGCCACCATGATGGCATTCTCAGTGATCATCATCTGATTGTTATTGCTTCTTTATTGTTAGTGATATTAGACATTAAACATGGCTATACAGTACTGTATAAAATGTGTGTCAGCATTTTGTGGGATGGGATTCAGTACAGTAGGTGGCCTGCAGTGAGGAAAAGGTACAGTACTGTACTGTACACAGATGTTGGCACATTTATGATCTTGGAGATGAATCATTTGGGAGTGGACATGTACAGTATCTACAAACAGTATGTATAATTTAAGTAACAAAAATGTAGGCAGGTATAGTAGCCTAAATAGGACAATACTTTGCAGGAGGACCATAGGGGAGGGACTAGGGTAGGGAACAAATAAGGTTCATGACCTACGGTAGTAGTAGGGGATATATAATTGGTAATGGAAATAAATGGATGGGGTACTTGACAAATGTGAAAGAGATAAAAGTAAGATGTGAGTGCATTGCAGGCAGAGTCAATAAAAGAGGATTTACAGCATAGTTAGTAAGACAGGGCATAAGAAAAACTCCACGGTAGTTGGGATAAAAAAGCCAGCACCCCCCCGGGCCCTAAAGTCCCAGTTTATATAGTACTAAACTTTGTATGTACTGCATACAGTACTTAAGTAGGGCTGTGAATGTTTAGCAAAATAACTAAACGTTTGACCTCAAAAATTTGCGATCGTTTAGCGATTAAACGCGATTACCTTATCTCAAAAAAAAAAATAATTTCAGTATGTAGTGATTAATACTGAATGTAATGCAGAAGTAATAATAGTTGTTATCTTGCATGGTAAAATCAAATTATTCTGAAACTTTGAAGCCTACAAGGTTCAAATATGCCCAGAATGTCCCATTTAAACCAGGGATCATCAAAGTATGCAAATGGACAAAAAAAAAAAAATGTCTAAAACAGGTTTTGCAATTAATCGCTTGTAGCTTTGTACTAAATGTTTATTCCACATGCGATCGTTTAACAACTAATCGCTACATGTTCACAGCCTTATACTTAAGCCCTGTTAGTTAGTACCAGTTAATTTGTCAACCTGTGACTGACTCTTCTACAGTACTGTACGTGAAAATCACATTTAAGCAGTGTTTTTATGGCATAGTGTACCGTAAGCCTACAATGTGTTATAGGCGCCCTACAGTATGTGAGACAATTGTAACAATTAGGTCCTGATTTCCTATACATGGACAGAGCATGTAACCTGTACGCCCTATCCGTGGGTTGTCGCCACCGACTGGGAAAAAAAGGTGCACCAAGATGGCAGCCTTGAAGCTATACAGGTACTGTAGTTTGTGTGGTATGACAATGACTCTTTAATACTTGTTCAACTTATATGAGAAACATTGCATATTCCTGCAATACATGTAGTGATTTTTACCTTACCAATTGTCCATTTTGAAACTATTTCAATTTTTTTGCAAAATCTGTTGTCTTGAAGAACTTCGCAAGTCCAAACTTTCACGTCACAAAATCATAGCAGACAGCCATCTTGCTACATTCTATATTCACACGTACGGTGGCGAAAATCTACAGTATGGATACAGTATGCTGGAATGACCGACCCTATTGTACATCTATACTCACACGTACGATTTATGGATACTGTACATACGTACAATTTATGGATAGTATGCTCTATCCATGCTGTATAGGCAGTCCGTGCCCCATACCCATCATTTTCACGATATTTGGATCTACTGTACAGTAAGGCTCGTGGTGCCTCTAGGTTCCATTTTGTAAATTGCTTAAGCCTGCCTTTGAATTATCGTTAAAAGAGTTGATAGTCTGTAATACTGTTAGGATGCTTGGCTAGTAATCTTTGGATTGTATGCTGGAATTTTGGAGGTCCAAGGCCCCATTTGGGTTCTTTGGCCCTTCTCTAAATACAAATTTTACTATTTCTGGCACGCATGCCAATCAACTGATGGGCGCGAGTTAAAAGCTTTTGAAACGTGCCAAATCTAGATTACATGCAATGGCACTCATGAAATGGCACTCAGTGGCATGCAATCAGATTGCAAGCAGACAGGTATATGGCATGCAATGCAGGTTCATTGTGGCACGCAATATGGCATGTGTGCCAATGGGCGCGAGTTGAAAGCTTTTGAAACGTGCCAAACCTCTCAGGCGTGTATGTGCATGTGTGCCAATTGGGTGTCAGTTAAGCTCTGGCACACGTGCATGCATGCATTTGGCATGCAATGGCATGCGTGCCAATGGGTGTCAGTTAAAGGCTACTCCTTGCATTGGCTTGTATGCATTTAGCACGCAATGGCAATGAAAGGAAATTTGACATTGTACAGTGTTATGATTGAGTTTATATTCTTCATATTTATTCTTAATGCTGAATGCATCATAGTGTATACATGTGCCTTCAGTCATAATCTGCATATATTCAGCTTAAAGCCTAACCCTCTCATCCCAAACAGTTCCAATTTTTCTAACCTACTTTTATTTAAGCCCCTCCCACAACTGTCTAAAACTCATCCTGGTCCAGACACAATCCCAGTTATTGCTTCATGGTGATTTTATCAGCCTCTAAATGTAATCAAAATTACACTCTTAGTACAGTGCATTTCTGGGTAATATTACAGTATATGAGCCTTGATACTTTGCATTTTTGGAACTTGCTGTCAATCAAAGAGCTGAGCCAATTGAGAATTTCTGTTTGCTAAGTACTACAAAAATTATAGTTTGGGATGAGAAGAGTATATACTGTATCCCTTTAAAGGTAAAGCAGCCCCCCCAATCTAACTTTGAAGAACCAGAATGCAAAAATGCATTGAGGTTTTGATGATACATAAATGTTCCATTTCAAATAATTCCATTATGTACCATTATCTTCTCACTCAAATGTCATACTGGCATGTTCCAAAAAGAATTTTGTTATCCCACATGACCATTGATCTTCACCAAAAACAATAGGGACCATCTCCTGACTATAACGCATCCACATGCCAAATATGAAATCTATCCAAGTTTCCTACTGTGAGATATCACATTATAACCAGATTTTCAGACTTTGACCGATGGTGACCCCAGATGACCTCCACCACAAACAACAAGGACCATCTCCTGACTATAACACATCCACACGCCAAATATGAAATCTATCCAAGTTTCCTCTCTTGAGATATCGCGCTAACCAGATTTTCAGTCTTTGACCTCAGTGACCCCAGATGACCTTCGACCTCTGCCAAAAACAATAGGGACGATCTCCTGACTATAACGCATCCATATACCAACTATGAAATCTCTTCAAGTTTCCTACCTGGAGTTTTTGCTCCAACCAGATTTTCAAACTTTGACCCCAGATGACCTTTGACCTCCACTAAAAACAATTGGGACCATCTCCTGACTACTGTGTAACGCATCCACACACCAAATATGAAATCCATCCAAGTTTCCTATTTTGAGATATAGCATTTATCAGACTTTCACCCCCAGTGACCACAGATGACCTTTGACCTCGGCCAAAAACAATAAGGACCATCTCCTGACTATAACGCATCCCCATACTTAATATAATCTATCCAAGTTTCTTATCTTTAGATATCATGTTAACCAGATTTTAAGACTTTGACCCCTGTTGACCCCAGATGACCTTTGACCTCCACGAAAAACAATAGGGACCATCTCCTGGCTATAACACATCCACATACAAAATATGAAATCTATCCAAGTTGCCCTTTAAGTTTACATGGTTACTACCATTTACATCGTCGTTAATTGTACAGTATTTGCGTTAACTGGAACAGCGCCAGTACCTCTTGTTCGCACGTTTTTGATTGAAATTACATGGTTACCTACACCGGCGGTTGGTCGCGACAAGGACGTTACCAACTTTTAGCTGGCTGTTGAAACCGAATACGCTGTTGTTAACCTCTTGTAGTACGCGATTACTTCTGATCACACCGCTGTTAACGAAATTTAGCACGTGGTTACTTAAAATTTTGCCGTGGTTACCAAAATTTACCACGCTGTTAATGATAATGACGCCGTTTTTAACTCAATGTACAACGCCGTTACTACCAATCACGCCGTTTTTAACAAGATTTGTGTGGATCGCGTTCCATACACCCACATACATGCATACATACACGCCGTCATGAATGCATAGGTTTCTCTTTCATGTAAACCAAAAAGCTAAATAACACAATGTTCATTTTATTTCTCTTCAAAGTTAATTTTGTTACATTTTATGACTTTACTATTGCATAAAGGTAAACCAAGCAGTTATTTCTGGTAAATTTCACATTTGAAGAGAAAAAACATTTTCACATGACTCCCAACAGCCAATCATGCAACTGGACAGTCTACTACATTTCTTTAATTTGGGATGACTGCTCTCACCCTTTAAATATCATTTACAGACCCACATGTACTGATCAATAATAACTCTACAAATTAAATAGGCCTGTAGTAGCTAGCCAATTTTCTACAAAGCCCACACACAGTCAGTACAGGCCAATACCAATACTGCTATAGCTGCATTGGAAAAGAATGACTGTATCTATCTCCCCCACAAGCATTTCTGTAAGGATTATTATGAAATTCTGCAAAATGCTCCACCTCCTACAAATTTTGTTGTACAAAATTAACTTACTGTAGATGATTGTCTGCTTGACACTCAGTTGTTGGTACAGGTCCTCACTGTGTAAGTTTGGGTCCAAAGCCAAAAATGTGGCCCTGAGGTCATTTAATTAAATAAAAAAGAATTACAAAATGTGTTAGCCTTGCCTCACATTATTGTTCAAAAAGTTGACAGTCTGTGATAAGAATGCTTGGTTATGTATGGCATGCAAGGATTCTGGTCCAAGGTTCCATTTTGCCCAAGTTTGGCCCCTTATTGTGAAATTCTGCAAAATGTTCTACAGTATCCAATACAAATCCCCTTTGGTGCTTGTTTATAATGACACTCAGTTGCTGGTACAGTACCCCCATTGTACACAGGATATTGGGATCCAATACCCAAGATGTACAATAGTACGGTAGCCCTAGGGTCCATTTTGTTAAATCAAAATTCAGTTGCTCAAAATTCTAGATCTTCATGAGTATATGCCTATCTGATACACTGCTTTAAACTGATAACTGCATTTGGAAGTATTTTGTTGATCATGTCTCTGACTACAGTATGTTCAGAAAGGAGGGTTTAAGTTTTCATTCTGTTGTCGTAGCCCAATTAACTATTTTTTGCTTGTTTAATTGCTCACCAAATTTATTTTTTTGTTGAATCATCGAACAGGGCACATGATGAATTGAATTGAAGTACAGTAACACGTTTTCCTTGAGTTAGTTACTTAGATGGAGTTTTACCGCCCAGTTTCCAACCAATTGGTTCAAGTCCAGTCGGCCACAGCCTAAATCCAGTTGTGGCTCACTGGCTTGTTTTCCCTACTCTTTTGCTTATGCGGAGCATCACGCACAACAGCAAGAGGTTCCATTTTTAGAGTCTTTGGTATGACTCGACCTGGGAATAGAACCCTTGCCTGAGGCTGACACAGTCTTCCTTGAAATTCGATCATCTGTAAGGCTTTGTCATTTTTCAACTGGGCAGTGACAAAAAAATTATTGAAGAAGTGCAAGGGATCTCTTTTCAAGAGCACATTGTGTATCAAGTTAGTGTTTATATAGTCTGGTAGTCTGGTTAAAAGTTCATTTAGTTGGTTATTACACATCAAAATACTGAAATGATTTCACCATAGTATTGGGCAAGTTGAATTTAAGTCAAGGTTGCAAATTACAGCTGTAAGTCAAACCCCAATGTCCCTGCATCATCACTGGATGGTTTGGACATTTGTTGGGGTGCACCATGTATGTATACAGTACTGTACCTCTAAAGTACTGTAGATTCATCGTGGGTTAGGTTGGGTTAGATGGAGTTTTACAGCCTTGGTTCAAGTCGAGATTCACTGTGGGTGCATTGCCATTACAGTACAGTATCTTTCAAAGGACTGAAAAAATCTAGTGCCTTCAATGTTGAATGTTTCTGTACAGTAATACAGTACAGTATCTCTGCTATAATATCAAAATAGTACAGTAATTGCATGGTGGGATGAATCCATGTTACACTGGTACTGCACAGGGTCGACTGCCGCAAAGTGTAACAACTACTACACTGCATATGTACACACATAACTCAGCAGTACTGTAGTAGTATTATTTACCTGTACAGTAGGCTGTGTTTCTATAGTGACTGTTGCATGGTCAATTGGTCAGGGCATGTCCTGGCTTAGTCATGCCAAAAACTTGAAAAATTGGACCTACTGTACATACTGTACTGCCAAATGTGGTGTTAATTGGTTTTTGATCAGCATATACTGTATGCAGGCAATGGAAGGAAGCAGGCCTGTGAACCACAACTGGGAAAAGGATATTGCCAACCCAACTGATTTCAGAAACTGAGGGGTGTCACCTCATTTAACCAAATATTAAACTGTAGCTCTGCTGCTTTTCCTAGAAGGTGTTCATGTAGTGTGCCACATGTGCATACAACAGTTCAAGCATAGATCTATGAGTCTGCAATCCTGAAAATGAAGGGACAAAGCAAGCAGAAGAAGCAATGCAGAGCCACCACTCCTGTCTTTCAGTGTATTTTATCAATGGAAGGTATGGGAGGATTTGCCCAACTCCCAGAATAAGGGGGGTTGTAATTTAAAAAATTTCACCATCATGGTAGGCCTAGAGTATGCTACTGAAGAAGAGGACACTGTTGCAGCCATGTTTAAACTTTGTACTAACAGAAATAAAAACAATGCTTGATGTAACCTTTTTCCCCCATCGCAAACTCACTTGTACTCAGACTTTGGCCAAGAGCACCGAAGGCAATTTGTACTTGGGCTTTTGCAGTAACTACTGTATGTCCTTCATTCAATGTTGTAGAGTTGCAGCCCAAGGCATTTTAAAAATTCATTGTTGATGCCAGGAGTGCATGGGGCTTGTCTCATGCATTTAATTATGTTGAGGGTTGTCAGAAGCCTGTAAAAAAGTGTAGTTATTCCTGAATTTTTGATTTTAGTGCTTTGAAATGATGATGTTGCCGTTTTATTTTCAAGTTAAGGGAAACAAGTAATGGCTGAACTTTTCTCTCTAGAATACTGACTCGCCAGATATAAGGATGGGGGAAATGCCGGACGTAGTACTCTGGCTGGTAAGAGTTAACATATGCATTTCTGATGTCATGCTTGACATAGGCAGGCCTTCAGTATTCCATAGTGACTACAGAAGTTGCAATATTGAACTTTTTATTATTTTTCTTTCAGGCAAAGTTCTTCACCTTTCAGAACATGAAAATAACAATGGGCAATCTCTTATCAGAACGTGACGCCGAAGAACTGGTGAATTATTTTAAAATCAATGATGACATTCTACAAGATGATAGTGGTAGTAGGGAGGACAGCAAGAAAAAAAGTAGGCTTCTTACAGTTTTAGAGGGAAAGGGATTCTTGCAAGATAAGAAATTTTGTGACCTGAGGCAGGCATTTTCTCATCTTGGCAACTACAATACATCTATGGTCATGGACCACATTGACTTCTATCAGAAACATACAGGTAAAGTACCCAAATACTGAAGTCAGGAAGATAGTTATGATGAATTGAAGTATGAGTTAAAGTAGTTGGAAAGCAATTTGGTTTGCCAACATATAAATAAGTTGCTTGTAGACCTCTTCCATTAGCTCCTCAAGCTGTAACTTATTTTTGTCTCAGAGAGTTTCCTTTGCGACATTTGCTACATAAAACCTTTCAGCAAAGCTTTAGTGTGGCTTCCTTTGTAAGCTAGCACTCTGTGTGACACTGTACACTACAAGTGTGGGAGATCTCCCTCGGATGTAGTACTGTAGATTGTCGACGTGTACAGTATGCGATCTAGAGAGTTCTTTTGCAGCTGAGATGAGACTTACAGTACAGGTATCATACTGTAGTGCTTGTCAGTTATACTGTACTGCAGATTTCCTACACTGTATGTGACTACAACCATTGAAGCATGCATGCCAGGTTTCCCCTGGGTTGATATACGGTTGCACCCTAAGGTGGCAACTGATCTACAATATGAGATAATATGATGACAGCTTTGACACTATTAAATAGAAAGAGACAATTCTTCACGTTAAAAAAAAGATCCATTATTTGTTGCTTTACAGGCCTTTATGTAGCAGAGTTTTATTGAATCAAATTCCTAAAGGACCAATTTTCCCATCCCAAACAGTGTCAATTCTCCAAACCTTCTTACTTATTTAAGCCCCTCCCAGTCTGTCTGAAATTCCACCTCATCCAGACACAACCCAGGTTCATTTCTTCAGAGTGAGTATAAAAAGCTCAAGGTGTATAATCAAAACTCTCTCAGTACAGTTTATGTGAAATGTTCCTTTGGTAATCTGCATTGTTTGAAAAAGCTGTCAGTCAAAGAGCTGAGCCATTTGAGAAGTTTGGTACTCCCCTGCAAGAATTGTAGTTTGGGGTGAAAGAATGGTCTTTTAAGTGTAACATGCATTAGCCCAGTGTTTTGCAGAGTTCTAGACTCTGAGGTGTTAGTCTATTTGTTGGAACCTTGGAAAATCTGAAGGTTCTATGTTATGGCTTTTGGGCACACAAGGCCAAATTTACCATTACGGGGCATAGAATCAATTAACTTGGGGAATGGGGATGCATGCATAACTGTATTCCTCATGAAAATAGTAGTACAAGTCATAAAAGGAGGACAAAGGCTGTGATCAATCTCTACTGCTTGCATCATTTAAAATGAATTTTATAGAGAGTTGCCTACCCAGCATTTTGATGAGGGTGTTGGATTATTAATTTGTAACTATAGCAGAGCAGCACCATCAGCCTTAGAGAGTATCAAAGACTTCCAAAATTGAGACCAAAATTGCCTTACACAAAAACCGTACACTTACAGTACCAAATTTGGAACATAGTTTTTACTGAGCAGCTCATAATAAGGAACCATTTGCACAATTAAGAACTTACAAACTTTTTTAGTATTGTGTGACTTTTTCTGTAAAATTAAGATTCTTTTAGTTTAAGGTTAATCACATGAAAGATTCCAACAGGTTAAAAAAGTTCCAGTGCATAAAAGAAATACATAAACTACTTTAAAATGTGGCACGTGTTCTGTATTGTATTCAGATATTAATATTTTGCTTAAAGATTTTGAACGTGCATGCCTACTTTATGCAATCATCATAACCCAATGATACTACTGTACATATACAGTGTACTTGTAGGGACTCAATCCATACACTATACCAATGGGGCTTTTACTGACTTTACCAGTATTTCAAAAACATAGCCTCAGGTGTTTTATAATTCTTTACTACAAAGGCTATCTTATAAACTGAGTATCCAATGTTCAGTGTTTTTTTTTTTCCTTTTTATATAGAAAATAGACTACTTTGCTTTGGTGTCCCCCTGGTTATTTACAAAAATATCAGCATTAGCGCTCCACCCAATTATCTAAACAAACTATTGAAAACAACCTGGCGGACATAACTTTTTGGTGTCCCCCTGTTATGTTGGTTTTTTAATGTATATTTCATCATTTGTACAAATATGACCCATCTCAGGTGGCCATTGTTTTCTTGATATAAGAATTAGGTCAAATTCTTTTAGATAGCAGACCATTTGGAATGAAAAAAATCAAAGCCAACATTGATCTAGGCATAATTCAATACTGTACGGGCAGAATTTTGTTGAGTTATGTTGGTAAATTTTGATTCTTCACCAAACGCACAAACTAATTTATTTTTTGGTGAACAAAGTTACATGAAAATAATTCCATGGTGTGAGAACCATGTATTCTATCCAAATGAACACTTCTTTAATTTTTTTTATTTATTTGTTTTTTTTTTGTGTCCCCCATCCTGTAAGGGTTATGTTGAGTACAAACAAACAAAAATTGATGAAAATTGATGAAACTTTTTTATTGTACCTTATAACTGCAAATCACTGTTTGTATTGTATTTAGAAGTTTCCAGCTCAAATTAACATTTAAAAATTAAACTGGCACTTTGAATGTTAGGTGTCTCCGAAACACAGGACACACATGATGGAGTGAAATATTTTGCTAATATTATGTATGTTCAAGAAGGGAGGATACAGTAAGTAAGATTTCAAATGTTGAGTCTAACAATCTTATGGTGTTAAAGAGAAAAATTTGAATACTTAAACATCATTGACTGATTTAAATCAGTCAATATTGTACAAAAATATGTAAATGTGGAGACATTTTGAGACCTGAAATTTTTTTGAGGAAAATGAAACCGACTTTTTAATTTTGTGGACAATTTTCCAAACTTTTACCATGTTCTTGTCACAATGGGTACTAAATCACATTCAAATTGGAAAATAATTTCAGATTTTCATCATTCGTTTGGTATCTACACTATTTCCACTCTATTGGACCCCTAGTTTATGGATTGAGCCAGTTACAGGTTGGTGCTTCATAGGGGTAAGGGGGCATGTGCCTCCAAAACATAAAACTTTCAATATCCTCACCTACTCTGAAACAATTAAGCAAAGAGAATCTTTAAAGCTTGCAGTAACAGCACTTTGAATGTTGGAACAACAGTCCAGGTGTCAAGTCTTGATTACATCTCTTCTGTAATGTTCTGACATCTCTACAGTATGTTCCGACAAAATGGTCCAATTAAATTACACTTTGTTGGTACCATAGTACATTATTGTTGGAACATAGAGATGTTGTAACATAGAGATGTCTGAACATCTGGGATGACCCCCCACGTCTCACTCTTCATAAATGAAAATGATACTGTTGGTGAAGAAGAATCACCCACACTGACTCTGAGGCTTTTGTGTTACTACTATAACCTTGGGAGTGGATCAAGTATCCACCCTCTGCAGGTAGCACTTGGATATTAAAATGTTGGACACTTGAGTTTCCTCCTTTATTATTCCTGAAAGAGCCAATGAGTAGCAGAATCAAACAGAGGTTTGTATAACATACATGGTACGCAAGGAAAGTATGGTAGTATTGCTCTGCCGCCCTGGTGCAGTACAATGTTCATGTGTTTTGGTGTATTGAATATTCATAAGTCAGTATGTGCACCCTCATTGACTGCTTTCATTCAGGAGTAGGATGAAATGGAATAAAATTTACAAACTATCAGTGTGGTCTTTTATAATTTTGCTGTTATTTTAAATAGACATGGAACAAAATTTAGGACAGTTACTGTAATGCATGAAATATTGTCTGTTCATCCTCAGTGTTGGATTAATGGACTGTTTAAATATTCTACAAAAAATTTGAAGAGAATATTATGTATTTTTCCTTTCGTCAATTGAATATGAATCCTGAATCTCTAATGAGCCTTTGTCCCCTAGGAATAACAGTTTAATTAGAAAATGTTATAGACTGACTGCATCATTGAAAAGTAAGTAAGCGTAGCCAGGAAATAGCTCCTTCATTGTCATTAGCCATATTTATGTCTTAAACAACTAGACTTTGAGAGGACTACACAGTTTCATGCAGGCCATGCAGACTGCCAAACAAAGTTACTGTTAACTTTATCTTCAGTAAAGTACAGTACAGAACCCTCAATCAGTGTTGGGTGCTGAAACATGTACTGTATATTTATGAAGTTACAGTACATCAGGGCTCAGATGAAGATGGTTCTTAATAATGATGGAGTGCTCTAAGTTTGTTTTCCTTCAAAGGCAGTTAGGTTTTGAAGAAGTACATAGCTACAGTAGGCTTAAAACATGTGGAAATTAAAGTTTTTGTGTTAAATCAATGCAGTGTTCCATTTTAAATTTGCATTGAACTTGCTGGAATTCTCTTTAATATTTTGACATTTTAGGAATTCAAAATATACTTTTTTCCTTTACGATTTCAGAAAAGAATGCCAACCAAGACAGGCAGACATGTGGAAGCAATAAAAGGTGAATTAATTAAAAATCTGATTACTTTTGTTCCATCCTTGATAAAATAAACAAATGGATTAGGCTGGAAACTGATGTAATGTAATGTTTATGTACTGGACTGTCCACTAAAATAAGGTGGACCTTTAATCCCAGATATCCTTGGGTACGAAACTGCATTCAATCAGACATACTGTAGGATTATGATTAGGTACCATATTTAGATTCAACTTAATATACAATAGCGAACGATGTGACTTAATCGCTCACGTGAACTTTACAAATAAAAAAAAATTAATATTGCAAAAAACTATAAATGAACAAAAAACTGAGAAATTACTATAGGTTGAAAAACTAAGTCTTTAGTCCAGCTTTAAATTTTGAGGTATCTGATACACTTCTGAGAATGGAAGGGAATTCCACAGTCTAGGACCTGCAACCATAACAGAGCAGTCACTGTATGACTTGGAAGTGGTGATCAGCATGTCATTGAGATATTTTGGCCCTTGATTATTTTATTTGTAAACTATTAGCTTCAATTCAAACTTTATTATTTTATTAACTATGAGCAAGTGCTCAGATGAAATGTAGGAAATAATATGATCATATTTTTTAAGGTTATGCAAGCAGCGAACTGCCATGTTATGAACCATCTGAAATTTTCTTATGTGGACTTTGGGTACACCAATCAAAACAATCAAAAGACTGTTTCCAAAGTCAAGAAATGATGTAACATAATCCTGTGCCCAGTGACTTCTATAGAAAGATACTTCCTGACAGAGCAATTGGCTTGCACATGCATCATAGCTTTTTAACATTGCTTGGTAATATGTAGCTGTATGTCAAGGCGCTCATCAAACAACACCCCTGAATTTCTCACAAGCATAGTATAGTATCATAAGCTTTAGGATTAGTTAGCAATTTGCTGAGGTACAGTAGGGAGGGTGGGCATGGATTCAATTGTATCTTTACTTAAAACAGGAACATGTGGTCTTAATTCTGTCAAAGTTGCAACTGAAATTAATAGCAGAGTACAGTTGGGGCCCCAGAATGTTTAATTGAGAAGCAAAGAAGGCCGCGCAAAGATAATGTACCATAATACCATATGCTGCAAGAGGTATTCACCCCTAAAATTAGGAAAGAATGTGGTTTCTGATTTGATAAGGTACCTACAGCACTGTATGCTATAATTTAAACAGTAACTTCAGCCTGTGGTACACTGCAGCCTCATTTTTGGTTCCTTGCGGTAGCAAAGGAGCCTATGTAGTCAGGTTGGCGTGTGTGTGTGTGTATGTGTGTGTGGGTGCGTGTGTGTGTGTGTGTGTGTGACACTTGTTTCGGTACGCTCTAACTCAACAAGGGAAGGTTGGATGGAACTTGGATTTGGTACATAGATTCGTCATAGGGAGAAGGTGTGCCCTATCATTTTTGGTGGAGGTCAAAGGTCATTTGGGGTCACTAGAGGTCAAAAACTAAAAACCTTCTCAATACGATATTTCTAGTTAGGGAACTTGGATAGATGTCATACTTGGTGTGTGGATGTGTTATGGTGTAAGGATGAAATTGGATATGTTCGGTGAAGGTCAAGGCGTCATCTGAGGTCACCAGGGGTCAAACACTGAAAAACATTTTAACACAGTATTTTAGGGTAGAAAGGACAGATTTCAAATCAATCTGTGTTTGGATAAGGTCAAAGGTCATCAAGGTCACTGGAGGTCAACCGCTGGAAATTTTATTTAGAAAATCTTGTAAGCTAGATAAAGATAGTTTCAATAGATTTTTTATCTCACCTGGTTTTGCACCCAAACACCTTAGAAATTTGGCCTTTATGTTCGTTCAGTAATGATTCCTTCGGGTTGTACACATGTTTTGGATCATTCAAAGTTTTAAGAGGGCAATTACTGAAATCTGTAGATTTCACTGAGCACAGGTCACTCTGCATTAAACTGGTCTCTCTGCCAGTGGAAGCAATGCATGGATTATACAGTATGTCCCTTTAATACTGCTGTGCTCTGTGGGGTAACCTAATCCTCATTCTATTGTCACACTTCATTAATCACTTGCTTTCTGCTTAACTGCTGAATAAACCCTGTTTTCTGTGTAGAGGTAGCAAACAGGACAAATGGTAGATTGTTTTAAAGTAATAGCAAGTTTTATTTGAGAGCAGGTAAAAATGACTTGTGAGAGAAATACAAGGGGTGTTTTTCTCTCTCTGACCACATTGTGTATTGTTTATTGGTGATAATATCAAGTTTGATTACAAGCATGAATACATATGGAAATGAGGAAGTGTTTTTGAAGGATCACCAAGCATTATAAAAGTTGGATGTCAGTAAGGCCACAGAAATTTAATCTTTGATTTCATGTAATATTAGTACTAAAATACCCCTTGTGAGGATGTTACAAACATTGAGTATGAGCTTATGCTTAGCTCTATTTCACAGACTGGCTGTACAGTTCTTATAATATCCAGCAAGGAACCACAGTGCCCATTCGGCTCTTGTTTGACCTACATTTTCTCGACCTGTGCCTTGAATGGCCGTTTTACCCACAGAGCTCAGTTGATTATTTTTGGTTTTAATGATAAGAGAAAGCTGCTCTACAGTTTGTGTTCATGATGGCGTGTGTGTGTGCTTGTGACGCTTTGCTTGTTAACACGATATCGCAAGACACGAACACATGGCAGTTTTCAAACTTGGTGCATAGATGTTCCATATGTAGAGTTTTGAGAGTTTTTGATTCCTTGTCGAAGTCAGGCAAGGAATCTATGGGATGATGATGTCGTGTGGATGTGTGTGTGTGTGTGTGTGTGTGTGTGTGATGCCTGCTTGAAAACACGATATTTCAAGAAGGGAAAGTGTGGTGAATCTCATATTTTCATGTGGGTGCTGCCTACTTAGGAGATGGTCCATACTGTTTTTGGTGTAAATTGAAGGTCATTTGAGATCACGAGAGGTGAAAGAGTGAAAACCTTAAAAACTGTTTGTAAACACTGTCTTTCCAAAGTGGTTACAGTTGGGGCTTTTACAGTTTGCATGTGGGGGCCCCATAATGAGTAGATGATCCTTATCATTTTTGGTGGACGTGAAAGGTCATTTGGGGTGGTGAGAGGTCAAAAGTTCAAAACTTTGTAAACATCTCAAGAACGGTACATGTGACTATGTTCATATTTGGTGTGTGGGTTGGATATATTAAGAAAATGATTCCTATTGATTTTTGTGGAGGTCAAAGGTAATTTGGGGTCGCAAGGGGTCAAATGGTAAATTCCTTAGAAGTTGCTTGTAAACAGGGTATCTCCAGAAAGGTTAGTGTTATTTCGTGTGTGGGTTGACCATATTGAGAAGATGATTCCATTTGTTTTTAATGGAAGTCAAAGGTCTTGTGAAGTCATTCGAGGTCAAAAGGTAAAAATCTTGTAAACACGATATCTCTAGAACAGTACATGTAACTATGCTCATATTTCTGGTGTAGGTTGGTCTCCAAATGTATTCCAAATGTATTTTCTTGTAGTTCAAAGGTCATTTGCAGGGATGAGCTTTTTCCGTGAATTCGCGGATTTCCGTGATTTTTTTCCTGCCTCCGTGATTTACCTTTCCCAATTTCCGTGGTTTTCTGACAGCATTATTTTTCAGTGGGTCGTCGCTCTTGCACTGTAACTCCCCGGACTATTACTGGCGTTACCGCTGCAAGCTCCATCATTGCTTATCCTGCCTGCAGGGAGTTGTAATACTCCCAGTCAAAGTGAATCACGTTTATCATGCACCATGCGCACGTACGTAAGTTCAGTACGTAAATCTGTGCATGTGTAAGTTGTCACGATCATCAGCAGTTGACTGCAGCAGTATCATGCATGATGCAGTAACCTGTGCTGTGATCGATCGGAAAATGAGTCGGCCGCTTATAAAGTTGATGTAACAGTTTTTAAAATAAATGGAATATTGGTCTTGGATAGAGAAAGAACTTCTTCAGATATCGAAAAGTGATAGTCTGAAGTGAATTAATGTGGTGCAATTGTGAGCCATTCCGGCAATTTCATTCGCAAGATGAGCAACTTTGAAACAGCATAGGCCTAGCCTAGCCTAGGTCTAACGTTAGGCCTAACGTTATACAACATCGTAACGTTAGTTGTTACTGTACAACTTAACGTTACAGCTATCCCAAGGTTTTCTAATCAGGATTGATGGACATCTTCACCACTGAGACAAGTTTTACAGCGATTGAAGAACTGTTCAACTTGACATGCTTCAGTGTAGGCTGGGCCTACTTAGGGTCTAGCCTAACGTTAGGCATAGCTTAGGCTAGGCCTAGCCTATGCCTAGGCCTATTTTGACTGAAAACTTTTCTTGGAGTGTGTTATTTTACCAATGTACTGATTAAAATAGGCCTCCAAAGGATGTCTTGAATACTCTATTTTCTCAGAGCTTCCGGGGGCTTCGCCCCCTGGACCCCCACCGGGGCTTAGCCCCTGGACCCCACCTAGGGCCCCTGGACCCCACCCGTTAAAGCGGCACGCTTCGCGCTCTGACTAACGCCTTCGGCGTCAGTCATGTATGCCCAGCAATGTTCAGTGATTTTTTTATTAGACCAGGCTCATCCCTGCATTTGGGGTCTCGAGAGGTAAAAAGGTCACACCTTGTAAACACGATATCTAAAGAACCATACATGTGACTAAGCTCATATTTGGTGTGTCGGCCACTGGTTGTATGAGAAGATGATCCCATTTGAGTTTTTTGAAGGTCAAAGGTCATTTGGGGTCAGCAGGGTCAACACTTGACAAGCTTCCTTGCATTTTTGCAAGAAGTCTAACTGGTAGGGTCCTGATACTTGTCATGTAGATGGTGCATAGTGAATAAATGATCCTAATAAATTTTAGTGGAGGTCAAATGTCATTTGGGTTCACAATGTAGGAAGCTTGGATGTGTTGCATGTGTACTTTGTGGTTACATTACGGAAAACTGTCAATGTGAAAAAATGTCTTCGCAATTTATGCGGCGAGGAATCAATAAGCTTTTTGTCTTTCTGATTTGTTTTTGTTGGAGGTCAAAGGTCATCTGAGGTCACCAGGTGAAAAAGTCTTAAAACCTTTTTAATGCAATACCTCTAGGCAAAAAAAATTGCATAGATTTTATATGTAGTATGTTTTTATGCTTAAGTGAGTAAATGGTACCAATTGCTTTTTGTGGAGGTCAAGAGACATCTGAGGTCACAAGGGGTCAAACGCTGAAATCCTTTTTAACACGTTATTTAAAGATAAGATATTTGGATAGGTTTCACATTTAATATGTGAATATGTTACTGTCAAGGGGTGGTCCCTATTGCTTTCGGGTGGGGGTCAAAGGTCATCTGAGGTCAACAGGGGTCAAACACTTAAAATCTTGAATACATGTTTTCTCAAGATACAGTAAGTAGGAAGTTGGATAGATTTTATACTTTGTATCTTGATTGGTGCCCTATGGTGAGGAGAAAGTCCTTATTGTGTTTGGACGAGGTCAACGTGTGTCTGAGTTCACTGAAGGTCAAAATGTCAAAACCTTGGTAACATGTCTCAAGGTTTAACTTAAATAGAATTCACATATGGTGTGTGGTTGTGCATTATGGTGAGAAGAAGGTCCCTATTTTTGTTGGTGGGGGTCAAAGGTCATTGGGGATAACAAAGTTATTTTTGAACATGCTTGTAAACATTTGAGTAGGAAGATAATGGTGCTTGATGGCATTATTTGAAATAGAACATTTATATATCTTCGAAACCGTGATGCATTATTGCCTTCTGGTTTTGGTTAAATAACTATTATTTTTCATTCAGTGCAAACATTACAGCATCTTGCCAATGCAATGTCTCCTATCGAATATGGTAAAATTGGGTCATTTTGGTCAAGGAAAGTACCAAATTATAAGAAAGAAATAAGGTTGTTGGCCCGGCTGGATTTACCCAGAAGGAAGCAGTTCAAGTGTTAAAGGGCAGGGGTAGTCATCCCAACTTGAAGTAGTGTAGTAGACCGTCCTGTTTCATGATGAGCTGTTAAGAGCCATGTGACAATTTTTTTTCTCTTTAAAATGTGACAGGGAGCCATGTGAAAATACTTTTCTCCTAAAATGTGAAATTAACAAGTCACTTCTTGGTTTACCTTGGATTTGCAATACTGAAATCAATATGGTGGAAGATACTGTACTTTGATGAGAAATAAGATGCAAATTGTGATATTTAGCTTTTGCTTTAAAATAAATTTGGGGTGACCGCTCTTGATGTTTAAGCTCAAATATACCACACCTGAGT
The DNA here is from genome assembly GCA_037179385.1 of Holothuria scabra. NCBI lineage: Eukaryota > Metazoa > Echinodermata > Holothuroidea > Aspidochirotida > Holothuriidae > Holothuria > Holothuria scabra. The sequence goes on along the minus strand of CM074189.1, from coordinate 47,614,743 downwards.
TTTTTTTTGTCAAGCCAAGAAAAATTTTGACTCAAAATGTCCAACTAAGGTCCACTGTTTAGTCCCCATCTCACTGGTAACCGGTGTCATTGGTCCCACAGCTAGCTTAATTTGTACAAATAGTCCCCTGTTTCATTGTTCCCCTTTTCAATATTCTCGCTAATTAATCTCCTGTCTCGTTGGTTCCACAACTCTTAGAATGTGGTATAGAAAAGATTAGGGTTTTAGGGAACACAATCACTTGAAATCCTAGAGAAAGCAATAAGACTGGGGACTAAATGACACAGGACTAATGAAACCGGAATATTGAGACTGGGAACTAGTTCGACTCGGGACAAAAGTCGTTATCTTGTCCGAACATGATGGATATTTTCTGATGACAGGAAAAGAAGTCAGTCCCACTGCACCAAACTGGTATGCCACCAGGGGTTGGCACAAAGTATACCAGGAACTTTTAGGTTTCAGAAGCCCCACAGGTCACCAGAAACAGCCCTGCCAGGTGGTTAAAGAAATCAGAGAACTTTGCAAAAAATCATTTCTGAAAATAGAAATAGAATTTGAATATCCAGACAGTGGGAACCCAATGAAGGTTAAAAGCATTATTGTCCAGCAAAAAAAAGAAAACAGGCCACCCTAAGCCCAACTCTGCAATTCCAATAAATAGTTCCATGGGCACAATTCTCTCTATTCCAAAGTTTATTAGATCATTAATCTAACATTCCTGAATGATCTAATAATCTAACATTCCGAAAAGTCTGAGTTTAGGGTAATGTTAGCAAAAAAGACACTATCCTTCATGCACACTTTCAAAACATACTGTAAAGAGGTTGGAACAAGAAGACAGGTGTTATCACTCTGCTAAGTATTAATATGTTAGAAAATTAAGCTTACTGATAAATTTCATTTCGTTCTTAAGGGAGAAAAGTTGAAATTAATTTGCACTTCTTTTATTTGCTTCAACCTTTTATTTGCTTTCTTCATTATAGTGGTCAAAATTTACAGGTAGCTGGTTTTTCAGCAGACTGGTCTCCATCTGATATGTCAGTCATCAATCAGGGAAACAAAGTTGTAGTGGCTGGATACTGTAGAGATTCAAAGAAGACATCTCTGGACTCTGTCTGCAAGGGGGATTTAAACTCTTGGCATCCATGGATAAAAACTAGGGAGTTTGAAGGAATGTCTGATTCAGAACGTTTTGTATCATTTATTGATGAACATAGAGTTATTACATGTTGTAACAATGTGATTGAAATTATCAATTTTGGTACAAATGAAACAGAAATGAAACAGACCCTTTCTTCAAGTAAGGCTATTGCCACCTGTATAACTGTGAGAAACGGAGATATTTACATTGGTTTCAAGAGATTAGCAGAAATACTGGTGCTCAATAGAGAACTACAAGACCAGATGACTGTTGCATTGAGTGATATTGAAAGTATGTGGCCTGTGGATCTTGCAGCTGTTGCTGGAAAATTTGTAATTTGTCTGAAGGATAACAACTCTTCTTCAAAAGTTTTTGTGTTTAGAGAGGAAAATGGACAAAAGTTAATTGAGTACAGAAATGTGAAAAATGACACATATTCACCTCAAAGTGTAGATGTATGTGAGGAGAGAGATTTGGTCAGTATATTGTGGTCAACTAATATAGAAGATTATGATGGAAGACCTTGTGGCCACATTACCATGCACAGTTTGATACATGGCTATTGCCTCTCTCTTGTGGTCATTGCTTTTACTACTCATGAGGTTGATTGTATTTGCAATCAGGGATGTTCATCTGGGAAAAAACTTCAATTAACATCAGAACATGTTGTGGTGATGGATGACCTTGGTGGAATAAAACTCATTAATATGGTAAGCATGCCGCTATAATTCAATAGGGTCGTTTAGCCAAAATTCCCCGGGAAAAGGCCATTTTCTCGGGTGAAATATATAGATGTCTTATGTCGCCTGGTGGCTAAAACCTCCTATTGAATTCTAGCCTCATGGTATACTGTTCACACATTTATTGTTTTAATGTTCAAAAGAAATGTGCATTTCTGGAATGAATTGTCAGCATGTGGGCAGTTGTTCCTTGGGTGGTTCTATACTGTAGATGGTGTAGTGGAAGGACTGAGACTGGGGAAGAACTCAATTTTACCCTGTTCCAGCTGTTAAAATTCAACATTTGCAGTAGTTTTCTGTTAAGTTTGAACTGCATTTTGCACCAGATTTCATCATAGTACTGTATGTAAAACTCTTCAAAAGGAGGGAGTAAATGTAGCCTTTCCTTTACACCTCCTCCATGGTGTCAGTCTAATGCAATGCCCCTCCCTCAGTTAGCACCACACCGCTGTACTCTTATTCTTGGGTTCATCATAAAGCCAGCATTAATTAACTGATATTCCAAAAAGGTTATGTTCTATTATAATTCTATTTCCTTTTTGGTTTCGATGAAAAGAGAAACCTATGCATTCATGATGGCGTGTGTGTGTATGTATGTGTGTATGTGCGTGCGTGTGTGTATGTATGTGTGTATGTTTGTGTGTTTGTGACACTTTGCTTGTTTACACAATATCTTGAGAAGGGAAGATCTGACAGTTCTCAAACTTGGTACACAGATACCCCATACTGAGAGGAAGAACCCTATTTATTTTTGTTGAGGTCAAAGGTCATCTGGGGTCACATGGGGTCAAAACCCGAAATCCTTGTTTACACAATATCTCATGGTAGAAAGCTTGGATTCATTTCAAACTTGATATGTTGATGCATTATAATGTAAGGAAGAACCCTATTGATTTTGGTGGAGGTCAAAGGTCATTTGGGGTCACATGGGATCAAACCCCGAAATCCTGGTTTACACGATATCTCATGGTAGGAAACTTGGATGGATTTCCTAATAAGTATGTGGATGTGTTACAGTATGGTGAGTTGAAAGTACTGTACCTGTTGTTTTTGGTGGAGGTCAATGGTCATCTGGCATCACCTGGCATCAAACTCTGAAAACCTTGTTTGCACAATATCTTAAGGCACAGTATGAAATTTGGCTTTTTGACTATAGAAATGTTTTGGTTAAAAGAAAAACCAGTTACTTACCGGTGAAGTCAAAGGTCACTTTGGGTCACCAGTTGTTACAAGAAATGTAGCATTTTTATTGAAAAAAGCATGTATGTAAACTCAAAATTGAGGGGGGTAGCAGACTAAGGACAAAGAATAATATTTCGGGGCAAAAAGTTTCATCCACAATGTGAAACCGAGCTCGAAGTGCCCGTTCCTGGTGGTTGCGGTCAAGGGGGCAAAGCCCGCAGAAACAGTTTAAGCATATGTCTGGATGAAAAATTAAGTCTTTGGAGAGGTAAATTACCCGTACTTATTTTTCTGTTAACCCAACTCCTAACTGACCTAAGTTGGGGGGTGGGGGAGGGGGGCAAAATATGGGAGAAATGCCCCCTCTTGCCTCACTGTAGCACCACCACTAATCTATAGAATAGACAGCTGAACATACAGTAATGTGAGGGTATCTTTATTCATTTTTCTCCAGAAAGAAGTTTTTTCAGAAGAAAATTTGAGCTATGTGTTGTCTCAGACTTTGTCTGCTGATGATTGCAAAGGATTCACAGAACCAGAGAATGAAGTCAGAAGTGAAGATACCAATGATAGCATCGACAGCAGTAGTCATGACACTGAGTCAGGGGAAAATGAAAACAAAGAAGATGGAATACTTAGAAGCTTGCAAAAAATGAGAGATCTCTTTAACATCCTCACTATTTTAAAAGGAAAAGGACATGCAAGCTCAGAATGTGTTACTAGTCTGAAAGGGAAATTCTCTCAAGTTGAAGAAATTTCTACAGATGATACTGCCAGAGAAGAACATGCAGCTGGGTAAGTCCTTTCATAAAATCAACCTAAATTATGTGCAACACTCAATATTTTTGTGTTTTAAGTACATGGAGAGTAGCAGTGAGAGGTTCAATGTGTATTATGACTGTTAATATTGCTTTGAATTGGTTGATTGGTTAATGGCATTTTCTGTTTTGTTATTAAAGGAAAACATGCTGCTACAAAGTTTTGAAAAGAAAGTGTAATGAAAAAGTTTTTTTTCTTACTTGCAAAATGACCTAGTAACACTCTTTTTCATTTGCAGTAGGGATCTGGTGCATTGTTACAGGTTCCAGTGGAATGGTGTTGATCATGATGATGATTCTGATGATGATTATGATGAGGATTCCAGCAATTGTATGGATGTTAGCTTTGGTTCTAATAATGAACTAGCTGTGAGGCATATTGGACAAAGGACAAATATCAGATCTGTCTTTATATACATTTGGGACAAAAAGAAAGAAATGCAGCCATCTTTGAACTTCTACAGAAGATTTGATGATGGGTCTAAGCTCTTCATTTCATTTCTTCATGGATCCCAGACTGTTACATGCTGTGATGATCTTATTGAGATTACAGACTTTGATTCACATGGAAAAATTATTAATTCTCATAGGCTGAGTTCAGCAGCTACCTGCATGGCTACCAAAGGTGGTGATATATTTGTTGGTTTTAAATCCTCTGAGATAGATGTATTTGATTCAGAGTTGGTTAAGAAGAGAAGTGTAACAATAAAAGTTAGGACTAGGGAATGGCCACATGATTTGGCAGTTACACCAGGCAAGATCTTTATGTGCACAAATGGTACTTCAAAAAGAGTAGTGTCACTTAATCTGGAAGATGGAAAGCAGCTAACTGAGTACACATATAATATAATTGAAAATTATGACGGTATGTATCCACTTAACATAACAGTCAGTGAAAGTCTCAACTTGATAGGTATTGTATGGCATATCATAAGAGAGACTGACTGGGGGTATGACAGAATCACAGATTTAGTTCTTTACTCTCTCTCAAGAGGAACCTATGTTTCAATTATGGACAATCATTCTGCTGGCATCGTCAGATTTTCCCCTGACCGTTACATGTTTGTGGTTTCCAGAGACGGAGATACGAAATACTTCAATGAGGTATGTACATTTTAGTACTTCATGAAGGAAAATTACCAAGATTGATTTTCTACTTTATAGATATTTTGACCTTTAGAAGATATCTCAGTTCATTCTTCTCAGTTTGCAATACATTCAACTCAGTAGAATACCATAAAAATATGCTACCACTACATCAACAGTGGTTACCCAGTGGGTGTCATTTGTACCGTATTTTTAAACTGAACAATTTGGCTTAGTGCAGTTGCAATATTCTGTCATACAAATTAGCTGAGATGGGTTACACTACTTACTAGGTCAGTATCAGGCTTGGGGTAATCATAATCAGCAATTGTAATCGATTGCAATCGATTACACATTTTGAAGTAGTTGTAATCACAATCGATTACTTTTGTGAAAATCGCAAAGTAATTGCAATCGTGATCAATTACAATGGCAAAGTAATCCCTATAGTGGTTTCATTTCTGATTACATTGAAGTTGAATTGAACAAAGAAGTAAAGTTTCTAAACAATTTTTTCAGTGCTTGGTTCTTCTGTTGGAATGACAAAATTTAATTATCCCTCTTTCTTGGATGTTCCAGCTTAAAATGAGTGAGAAGTGCATGGGTTCAATAATCTCTACTTTGGGAGGACTTGGTTCTGTCCAGATTTATCTAGAGCAATGTCCATGGACTTTTTTCCAGTTGCGGACACTCGATTGTTTTGCCTACTACATTGTTTATGTGGAAAGAAAATGTAATCACGATTGCAATCATGATTACATTGCAATGTAATCGCAATAAATCAATTACTTTCAATTTTAGCTGTAATCGTAATCATAATCGCAACTGTAAAATATGAAGTAATTGCAATCGTAATCGATTACATTGAGATGCAATCACCCCAAGCCTGGTCAGTATGCAGTATTTAAATTTGTGATTAAGCCAAGGGTTTAACTTTTGAAGTAACAAAAGGAGTAAGATACAGTCTATACTGTAACTAGCAGTGCATTTGCAGTACATTTGTATGATAAAGAATGTAACAACATTAAATTTGATAAAGAAACCTAACACCTGTATGATAAAGATCAGGTAAGACATCATCAAAGCATTTTGCATTATTGTTTTTTTTTTAAAGAAGTTTTTAGGTTGGAATAATAATTGTGTTGTCACAATTGTTTATTCATGAATAATCACAAAAAAAAAAACCAGTTTCATTGGTTCATAGCCTCATTATAAGGAAAGAGTTTGGATTCATTTGGCAAAACGAATTCAGCATCTGCATTTTGGAAACATATCTCTTACGAAGGACACTTAAATTGTTTTTCTTGTAGTATATATAGAACAGTTTCCCAGTTCACCTGTCTGACTCTAATGTTATCACGATTTTGGGGTTTTAAGTTTTTCTTTATTACCAACTAGTACTTCTGCTTAATTCATTAGAAATTCGTAAATGTTATTGTTTCGTTAAACCACCATTTGTAAAGTTGGATTGGTCAGCATTGCACAATTAATTGCACTTTGCTGAGTTATACAGTTGTACAGATCTACATATATGATAGAGTACAGCATGTACCTGTACCTTTATTACAGTATGCTGTACAGGTACAGTACAGAATGTAAAGACCCACTTACAACACACATGTGTCTATCTCAGATATTTTTGGACAAACCAAGTACAATGTGTAGCAATAACATGAATACTTTTTTTATTATTATGTTTTTTTTGTTTTTTTTTTTGTCTACTTTAGGATCAAGTAATCCCATTTGATGCATGGATGTCTGGATTTGCCCATTCATTTTCTCCATATGAGTGTGAAATGCTCATAACATTTTATCAACTCAGTGTTGAGGAAATAATGGACAACGTGGATGAGGAATACCTGAAAGACTGCAACATGATGAATATAGGAAAGATGAAAGCTGCTTTAAAAATTTTGACTGCAAAAGGTTTCATTTCTTCTACCAATGTAACCGACCTGAGAAAAGCTTTTGCCGGTCTTGGTAAACTGTATATCAACAGATTTACCCAGCCTCTGGATGCTTACATAAAGTATGCAAGTAAGTGGAAGTTAAATGTCTTGCAGCTTTTCTATTGGAGTGTGAGTAAAGCTGCTTGAAGTTAATAAGAATGACTATTTGAGGAGCATATTTGTACAACATAGTACTATATGTGTGGGATGAACTCTGTATAAAGGACTTCCACATAAAGTTCTTCTGTTTTCTTTGTCTCTATAACCATCAAGTTTTCCAAAGCTCTGTTTGGAAACATACATTTTTAATGAATGGGACATGAAAGAAGATGTAGTAAGCTGTTACTCACTGTCTCAGATAGGACATGCTTGGTTCTTGTGAATTTTTTGTTAATCCCTCTTTATACAAAGATGGATTTGCATATTGCATTAATTTAAAACTTTTCCAATGTACCATACATAAATTCCATTTTTTACTTCTAGCTGAAACCTGTGCCTCTGTTTCAGTTCCATCTGGAGGTTCAAACAATGTTGCAGAAACTTTGCTGCAACTTCAGTACCCCTCTGAGAATCAGACCAACAATGGAAATTCTGTATGCCAGCAGGGAAACCTTAGTCAGAGTTACCCAGGTAAAAAAAGAAACATACGTACAGTAAAATATTTAATTGTGGGGCTCATGGCCCTTCTACATCATGTACAGTAGAAGATGACAAATGGTTTTCAGGCCTTGAATTTGTAGGTGTGCGAGTGGGATCACACACCATTACTTGTCTCACATCGTTGTGAAGGGTATGGCTTTTGTACACCTACAAAAAGAGTGATACACCATATAAACCAACTGTATTTAAGCTAAACGAACAGTATGCCTACCACACTCCTTAATTTCTTGAGGAGTGTGATTTGTAGTACAGTACACCTTGAAAATCTTAATCTTCAATGCCTGGGTTTGCATCTCTTTCATTATTGTGATGAAATTCTCCAAATCTGGTCTCCATCAGCTGATTAAAATTGGCGTCAATAGTTATCATTGGAAAAAAAGAAAATGTACCTCGTAAGTTCTTGGTGTGTGAGCCATGAAATGCTCTACAGTTTCAAAAAGTGACTTAACAGGCACATAGAATTCATAAAATTCACATTGGTGCCTGGGGGTTCCCATTATAGCACCGGGTGCCTGCGATTTCTATTCTCATATTCCTGTATTCAAAATCCATGACTAAAAAGCCAGCTGAGCTTTGGACTACTGAAAGTACCACAATTCTGAATACGTTTTACCTGAAGAACACTGCAAGGCAGCTTTGCACATTACTAGTGACTCCAGTATGACATTAAGAGCCACATGTGTAGTATGTGAGTCCATCAAAACAGTTTTGGTTTTAGTACACTACTTCTAGCAAGATAAACAGATTTCTGCTTTGTAGACCTTGTATTTTGAAGGTAAGGTGGGACTCAACAATTGGCTACGTGGTGAAAATGCAAGTTCTGGAACCAGCTTTGCCACCTGTCAGGCAGGAGTAAAGTCCAAATACTTTTTGACCAATGAGAGGGCAGTATATTAAGGCTAAAGTACCTGCTTTGTGAATCAACCTGCTGTGTGAATCAGCACCCTCAGTCATGGCCATGCATTTTAACTGCAATGCACTCAGTCTTTACCTTTTGAATGTGTACCATTTGCTGTTTCAAATAAGATTTCTTACTTTTTTGTAGTGAATTTACCATTTCATTAGTTTTCCCAGTCAAAACACACTTAAGCAGTGCAAGCAGGCATTCACTATTTTTGAGCCTTGTAAATTGAGACACTTTTTGAAACTTTAGGCACAGGAACATCATTTGCAACAACAGATAAATTTCTCATATCAGGCCTACTTTGTCAGTTTTCTTTCAAGTATCTTTTGTGATATTTAAAGATGTCATGATGCACAATTCAAAGTGTACCTATGAATTTAATATGCATTACATAATGGCACCAATGATTTAGGAAAATGTGTACACAGGGGCCCACATGTTCTTTACGAGCTTTTCAAGTGAGAGGTTCTCAAGTGAGTATACATGCAAGATTTTGCAATATTTAAAGCAAATCCAGGAAAACCCTGTTCATCATTTGAGAAATACCTGAAATCTAGACATTCTGAAAAATTAAAAAAATATGCCAGATGAATACCCTAACCAGTTAAAGGATGACGTCTGGTGGAAGCATAGCTATTCATGAAATGTGACAAGCTGCCCAAATATATTTTTGATGTCGTTATGTTGTAGTTACTGTTGGCTAGCTACAGCAGTTGTTGTATGTTACTGTAAAAGCTTGTGTATTCTGCTGCAGGTAAAACTGCTCTCTTTGATATACTGAACCAAGGAACAAGACCATTATACAACACTACAGTGGTTGTTATTTTTACAAAACCACAGACACTACAGTGCCAAAACAGTAGTGACCATGTTTCATGTGTAATCTTTATGCTGACAAATAACCAATGAAAAGCATAATACTATTATTAAGTTGCCAGCTTATAAAAACTTTATAAAATATGTAAAAAAAAATGCTTTAGAAAAATTGCAATCTTTACAGTTTGTTGTATTGAACCGTTGTCATCTATTGCTTAATTTCACATTTCTGCAATTTCTCTATGCAAGTACAGTAAGATGTTTCCAATGACATGTCACCTGGTTCTCATTAATGTTGATTCATATTTTCATTGATTAGAATAAATTTGCTCGTATCCAAATTAAATCACATAATCATGAAATAAATATCTTTTTTTTTTCAAAAAATACTTCATACAATCGTTTCATTTAATAAACAATCATTGTGATATATTCAAGTGGAGTAAATTTTTACTGTTCATATTTTACAGTAGCACAACCACCATCACTGGGGCTGGTTTTCCCATCATTGATGGGTAGAGATGGTGCATCCATTACAGAATCTGTAGATCAAGGTGTTGGAAAACGACCGTACTCTAAAGGAGACCATTTTGCCACTGATAGCAGGATACATGGGAAAAGATTAAAGGTAAAAACTTCTATTAAAATAGTTAATGCAGCACATGTGTTTGTAGACTTGGAAACAGCACAACTGCATATGGACAGCATAAAATGGGCATGTCAGTGATGTATACCATTTATGAATATTCATATTTTTTCATGGATTCATCGGCAAGAAAGAGCAATGGCTATTGAGTGTTTACAACAGTTTGTCTAACATACTTATTGTCATCATTTCTCATGCTACGTGCTTTCAAAAGCTTTCCTAAAGCATTCTAAATGTTAAAAATTTAAATCAAAATACCCCGGTAAAAAGTGAGCAGTTATTTCGCATCCTTGTTTTAAGAAAATTTATCAAGCAATATCAGTTCTTAAAAAATAATAAATATTTCCTTGTGCATGGAATGTTTACATTATGCCAACCCACAAGTATTGGTCAATGGCTTCTTTTTTACCTTCAAACCCAATAGAACATTGTGCCGCTGGTGTGAGATAGTATGTGCATGACAGTAGATCCTGTTATAGTAAAAAGTAGAGGTTGGGTACTATGTGTGCTTCGTGTTTGTTTGAAAAGTCTGAAGTTGTCGCTGTTTTGGAATGAAAAATTGACATTTTACTATAAACCACTCTCATTCAGCTTTGCAACAGGTACAGAAAATACTGTCACTTTCAATCACGTCTCATAGCAATCTTTTTAGCCATGAAACATGAAACTCTGAAGACCTTAAGTTTATTTTTAAGGATGTACAGTATAAAGTAGTAGAGACAAAAAAATAGTTTGACAGTTGTGATGTTGAATATGTTGAAATACTTTTTTTGGTGTTACAAAGGTTTGAAAAGTGAATTTATCATTTTGGCAGCAAATAGTACAACTATGGGTGTTAAAGTATCTCACTGGGTTACAGAATGGTATTGTGTAACAACTTAATTTACAGTACCTCAAGTCAAAAAATTCAAAAATACATATTAAATAGCATGTAAATTAATTCTGGCAGTCCAACTCCAATCTTGATAGGAATTTCTTGACCAAAAATATAAAATTGGTCCATTCCTCATTAATTTGTGTTTTTTGGTTGTAAAGCTCACATTACCTGCTCTGTTTCCCTTTAAATTAAAAATGTTCTTAGAACCTGGAACACTTCTTGTTTGGTTGCATAGCGTGATGCACAGAGCAGGCTTACAGTAATTAATTTCGTCACCTCATATGAGAGAGAGTGCTATCACACCTTGGTACAAGGTGCAGTAACCATCAGAAAACAAAGAAATACAAACGTTGTGATTTGCGTGGTACAACAATGATGTCACAAATTATTGCGAAATGTACAATTTTATTTTAAGTGAATGAACTTCAGCATTTTAAATCTCGGCCCAAGAATGTCTTATAAAAATTAGATATGGACTGTTAGAATCCATTGTTCTTGCTCTTTGATATACATTTTGTAATTTTTTTACATGAGGTACACTTTAAAATGCCCTGGCACTTGTAACTTACTAAAAACCTATTTAAAAATCAACACAGGATGTTAATGAAAATACTGTATATTGAGCATGTATATTAGATCTTATTTGAACTTCATGCTATTTACAGAACTGGTAAGGAAATCCTTCAAAGTTTCCATAATTTGTTGGAGTACTCCATGCTGACAAGAAGGAGTTTCATCATATGTGTAGCCATTTTCATTTTAAGTTACTACATCTTTTTTCGTGCCCCAATTACTGTCTTTAAAATATGCAAAAGGGTTTCTTCAACAGGAGGTAAAACGGCATCATTATAGTATAAAGCATTCGGAAGGTACAAATCTTCAAAGTAATGCAATTTTCTTCTTGAGGTAAAGGGAATTAATGCGAACATGGTCTGGAATCAGTGTGTCTTTCATAGGAGACCCTTGTGAAAAGCCACCAGAATTGCAGGTCTACATTGTTTGTCAGAAACTAAACCTAATAACATATAACAATTTAGAATTTCGGGTTTGAAAGATACTTGTGTTTAAAAAACACTTTGCGTTATTTGGAGACATACAGTGCATGGTAACAGTCCTCAATGTCGGTGTGCTTCTTTCATTGGGTAAAGATTTTTTACTTCTTTGTGATGTTAATGTCACTTTGCAGACTTACAGCATTAATGGGATGTATGCAGATTAAGGCGAGATCTTCAGTCTCCATATTTAGAGATATCGTAACACTCAAACAATCTTGAAGGCCAAACTGGAGTCATGAAGAATAATAAAAGTCACCTGAATCATTTTGTCCAAACACAAATTCCAGTGACCTTGAAGGGAAACAGAAATGTCTTTTGGAAAAGAACAAAAGTTACGAAAGAGTTGTACAGTAAGAGACACTCTTGGATTTCTTGAATTGATTTTGTTCAAAGATGGAACTCCAAGTGACATAGGAAGGGTCAGCTACCAACCATCACTGTAGTATTTTATTGGATGTAATGCAACACAATCCCTCAAAAGAGAAGCCTATGCATTCATGATTTCGTGTGCGTGTTTTTATGTGTGTGTGTGTGTGTGTAATGCTTTGGCCTGTAAACAGGATATCTCAAAAGGGGTTAGCGTGACTTGTCTCATATTTAGCATGTCGGTTGATCCAATTCAGTAGATGCTCCCTGTTGTTTTTGGTGGAGGTCAAAGGTTATTTGGGGTCACAAGAGGTCAAATGATCAAATTCTTGTGAACATGATATCTCAAGAACGGTACATGTGACTATGATAATATTTGGTGTGTCGGTTGATCATATTCAGTAAATGATCCCTATCGATTTGCGTGGAGGTCACAGGTCTTTTAAGGTCACGAGAGCTCAAATGGTAAATACCTTAGAAATTGCTTGTAAACATGGAATCTCGAAGGGTAAGTGTGACTAATCTCATATTTGGTGTGTAAACTAGCCATGTTGAGTAGATGATCCCTATTGTTTTTGGTGGAGGTCAAAGGACATTGGGGTCACGACAGGTCAAATGGTAAAGTCCTTAGAAATTGCCTGTAAACACGGTCTCTCAAGAATGTGTAAGTGTGACTTATCTTATATTTGGTGTGTGGGTTGGCCGTATTGAGCAGATGATCCCTATTGCTTTTGATGGAGTCCAAAGTTGATTTGGGGTCATGAGAGGTCAAAAAGTCCAAACCTTGTAACATTATATCTCAAGAACAGTACATGTGACTATGCTCATATTTGTTGTGTAAGTTGGTCATATTAAGTAGATGATCCCCATTGTTTTTGGTGGAGGTCAAATGTCATTTGGATCATGAGAGGACAAATGGTAAATTCGTCAGAAATTGCTTGTAAACACAGTATCTCAAGGAGGAAAAGTGTGACTATTGTCATATTTGATGTGTTGGTTGGCCATATTGAGTAGATGATCCCAATAATTTTCGGTGAAGGTCAATCGTTATTTGGGGTCACGAGAGTTTAAAAGGCCCAAACCTGTAAAAACGATAACTCAAGAAAGGTGCAGGTGACTAAGCTCATGTTTGTGGGTTCAACCCACGTTGGCAGTACTGAGATGGTGATCCCAGTTGTTTGAAGGTCAAAGGTCACTTTGAGTTAGCATTGTCAAAGTCTGACAAACTTGCATGGTATTACTGTACAAAAAAGTGAACTTTCATGGTCCTCATACTTGACATGTAGATGATGCATCGTCAGTGAATGATCCCTAGAGGTTTTGGTGGAGGTCAAATCTCACTGTGGTTCTCAAGGGGTCAAAGTCTCAGTATCATATTTACACAAAAATTCCCAGTGGTTGGAGTCATGCATGCTGCAAAATTTCACACATAGTATGTGGACGTGATATCATGAACAGAACCCTACTGTAGTTCTTGTAGGAAGCTTCAATGTCTTGCATGTGTACTTTGTGAGTACGTTACGGAGCACTGTCAATTTGAAAAACATTACAAAGCACTGTCAATTTGAAGAAAAAAGATAGGCTTACATTTCAGCAGCAAGGAATCACTAAGCCTTTTGGCTTTCTGGTTAAAATCAATGGGTTATTCATTTCATAATAATTTAAGCCAACGCAATGGCTACTTGATTTCATTCATGCCTTTGATGTCATGATTAAAAATTATCATCTTAAAATTTTCAAATAAAAGAAGAGTAAAATTGATGGAGTATTTGGTTCTTTTGGTTGACAGGTTACTGATGTTGAGTCTCAAACTACAAGGGGGACTGCAATGCGATCATCAATTTCCCAAGCATTACCAGGTACAGCAACAACCGCATTGGATGCATGCGTGTTGGCTAATCAAGTGATCTCTCATGAAATGCCTTTCTCAGGTGAACCGTCATTCCTGACACTGTTACAATCACCACAGCCAGTTCCTCTTGATGCGGTATCACCTTCAAACATTACACAGTTGAATCCTTCAAACGAGCTAGGACAAAGTAGACAGTTACAGGCAGGCCAGCAAATGATTCATCTTGAAAGACCAGCCAGAACTGAGAGTATAGCTACATTCAATATCTTACAAACACCACATATTGGACATAATCTAAGAACGCCGAGCTCTCATGATGGTCTACCACAGCCTAGGAACACAACAATTCAGGTATCTCCGTCAAATCCATCTTCAGACATGGAGTTATTGCAAAGACTGACGCACAGCAATTATAATAGCACTCAAAATAGAGAACAAACTATTAATACTCACAAATTGCAACAGGCGAAACAGTTCCTTGGGAATCAACCTAGAAGTGACCCGAGCCAGTCTTTCAGGCAACAGGCAGAACACTTTGAGCAACAGAACAATGAAAAATTAGTCACGTTTTCACAAGTATTACAGCAACCAAATAATATAAGTAACAACACCTTCAGAGAAAACGGAGAAAGTAACCATGAATTGCCCAATGTCAATGAAGAATTACAAACAGAACCAGCAAGTCAGCAAACTGATCTGTCTCCAAGCAATGACCCACAACCAGACATACCAGATGGAGAAATCCAGGCCGGAATGAGGACTATGGAATGTGATTCTTTTGAAACAAGTATCCCTCAAGCTTGTGAGCAAATGCTAGCTACTGCGCAATCTCCTTTCCAGAAACATCAGGCAATTGTATTAAAAAGTATCCATGAAAAACTAGATTGCCTAGCTGGATCTTCAAAATCCTGTAAATGGCAAGAAACACCAGGAACCCAATCTCACTCATTGAGTAAGGAAAATGTTTCAAGAAATGGTAATGAATGTGAACAAGTAGCTATCAATTATTTAGAATCCCTCCCCGAAGAAGACAAAAATTTATTACTGGCTTTCAAAGACATGAATGATGACAGAGAGGAACTGGTCCGTCGACTTGTGGAAAAAATGTACACAGGAGAAGAACGTAAGAACGGAAACACCTCTGGGACAGGAAACTTCAAAAAGCTGGATGAAGACAAATTACAAAAAATTCGTTTTACAGTGTTTCACTTGTGTCCTATTAGAAGTAGAAAACAATTTACTGATAAACTTCAAGATAAGGAATGGAAACAACTGTGTGAAGTTATCGATACTGCAAATCGTCATTACCGTCAGGAATTGAAAAGACAGTCAAAACGAAGACACACACAAACTAGCAAATAGTTAAGTGACTGCAGTCCAATGTGATACTAGTTTTATCTGTTCAGTTGCAGTAATTTGGTCCTCTTATAATTATAAATGTGCTGCACATCGTAACATCTCATTTCAAGCTTTGTATTCAGTGTAGGTTTTGATATTTAGACAAGGTAAGAAATGTATGGTATTGAGGAGGGTGGGGTTTGTACACTTTAATCCGTCTCAAACTGGTTTACATTAAATGTGCAAAACATAGTAGCTATTGCTTTCAATGGAAATCAAAGCTTTTTTAAAGTCACATGTCACATTTTCTCTAAAATGGTGCGAAACACTTTCCACATATTGTGCAGTTAAAAATAATGGCCAATCAGTTGCTGCCCTAAACTACCCTGTGATGTGAAATAGACATGACTTTTGACCTAAATCTGTAAATCCCTTACTCTGTGAAAATTGAAAGCTGCCATGTTACAAACCTGGCAAATGAATTTTCAATGCAAAGTCATATTACACTCGAGGACAGGGGCTAATTGTCTCAAAATTATGTAACCTTCTCATGGAGCACAGATGGAAAGGCTGAGCAGCTGGGTTATTGTTCAGTATAATATGTTAGGACGTGGTCTACCTGCAGCCATCTTTCGCATTAAATTATTCATCAGCAACAAAGCATGCATCAATTAATTTTTCCCGTGAAATTAGAAACTTGACAACTTGCCCTTTAGGGAAAGTTGTCACACTGGGTGTGGCAGTTTGGTCACATACAATATTGCGCTGACATTTGTCCACAAATACCATACATCAGTGTTATGTCTTTGAAAGTGTTACTTTAAAGACTCCATTATCTTCACTAAAGCATTATATCAAGGTAATATATCAGGTTTATATCTGTTATATCACAAAACGGATATTCATAGGCAATCCAATTCTCATTCCACAAATGAAATATTAACACTGCTTTCATTCAAATTGATGCCACGATATAGGCCTAGGTGAATCGAAATTTCTAAAGACCACTCAGAAACGTTGTCTTGTGTATCCAAATGATACACCAAATACGACAGAAAAGCTTCAAATATTAATTTAAAATGACTCCAAAACATTTTCCATATAGTTAAAAGCTTATGCTCCTTTTTATAAGGAAAAATAAGCTACCATCCAGCATGCATTCAATTCCTGGCAAATGTAGGGCAGAGTAAGGTCTTTCATTCTGTTCTGGGGTGTAATACGTTATTTGCATAGCTGTAAAGAGTAAATGTGTTCCATGAAACAAGTATAATAATGATTGCAGGAATATATACATAGTTGCGTCATATTAAGGGTTGAGCTTTAAATTACAAATTTCCTGCAAAGGGTCTATACAGTCCAAATGATGTGGAGAGGCAATTTGCAACAGCCTGTCAGTTTGTATATTTTGGACACGATGAGGTAATTCTGTGAAATCAATATCGCTGCCTTAACCGGTATTGCTACAGTTATATAAGTTAATCGATGACCTCAGAATTACATAGTTCATATAGTCATGTCATTCTTAGCAAGTCATACATCCTTTTCATCAGTTGACGGAAAGGTGTTTCTGAGGTCGAAAATTGGAGGACTTTTGGCATAGGATATCTAGGTACTGTAGCAACCTGCCCTTGTGACAAATAGCGCCCTCCTCCCCTACTATAATAATTGAATAAATCCATTTTACCATTGGTCTTGATGATACAAAGTTTTCCACATATTTGGTATAGCTGAAATGAATATTAAGAATTCATTGTTAAAAATTTGTAATCTTTTGAAATTTTATGAAATAAAAATAAAATTAGCACAGTGTTATACCGTGAAAACCTTTCAACACCAGATTGAATCAGTGTATTGGGATCACATGAATGATATACTACGTGTCTGCAGGTTATAGTAGGAATATATTCCTATGGACAGCATTGCTTGGAACATTGCGGTAAACAATTTTGTAAGAATCAGCTATTCCAATAAAAGATAAGGTGATTACTGCTACATGCCTAGGACAGGAAACCCATTGGCTGTGTAGGTTCCATTGGATGTAATTTGTGATGTGGGGTGAAAAATAATAAAGGTTCCTCGATACTGTAGCAATGGTACACACTAAAGTGACAGCCATAGCATTGCGATGTGGTGTTCTCCATATTTTCTAATAGAAGAGTACAGAATGATCCAGTTTCCACCTGAAATATGTGGGTATTTTCCATGTGGCTATTAAAATAAAATGATCACAGTGGTGTATACAGCACAGGACTAAAATTCATTGCTCCGTTGAACTCAGCATAATCTTCAATATAAAATGGCCAACAAAATCACTTTACCTGCCGTATTTGAAATTTATTATTAACTTGTGATTTATTTCTCTCTGACTACCTGCGTTTTAAAGTGTTTTCCATGAGGAATAAAAAATCCAAAAGGGCGGGAAAACGTCGGGTTGTGATGGATTTTTTTCACCCTATGCACCCAAGTAGAAACCTAGATGTTTTAGACCACACTTGAGTTCAATGTAGAAACTTTAACCTCGAACTGAAATTATGGCAAAACCGCCTTTTAATCATATTATAAATGTATATGCATGAAAAAACAAGAATCTTGTTTTCCAGCTAAAAGGGAACCCAATCAATATACCTTGGCTTAAACATTAGTCCCAGCTAAACAACAAAAAATGCACACATACTCATTAGACAAATTAAAGCATAAGCGATGAAATAAGTAAGCCTATTTAGAATCAACGTAAGCCAACATCTTAATTCTTACTTTCCTTACTCTCCGTTATCACCATCACCACCCATTGGTGTCCATTTTTGCGTTTTGTACCATACTTCATAGTCTATAGAGAGCAGTATACTATGCATGCATAAACACCCTTGTGAATTCGTTATTGTCTCTGAGCGTTGTCCTCTACCAGGTGCGGATCCAACACGGAGGAGGGGGTGTTACAGTCTCAACCCTCCCTTTTTTCGACGGCACAATTAAACATGTGGTAAAGTAGCTTTGCAACTCCCTCGCCTCCACTGTTTCTCTTGAGTCGCCCCCTTTTTGATTCCTTGCCGAAGGCAGGCAAGGAATCTTTGCGATTGTGGTGTCGTGTGTGTGGGTGTGTGTGTGTGTATGTGTGTGTGATGCCTGCTTGTAAACACGATATCTCAAGAAGGTTAACTCTGAGAGATCTCAAATTTGGCATGTAGGTTGCCTACATTAAGTTAAGGATCCCTATAGTTTTTGGTGGAGGTCAAAGGTCATTTGGGGTCACCAGAGGTCAAATGGCAAATACCTTGGAAATTGCTTGTAAACATGATATTTCCAAAAGGAAAAATGTAGGTGATCTCATACTTACCATGCAGATTGCCCATATTGAGTAGATGATCCCTATTGTTTTTGGTGGAAGTCAAAGGTCATTTGGGGTCACCAGAGATTAAAAGGTCAAAACCTTGTAAACAATATCTCAAGAAGGGTAACTGTGAGGGATCTTATACATAGCATGTGGATTGTCCATATTAAGTAGATGATCCCTATTGTTTTTGTTGGAGTTCAAACGTTATCCGTGGTCACCTACAGGTTAAAACATCAAAACTTTGTAAACACTATATCTCAAGAAGGGTAACTGTGAGGGATCTCATACTTAGCATGTGGATTGCCCATATTAAGTAGATGATCCCTATCGTTTTTATTGGAGGTCAAAGGTCATTTAGGGTCATCACAGGTTTACCTTGCAAATACTACATCTCAAAAAGGGTAACTATTATAGTTAAAATTTCATTAGGGAGTAGGGTTAAGAGTTTTGAATGACATGGGTAGTGTGACAAGCATAGGTAAGCGTTTGGAATCCACTTCATCATGTAAATGTTCAAGTTGGGTAATTTCAAAATGTGTACTGAAGCAAACTCATGGTACTAAGAATGTCTAAAGTGCACATTATTTGGTACAGTATTTATGTTGATTTTGGTTTGAAATTTTGTCCATTACATTTAGTGCCAGTATTAATACACATAAGAGTAAGTGGGTAAAATAAAATCTGAAAAAGTTAAAAAACGAAAAAAAAAAAAAACTATTCATCAGGCTGACATGTTAATTACTTCATCTCTGTTATAGGTATGCTGATTTTGTCACAAGTATCTAGGCCTATAGGTTTTCATGAAATATATTTCCTACCGTTAAGTGGAAGTTTCTAGCAGTGTCTGGAACATGTGATGTAAATAAAGGCTCTATGAGGTTCATTTGGGGACATAGTGTGAACATATGGGAGAGAGCTTCCATGTCCACAAAGCAGAGGAATTTTTCAGTGGGGAACTTCATAAGTGTAAACTTTGAACAGATCAAGTGCTCTGTATGATGCACAAAATTTCTTTTAGAGCATACAAATATTGTCTCTTCCACAGTTCTAAAGAAAACATGAAGATGACATTAAATTTAGTATCAAAGATTGTTAAAAGTTACAGACAAACCCAGTGCCACTGTCCTCATAGGGACATGTAAGTAAGAACTAAATAATTAAATACACCACGGGTAATAAGTTTTATAAAAAGAACTAACTGATCATTTGGATCAAATACCCTTGAGCATGCTTAAACTGAGATAGTCCAATTGAATGAAGCAAATTGTAACTGACCCACCAGAGTCTGTGAAAATCGCTGGTCACCGTTATCGTACCTAATTTATCATTATCACAGTTGGTTGCCACAGTGTCCTGAAGGATTTTCTCATTAAATCATACAGCTCAATGGACCTAACCATTACCTACCTTTCTAGAAATAGTGTCTGACTCTTATTTAGCCCTATCAGTACTTCTTACGTTTCAGAAAGTACTGTAGTTCAGGTAATCAAAGCAAGCATAATAGTGTCTGCTATGTACCAAACAAAGGACACTTGACTTGTACTCTGTTATGTGGTGTTCCTACACGCAGACAATTGTAGGCAAATTACAAATCTTGTTAATTTCTGGATTAATTAGGTTCCCTTTTTTTGGTTAATTTTCAAGGACACCACAGTCATTGGGAAGGGCATTACACCAAAAAACAAATACAAAAGGACTACCACTAATAGCCAAGGTTACACCTTTCTGTTGAGATGCCTCTACTGTATGTTCCAATGTATGGATGATGTTAGGATTAGGGCTTGTTGTAATACTAACCTCAATGCAGTCAACTTTTTGGATCATAGAGACATCATTACATAGAGAGCTATCCTCAATACTCAAAATTTTTATTTAAACGAGCATGATTTAAAAATACCTTTTTATCAAGTTATTAGACAACATAATTTACTAGCATCTTAACTGTGTGGGAGATTTCTCTGGTTTGTAGAGGTCAAAGGTTGCGGTCACAAAAGTGAAAAAACTTGTAGATATGACATTTTATGTGGATATTGAACTGTGGAGGGATCTCATACTCAGCTTGTGAATTGCCCATATTTAGCATGTTGATGGTATTTTTATGTAGTTGCTCCCTATTGTTTTAAGTGAGGGTGAAAGGTCATTTTGGGTCACAAGATCTCAAAAAGTTTCATCCTTACTAGTATACCTCAGTATTTGTGAGGGACCTTATGCTTGCCATGTGGGCATCCATGTTTATTATTACAATGTATCATATGGCAAAGAATCACTAAGCCTTTTGGCTTTCTAATTATTCAAATGTCTGGATCCGCGTCTAAACCAGTTGACTTGTCGAATTGCGTTCTGTAGCCTCCTTGTGCGGCCTGCTGCGAAATTCGTTTGGCCTTTTTTTTGAGATGTAACTAAATAGAAGACGCAATCTTATTCTGAATTGACATTGTTTCTAGATGATCTACACAGATGTTACCACACGAAAACATTTTTGCCACCCGTCAGTACAGGCATACAACAATATTTGAGGGCACGTGGGTCTACCTAAAAGGACACCTGGATCAGTCTAAGAGGAGAAGGATGGTTGAAGGGATTATGGTAAAAACGCTACCATCATATGCAACTCTGTTTCACTGCGGCTTCCCAGATGACCACAGATTTGATCTGCTTTCCAAAAGTTGGCAAACTTTACCTAGTTCATGCAATGGAACAACTTTGGGCTTAGGCAGAATACAACGTAAAGACCTTTCATAGCCACACACATATGTCAACTTGCGACTGCGAACAGAGTGTGGGGATGCTTACGACAAAACGAGCTATTTACAAAATTCTTGTAGTTGTGACGAAGGAAGAGCGGCAGGGAAGCCCTAGATATTAACCAGAGGTGAATGAAGATCACATAAAATTCATGTATTTGATGATTGTGTTGTCAGAACAGGAAGGAAACATGACCCTGGGTTAGACCACTTTAATATCGTTCTAGATTACATTTGGCTTATTTTTGCGCTTTCTTTATTTTTGTTGAGTCAAAGACGAGGGCTGGGATAGGAAACACCGACCCTTGGAACCACGCTTGGCTGTAGTGCCAATTACTTTGTAACCCAGTTCTGGGATTTTTTTTTTTTTTTTTTAATTACCTGTCACTGTTAAGACTATGTGAGTATCTCATTTCTATTTATTGATTCAAATGTTGGGCACTTTCAGTTTACAACTAAAATCATGCACGAACAAAGCCTGGTAGTATAAATTCACAAATGCCTGTAATATGACCTTCCGCGCGACATCTGCCGCGTATACAACGTTGCGACGTCGGCGATGGCACTAAAATTGACAAATGCGATATCATTCTTAAGTTGAGGGTAGATAGAAGAGGCAACGAGATCACTGAATCACAATATTAAAAGCAAACCAAGCACGGTAAGCATTGTAAATTTGTCACACCTCTTGATGTTTACTGTACCGTTAACCTTCGATGTTGCAGTTTTCTTTTGTCTGTTCATCTCCTTTTGACTGATCACAAGTCTCTGCGTTGTGAGAAGCTAAAATCTTTTAATATATTGTTGTAGATGTGAAATCAAACTTAAGTGGAAAAAGCGTACGATTCGGGGGTGCAGGGTGGCACTAGTCTTCCCAATTCGAGCAAAGCGGTCTATTCGGACAAAACATGGGCAAAGCATGATAAATTGTGACATTACTCGGGCAAAAAATGCTCCTGCCGCCTCATGGAAAATTACTCCCCTACTGACCTCTGCGTAAAGGTGAGATTAATATCTGTTATCCATGATATGGTATCGTTGGTAAGGGACTGGCTACCGCTACCGGGTCAAGAGCCTTTTTTACCACACGTATTGCAAAAATGTTATCGCCTTGACACTGCAGTGAAGTGAAAAATTCAATGTCTTACAGTTTCAGGCATGGTTCTGATACACTTAATATTAAATTTACTCTATGACAAAAAAAAAAATGATGCTCACTCACATAAACGCACTTCTTCTCTCTGGTCCATAACAAAATGCAGTTTACTTGCCATAAACCTACTGCATTCTTGTTTTTTCGTCGTACAAGTTTTTCTTACGGAATGTTTTCAGGAATATTTCAATTATTCAGTCCGTGCTCACAACAGTATATTTTCACATAAAATGTCAAAACCTGGCATACATCAGTAGTTCCTCTCTACAAAAAGTGATCTTCCGTATTTCAAATTTGAAAAATTCTAATTCTAATTAGTTTGTTAGATGGAGTTTTACAGCCCAGTCTCGAACCAATTTCTTCGAGTCGAGCCAGCCATGGCCCCTTTTCCAGTTGTAGCTCACTGGCTTGATTTCCCTACTCCACTGCTTATGCTGAGCACCAAGCACAATGGCATCAGGATCCCTTTTTAAAGTCTTCGGTACGACCCGGCCAGGACTTTAACTCCCAACCTAACGACTTCAAGTCTGATTCTCTGACCAATTGACCGTGCAATCGGTTGACGCTGAATCTAAACTATAGTTAGAGGTCGTCTAAAATGTTAGCAAAATTACGGTACCTGACGACGCTTGGTAGTCACGGAGTTAACTTTTCTAAGGAAAAATCCGTTTACCTTTTACGTTTTTGAAGATATACCCCTTGAAAGTTGCAATTTCTTTAATGATGCGGAGGGTTGCATTGTTTTTTTTTTTTTTATTATTATTTATTTATTTTACTAATTATCCCTAAATTACTCAGCAGACAGCTTATGGTTTGGTAATCGATAATGATGATTTTCAAGGACAATTATTTGAACTTCCAAAATAATATCCTCAAGGCAAACAAACGTTACAACTGTCTTTATATGAAGGTTATAAAAACACAGGATAGCATTAGCCATAAATGGAATGTCCCTCTCATATCATCTCTAAATTTGCATATTGAGACCATATTCATCAATGATAATATGCAGAATTTTCAGATATTGCCCTGTAAAATCGTCGGTTTTTGACGGATTTTTATGTGAATCGCTGGTTTCTTTTTCTTGTTTTTTTTTTTTTTTTATTACCACTCGATCAATGCAACGCGGAAAGTCCCCCTTCCGATCCCAATCTTAAACACTCGTGCTATATAAACAGCGGTTAGGGAGGTCTGATTAAATTTCCTTTTTTCGAATGATATTTTTACCTTTTTTGTTATGTGAAATATAATTTAGAAGATTAGACGACCAAAATCTTAACGTTGATGACACAATATAATGTCATAAAGACAGATTTTCATTAAAAATCCAAACCGTAGGTTTTGAACTAGTTGCAAATGCTGTTATATTAACACTATTTGCAAACGCTGTTATGTTAAAACTATTTGCAAACGCTGTTATGTTAAAACTATTTGCAAATGCTGTTATACTGAAACTATTTGCAAATGATGTTATGTTAAAACTATTTGCAAATGCTGTCATATTAAAACTATTTGAAAATGATGTTACCTATCATTTCAGGTTCACTTTCCTCAGTGCGGACATTGAAAATACTCTGCTATAGGGGATAGAACCCTATCACTCCTATTATTAAGTTTTTTCCTCCTTTTTATCTCAATTCATATACACATTAAAATCAACAATTCCTGTCAATATATACTATTGCACCTCAACATATAATTATCAATAAAATATACCGACTTTGAAAGGCCAGGAGGCGTTTTAATTCACAGCTCTTTTATTTATTTTTTTTTTTTTTTTTGTTTATTTCCTTTTTTTTTATTTAAGATTTGATAAATTGTTATGATGAAGGGTGATATAACCATAAAACGGCGTTGGTAAAACTAAATCTGCATTAAATTTTGTACCAGTTGACCAAGAGAAATGAGTTACGTTAACTTGGTAGTAATATGTACTTCCCAATATTTTCCTAGCAAATGAAACTCCCACCGCGCGATGAACTGTAGCTTGCTTGAAATTATCCCGGTGAAAAAAAATGAAGACCAATTTAATGCTGTATAATATTTTTGTAATTGTTAGTGCTAGGGTTGTTTCTATTTACCACTCTATACCTGAAAGTTTCAGGTCCTAACGTTTGCCTCTTTATACAAATCGTCTTTTTAATAATGACACAACACTGAGAGACTCTATCGACGATGGCTTATTGCATTTAAGGGGCAAGCAAGAAACGAAAGCTACTGGAGATGACCAGTTGGTCGGGACTCACCAAATTAGATCATTGTTACAACTGTTTTCCGTGAGTATTTTATTTTCCTTTTTAATACTCATTTTTGCTGCAACATTACCTTGGGATGGCATACCCCTGGTATGCCATCCCTGTTTGCGACTGATGCGACGCCAACATCGATTGCGACATCTGCGACGACATTTCAATATGTTCATTGGAGAATGGGACGGAATCTACATGAGAGTATTTAAAAGTGGTAAATATTACAAATACTTCAATTACCAATCGAACCCAAGTTTCTACAGTTACCTGTTCATTTGTACCAAACGGGATTCACTGACACCAATTTAAGTACCTTGTCAGTTCTCATTCCTATCTGTCCTTCGTGTATGGCCCACATCTTATTTTTGTTACGGAACGAAAGAAAGAAGCTTAAAGGTAAGTTATTCCCCTTTTATGTAAGTCTAGATTGGCAGTTAGAAATTCATCTGGTGTTGAATGAAAGACCAATATATTGTATTTATCGTGTATACCTTCATCAAACTCGCATTGAGGATGAAAAGGTGTAACGATCGTGCTGCCGACGGTGATACCAGACCGACTCGGAAAACGACACAAGATACTTGGGTTCACAGAGAGTGTGGATGCAGCTGAAAGGAATATAAGAGGAGGTCAACCGATTGATTAAAAGATATTTTAGTAGTTACAAATTGAATTCAAGTCTTTTTTTCAAAAGTCCTCCGACTCTCTGGCAGAGAGCCGGGGGGGGGGGGGAACCAAACAATGCTCCCGAAGGAGTTCTGCTCCCAGAAGGAGCTACGTCCCCAAGGGACAACTCGACTCAACATGAACAACCGAACGACCTGAATTCAAGTCATACGTTTTTTTCTAAAAGTCCCCTCGACTCTCTGGCGAAGAGCCAAGGGGCGAAAACGTTATACGATGATTTCGAAATTTTCCAATGTAAATGTGTTGTCTTTAACGACACATACCTATTATGTAATTTCTGCTTCACGTTAATTCGTCACCATGAACAGCACCGCCACACGCATGTGATGCTACCAACTGAGACACACGACACTGGCGAGGGCAAAGTTTCGTAGAGTCGCAAGCGTCGCATTTTTCGTAGTTTTTGCAAAGCATTCACCCAGTAAATATTCGTGTATTGCTGCTTGAATGGTCTCTTTATGACGTTTTACAATGGTTCATAACGCGAGGAGCAATAACACGAAATCATTCCCCTATTTTAGAGTAGGCCTTACACCTTTAACTCTTTTAACGATTGAAATCTTATTCTACTTATTTTTTTATTGTAACCAAGAAATAATTTCACAGTCCACGATTGTTTCCCAAAGTTTTATTTTTTTTTTCATTTATTATTGGTCGGTGGAACGGTCGGTCGGTCGGTCGGTCATTCGATTTACTTATTTGTTTATCTTTAGTCCCACTTCCAATTCTGACCACTTCATGTTCTTATACAGTAGGTTTTAATTTGCTGCACAGTTTAAAGTTGCAGGTTTCACTTCGTGTGTCGTTTAGACCAATGTGATTTGACTTGAATGTGTGATAGAATTATTGAACGTACACCCGCTACTTTTTATAACACCACTGCTCAAGCTCACACACAAACAACGCTCTTGCAAATGGTCATTTTGAAATGTAGTCTTATCATCGTTGTTATTCGTATCTTCACTAGTTTACCTTTATGTCCAGATTTCGAAGCATCTTGCAAATTGATATTCCTTTTTCCCTTTGAGTGGTTAGTAGTTTCTTACAAGTCAAGCTATTTCCACAATGAAGGGATGATCTGAGCATTTGGGTGATGTTTTGTCGTGTTTACTACTATCAGACAAATATAAGTAACAGGCAAAAAGTGGTAAAGTGAGACAGCTGCGCTGGTTTTGGTAACTTCTTGCTAGTAAAATGTTATCTATCGATGAAACTGACACATTTAGCGTTTCCAAGTTTGAAGCACAAAATACCCTTTTAGTAGTGGTAAGTGAACACACATTTTTGTCTTACAAAATAATTCGCTCCATTGTTTAGCTGTGTAACGTGATACTTTCGTTCTTGTAGCTTTTCTGGGGTATGAAATGCGCTTAAGCCCAATCCATAATAACAAGGCGAGCTCAATGCAGAACGGAAATTTTGTCCGCAACGGTTGCGACGTGTGTGGTCAACGAATTTCAACTCTGCACTTGTGAACCGTATTGAGTGCGGTAGCCCGTTACTACACGTTTCCACTATACGTGCGTACAATCCGTTTACAATCCGTACGAAATACACCAATTCTATCTTTTTCCGATATGCGCGTCTCATCAGCGAGTTGAAAAATTTGAAAAACACATCAGCAGACCACGATGTCCGATAATAGCTTCAGAAGAATGGTGGCTTCTGCCAAGAAGAAGCCGTTTACTCCGAATGAGGCTGAGATATGAAATTGAGGAGATGAGGAAGTATCCAAACTTGTTAAATAGGAGTTTTGCAGAGTGCAGAGACCACGAAAGGCGCACAAACACTGGCCGGACTTTGTTTGAGAGATTCTATTTCAAGAAAAAAAATAGTTCCGCATTTTGATATCGAAAAAAATGAGGAGATGGGGAAGTATCTTTGCCTTGCTTTGAATGAGGTGGTGCGAATAGCGACATGGAAATTAGTTTTTCGGGCAAATTTTTGACCGTGCTGCTTAAATGGAAATATTGCGTTTGTTTTACAAGGAAATTTCATCCCTTTAAAACCAATATTTATTAACAAAGAGTGATAAATAATTAAAAATAATGCAGTATGGTAGCCTTATAAGTTTTCCTCAGAGAGAAATCCAGTTGCTTATTGCAGGCAGAATAATTTGTTCACCCAAACTTTCAACATTTCAACTTCCATTACTCCTCTTGTGCATAATATATTGAGGAGATGAAGCTGTTGTTGGGGTTTATTGTTGAGATGAAATGATTTGATACTACAGTTACTAGAGCTTTTTTCTTTTAATGCTATGTTGGCGCTTTTTCATATTTCCCTTTAAATAACAGAGTATCATCAGCTTTTCGTGGGTCTTTACGACTAAGAGAGTTGCACATGGCTGAGGTATGTGCTTCACCAAACTTTTTTTAACATATGGAACTCACGCGACTCTTGCGACGGTAAAGATTTGTGGTGTACTCGGTTCCGTCTTCTTTCCTGCTATTAATATTAATATTTGTTTGAGAGGTAGGTGTTTTGTGAACGACAATTATAAGTATCGAAATACAAACGCTGACGGTTATGATCATATATGAAAGTAAACTTAACCCCGCTTAAGTACTTGACGTAAAATAGGCTTTTTGAAAATCAAATGCTGTCCGAAGTATTGGTAATTGGTAGTATCAGCCTCGTACAAATTTTCTCAAGACCTGAAAAGTTTAATTCCCCTCGACTTCAGCTCTATACAAAAAGCCCCTTTTATGCCCACACAATACCGATTGACGTTAGCTACTATATTTCGTGAATTTAAAACGACAACCAAGAAATTGAGAGAAAACAATGAAATGGTCAGTTGTCAGGAACTCTGCAATATATATATATAACTGTTTTAATTGTTTCCTGTCATTTGGTTATTTCAATCTTTTTTCAAATATTTATTATGTGTTATAGTTCAATAGAAACCTAACATAACAAAAGTAAAGACACCTTGCAGCATAGACTTATAATTACTAATGATGCATCTCACTTGCGACAATTGCAACGCTTATATTTAATTCGACTTCTGCGACGTTGCCGATTAACTACTCTAGTCACTCATTGGGAACCAGGCGGAATCTCCTTTATCACATGGAAGTATTTAAATGTGGTAACGATTATCGAGACTTCATTTATCAATAGAATTCAAATAGATACATTTGCGTCTAAATTACTTCTTCATTATTTTTTTAATGAATTCACGCCAGTTGTGCATTTGACGTTCTCCTCCCGTGTCGTTCATTCTTTGAGAACTTCGATTTATTTTTGTTGCGGAACGAAGAAAACATATCTGTTCCTGTTTTCTAATATTTTGAACGTAATCTCAGAAGGGTAAGTGATCCATTTTTTGTATTAGGCTGGGAGTTAGGAGTACCGACAGCGGTGTTAGGGAATGGGAGGTGAAATATTGCGTAGTATAACACCAACCCCACGTTTCCCCTAAAACGTTTATTGATTTGTTTTCTCATGCACCATGATACATTTTTAGAAAACAAAGACAAGAGGAAATTGTAAGCATTGATTGCCCATTAGATTGTACATTCCCCGGCTCTGCTCGGACAACAATTCGTGGCTCCTACAAGTTACACATCTCGCAAACCGCCGGTCCCCAAATTGGATAAATTGTACAGCCGACAGCAAAGACACCTTCGTACCACCCTTACCCCGGCAACGCCAACCTTTCCAACCATGCTTTCGTAAGTACACGTATGCTACAGCACAAATATCTTTTCCCTAATCATACATGAAAACTCGCAATTCATCATGTGTTCCTTCGTTCTATATCAAACTTGGTGAGATAATGTAGTGTAACAAAAGTAGTGCCGAGATACTAGACGAAAGAGTAACGTGACATTTGGATTTAAACAGAGTGTAAATGCAGCTGAAACTAAAGAGAGGGGATGAATCGGTTGATACGGAACAATTTTATAACAACAAACACAAGTTGAAGACAGTCTTTAAGT
Organism: Holothuria scabra; assembly: GCA_037179385.1. NCBI lineage: Eukaryota > Metazoa > Echinodermata > Holothuroidea > Aspidochirotida > Holothuriidae > Holothuria > Holothuria scabra. The sequence continues at coordinate 47,585,199 of CM074189.1, read as the reverse complement.
TTTTAAATAACTTCGAAAGTGCCTGATGTAGTTATCTCTAGCGCTTACTGCAAATAACTATATAATCTGGAATTTCTGCTACCGTGCTGCTTCGCCATTAACAGCATTGCCGCACGTACTGGATGTACTCAGAAATGAAACACGCGACTTTGCAGGGGAAGGTAAAACTTTGTAAAGTCGCAGTCGTCGCAAGCGTCGCATTTTTTCGTAGTTATGGCATATGTAGTCAACGAGGAAGTGTGGGCTTATTGCACGTGGATGATTTCTTTACGGTGGATGTTAATGATCCATAAAATGAGGAGGTTTCAAAAAAGTGGAATGGAGATTGCATTGAACAGTTATGTTTATATTTTTAAGGCCCTGAATTGAAAAATTGTGTTGGGATATTTTTCTGCGGAAAGGCTATGTTCGACATTTATCCACTTATACATGTTTATCTTTTGGTACATGAGTGGGATACAGTCCAATAAATATATTCTAATTTACTACTGTAGTCCCTACGGTAAGCAGATGGATTTTGTAGCGCACTTACACTCTAAAGACAAAATATTGAACATACTCTTTAATTGAGTGAAAAGTGTGCATTCACTCCATTTGAGTGTTAATTTTCTCCAAGTCTAGTACATCACACTCTTCTTGGAGTGAATATCCGCTCTTTTGACGTTTATGTACCGGTATCTCTTGAACACTTCTAATGAGTGGAATTTTTAAATTTTTATTCTAAGAGTGAAAATTTTAAAAGAGAGGAGATGATATCACTCTTCTCCGCTGTTTCCCAAAGTTTTATTTTATTTATTTTTATTTTTTTTTACTTTTCCGTCAATAGCCTCTCCCTACAAATTCTTTTCACCTCTGTTCTTATACGGTGCACTTTATTTTATTGTACATTTAAAGTTGCATGTTTCTCTTTGTATGGTGGTATCATAGACCAGTGGGGTTTGACAGTTAAAATTTTGATAAAATAATTCAACATACACCCGTTACTTTCACTACTACGGAAGCACGTATACAAACAAGGCAATTGCGTTATCGTAGGGAACCAGACATGTTTACCATGACGAAGCAAAGGACAGGCTCAGTATCGTCACGCGACTGGAATGTCCAAAAAGTGCACTGATACCTGTCGCCCTGAGTGGAGCATGTAGGTAAAATTAAACTACTTTTATCTATATTACCAAACTGATGTTTTCATTTAGCATATAACAAAACAACTAGGTGCGCTTCAGGGAAAGACTTGCAGTACGTTGATGGTATATTCCTCGAATGCGACACCTGTGATGAGAATAGCTTTTGCGACGCCTGCGACGGCGTTCGAGTCAAATGATTGTAAAGCAATTCCAAAGCTTGGAATTCAGAGTACATGGAGGGCGAAGTAAGACGTACTGTGGTATTTAAGACTCGAATTTCATGATATCCCGAATTGGAAACGATTATTCCTTCCCTGTGATGCTTTTTTCAATTTTCGATATTGCATGGTTTCCTACCACTGGACGTTAACAACGCTTTTTGGCCTAAGGCTGTTGAAGGTTCTGCTTTGTACATAGTTCGCAGTTCAGAGCTTCACTAGTTTGCCTTGACATTCAGTGAGCAATCCATTTTGTCCCCCTTGGAGTGTCTAATAGTTTCTAAAACTCAAGTTTTCCCCTAAATTGAGGGTGTAGGATTTTTTTTTTTTTTTTTTTTGAGTATCTCGACCATGTTTCGTCATGAATACTACTACTACTACCAGAAACAAACTATAATTAACAAATCATAGTCTCTTTAAATGAGACAGCTGTGCCGGTTTTGTGCATTTGTTGCAAAGGAAATTTTATCACTACATGTTACTGACACGTTTAGCTTTGGCGAAGTTGAAGAACAAAACCTCTGAAGCACTTAGCGTTAAGTGCACACACACACATACATGTCTTGACCATCAATCGGGGACACATTTTTTTTAGCCATGAAAATGGGGATATCCCCACTTTGGGTGTATGGACACTTGACTAGGGGGAGAAAACGCTCATGTCCCCGATTTACCGGTACTACACAGATACACACACACCCATGCACCAGCCCATGGTTTGTCACTCAATGTTAGGTCCATCTCATGGGAATTGGGGAAAACACCATGAAAATGCTTCAAACTTACTGGGCACGTCCTTGAAACGTGAGAAATTCAATTTCGTGGCGAAATTTGCATTTGGCAAGTGGGGATATCCACACTTGCCGGGAGAAAAGAAGGCTCTTGTCCCCGTTTTACACCAAAAACATACACACACACACACACACACGTCTTACAATGCTTCACTTTACTAGGCTGTTTGGTTGGGTTGGTATACGTAATGTGGAACCCGGTAGCTTTTTTCTGGCGTATGAAATACGCCTGGAGCTTGCCATGATAAAAATTTCGGCTTTGTCGCAGGTGTCACACAGAATTATTGAACCTGAATCTCAACTACAGATATGAGTAAACCTGATGGTGGAAAGGATTTTTAAAGTAAAAATATATCTATCTATCTATCTATAAATATATCTGAAATTTACGATAGTACTGCAGCTAGTTAAATGAAATTTGAAGACATACCAATACGAATGTGTTACAAAGTGTCTGTCAACTCGATAAAACTTTGAAAACTTATATTAATTTTCAAGTGTGGTACAAATGCCATTTTGGTTTTCCTTTAGTCGCCGTCTTACAACAGACGGGAAATGCCGTGGACACTTCTGCAACTCCTAGCCCACAAGGGAATTACGATATTTTAAGTTAATGAGGTTCCATAATAATGATAATTAGGAAACCTCTTCACTGAAGAAAAAAAGCTATAGTCAATTCTCCTCTAACAAAGCAATCACATCTAGATGTACTTATTACAAATTTTATTTTAAAAGTTTCAGGGAACTTCCTTTCAAAAGTAAGTTCTATCACAAAGGGTATGAAATACATACCTTAAATATTGCGTGACCTTATTTGCGACGGCTGCGGCGGTAAATTCTACCTAGTGTGCGGTTCATTTTCGTCACAAAAATTACAATTTGTAGGTTTGAGTAACTGTATTGGCCCATTTTTTTACAAGGCCAAAGTTCAAAAGAATGTACATGTGCCCTTGTGTTTATTAGGCTTTTGTTGAAGTTAAAGGTAAGCTTGTTAACTTTGTTTTTAGTGCGTGCTGGTCTCAGTTAACAGTTCTCATTGCACACCCAGTAAGTTTTTAGTGTCTTGCAGTGTTCTTATGTTAGTGAAAAGTTGAATTTTGATGAAAGGTAGATGAAACTTGTCCATCTTTCAAGAGGCTTGTAGCCTTGTAACTGTTTTTGATAGACCTATATTCTGTTTTAAAATGAACTCTGCACTTTATTTTCTAAAAGAAAAAAGGGAAGTTTTGTTTTGAATAAGGTAGTAAAACAAAGTAAACACTATGAAAATTGTGACTTTTGGGCAAATCTTGGTCCGAGGTTCAAGTTCGTAAATAACAGGTAAAAAAAAAATTAAATTAAGGTATGTACTTCGCAGCACTTTTTTCTCACATATGTAAATTACGCGACACCCTTGCGATCGTACAGTTTTTTGGTCTAGCCTAATGTTTCATCCCTTCTGGCTATTTGTTAAAGTATTCGTCTTCCAGGTAGATGTTTTGTGAAAGACAGTTCTTAAGTTAGAACTACAAACCGATGGTTGCGATCATATTCCGAAGTGAACGTTAGCTTCCATTAAGGTTTCGCCGTGAACAAATATATGCTTTTTCAAAATCAAAAGTTGTATTACGTATTGGTTATTCAAACGTCGTTTTAGTTTCCTTTGTTCTTGAAATGTTTGAACTGTATAAAAAAAGATAGTTTTACTGCCCACAAAATAACGCCAGCTACGTTCCCGTCGTTCTTCTTTTCTTTTACAACTGAAAGGTTTTTGTCTTCAATGTTTACGAATGTAAATGGCAATCAAGTAAAGTACAAAAAACAAGCTACATGGTTAGTTGGTCGGAACGCTGCAATAGTTTATTGTTGTTATATTTTTATATTTGAAAATATTCATCACGAGTTATACTTTTATGAAAAATCTGACAGTTGATAATACCTTGCTGCATGACCAAATAAATGCCTATGAAGTGATTTCATATGCGACGGCTGCGACGCTTATATCTATTGCGACTCCTGCGACATCAAAGTTTGAATGTAGGTCTCGCGTATTGGACAAAATCTCATTTATGACATGACAGTATAAAAAAGGTTGTAACGATTAATAAGACCTCATTTGTTAATTCAGTCGAAACTAGAAAACACAAATTTTCTTTTAAGTAACCTGTTCATCATTTTCTGTTATAAGGATTCACACCAGTTTAAGTATCTGTGCATTTTTAACGTTCTCTTAACGTGTTTTTCATTGAACGTTGCTTTTGGTACGAACCAAACAAAACAATCTTCTTCTGTTTTCTACTACTTCGAACGTATTTCCAGCAAGGTACCGGTAAGTGATTAAATTTTAATATTAGTCAGGGGGTTAGGAGAACTGAAAGTATGAAAGGTCATTGCATTGTACTAACGCCGAGCCTTCCTTTCCTTTAAACACTTTTACGTATTTACATTTTCTGCAAATCAAAGGCACAAATAAATTTACAGCAGTGATTGTGGCACTTAAAAAGTTACACTTCGTTTCGCAAACCTCTGGTTCCCCAAACCAGATGACTTGTATATATCATTTTTTTACATCAAACTTGGGGAGGTAATGCAGTGTAACGGAAGTAGTGCTGAGATACTCTAAAAGACAAAATAGAAACTTGACATTTGGAATTAAAGAGATCGCGAATGCACATGAAACCAAATAATATAAGATGGAATCCATCGGTTGATAAGAGGTATAATTATAAAAAATTAAAAAATGCTTCAAAGTTATTCTAATTTCTAATGAATTAAATATAAGTCTTAACTTTTAAAGTAATGTCGCAATTAATTTTTGTATTTATGTTTACCTCACACACATTTTCTGAAATATCTGCCACACCATAATGGGTTACCATGAACAGTAGCGCCACGCTGTTTGTCATTCACAAATGAAGCACGTGACGCTAGCGATGACAATTTAAAGTTTTGTTAGGTCGCAAGCGTCTGATTTTACTGTAGTTATTGCAAAATATATTTGCCAAGTAAGTGTTAAAGTGTAAGTCGCTCTTGAGGGCTTTCTTCGTGACGTGTGCTGGTAGTTCATAAGTGGGAAGCATTCGATGAAAGGAAATAAAGGAAATTTATTTGGTATTAACCTATTGCGATTGCGATATTGAATTTAAAACAACTGCCTTTGAAATGATTAATTGGATTATTTTTTTTCAGTGGAAGACTATTTTCCCGACATTTCTTTAAATATTCCGGTAAAATCAATTCCTCATTATTCCTTTAGAACTTCAACTGGACTCTCTTAGATATTTAGGCCTATGTCTAGTCTAAGTAAGTAAGGCCACTCCATACATAAGCAGTGGGATTTTGGAAGGCCTTGGGGTTTGAAAGGCCAAGGGTTTACTGCCCCCCCCCCCCGTTGCTCTCCAAAGTGTTAACGTTCTTTTTATCCAATTTGTCTCTACCACCACCCCACCCCCTCCATTCCCCTCTGTCTTAATACGGTATAGCAAACAGTACACTGGATGTTGCAAGGTTTACTTTGTGTGTGGGTATTAGAACAGTGTGATTTGCAGAAGAGGCAACAGAATGTCAAAATTGAAGGGGAAGCCAAGGGCAAAATTATATGTTGGGGGACAAACAAATATTTTCAGCCGTGAAACGGAATCAGTATAGCGCGCTTCCACTGGTGGAAATCCGAGAGGCGAAGTTACCCTAAGCTCTTAGGTGTTATTATACCCCTGTATTAAAAATGAAGCCTAAGGAGAGGCATATTATTCATTGTTTTCCCCGGGAACCTTAGTCCTTACTGATCTAACTGGGGGGAAACAAGTTGGAGAATCGGGGGACAAATAAGCCCTGTCACAACCATAAAGTTTATTGCCACTGGTTATTTGACCAATTGGAATTACAATAAAATATTTGAACGCACGCGCATTTCTTCAGGTCCTACGTTTTTGCAAGAACAATTTCAAATAACGAATCTCTTAATGGTTATACAAAGCAATCTCCAGCCTTTTTGGTATGTTTTAGTATACTTTACGTACGATTTAAGGTCATGAACATGTCAGTCATGAAATTTGACAAAATACGCATGTTCGTCATGATAAAACGGACGAACTCAGTATTGTCATTTAGTTGGAATTCAAAAACAGAACATCCGTCGGTGATGCCTATCACCCTATGGGCTAACCGTGCATATCTTTAGTTTTATCTATATTACCGAACCGCTGATTTCATTTATTTTCAAACAGCAAAATGTATAGCCCCTAGGTGACAAAGACTCACAGCTGCTCATGCACTGGTGCTACATCAATATGATGCGTATAACGTTTGCGACGCTTGCGACGGAGATCAAGTTAAGTCATTAAAAAGCTTCGAATCCACAGTACCTGGAAATTGAAATGAGGTTAAAGGCCCCAAGGTTGAGATTCAGTGGGAGTATATAAAGTGGTAAACGATTACTAATACTTCATTTATAAATAACATTCAAGTTGAAAAGCTATTATAATTATAAGTAACCTGTTCAATACTTTGAAGCATAAGGGATTCACACATTCAAGTAACTGTGCATTTGGCGTTATGTTACTGTGCTGATCATTGTGTGCTTTTATCAAAGTTGACCTTACATGTTTCGGACCGTTTTAAACACAACTTAAGCAAGGTAAGTAGTACGACTTTTATTTTGGACTTTTATTTTGGACTCACAAGCGACGGCTGCGGCCCTTACATCAACTGCGACTCATGCGACGGCAAAGTTCAAAACATGGGAATATAAAAGGGTCGTACCAATAATTGGTTCCCCATTCCTGTAAATAAATCCAAGTTGAAAAGTTACATTCTCTTCTTTACAAGTTACATGTTCGTTACTTTCTAGTAGAAGGAATTCACACCGATGTAGGTATCAGTGCATGCAATGTTCTCTTTTCGTGTTGTTTACTGCCTATGGACCAGAGTTTATTTTTGTTACGGACCGAAAAGCAATTTTCTTCCTGTTTTCTAATATTTTGAACATAATTTCAACGAGGTATGAAACTCATTTTTTTTTTCTTTTTTGTTTCTTTTTTATTAGACTGAGAGTTAGAAATACAACTGCTGGGGCATGAAAGTCCATTTATCCCATTGTATTGTACCTTACCTACCTTTTTAAAGCTTATTGAATCGTTTGCGAAAATACAATTTAAGTAAAACAAAGAAAGGAGAAACTTTTAAACATTGGCTACCATAATTAATTTCATGACACTTCTCAGGTTAAACTGTTGCCGCCCGCTTGAAAGACCTGATCTGGCAAACCGCTGGTCCCCAAATTCCATATATTGTATAGCTGGCAGCAAAGACAAGTCTTGTTCTGGAAATATATCAAATGTTCTAAAGGATGCTTTCGTAGATAGAATGTGAGGATTTGTTAATCTATCGACTCATTCAAACTTAAAACGCATCTGTTTACTAGAACTTTCATTTGACTGAGCTTTTAGTGTTAGTTTGTGGTTTTGTTCTTTACTTGTGTTTGTTCTGGTGTGAAGCGCCAGTGAATGCTTTATTAAGTAGTACTGAGCACTATATAAAATTCAAATAATCTCTTAACATGACAAATCCAGTTTATCGTATGTACCTTCTTTCTACATCGACCTCGGTGAGGCGAAGTAGTGTTACGAAAGTTGTGCCTGGATACTTAACGAAAGGGCTGCGTGACATTTTCATTTGAAGAGAGCCTGAATGTAAAGCTGAAACTAATGAAAGAAAGGGGATCAATTGGTTAATAGGAAGCATTTTTTTAAACTAAAATTAAAAAAACCAAAATTTAAGTCATTAATTTTAAAAGAGCTTCGAAATTGCTTGTTGTAATTGTCTTTGGTGCTTACCTGACCTAGCTATTCTGTGATTTCTGCTACTGTAGTATTTCACCATAAAAAGCAGTGCCACACATACGGGGTGTACTCACAAATGAAATGCGACGTTAGCGACGGCAAAACTTTGTTAAGTCGCAGGCGTCGCATTTTTCGTAGTAATGACAAATGTAGTCAACAAGTTATCGTGGGCTTATTGCACGTGGCTCATTTCTTTACGATGGATATTATATAGAAGCTTTTGAACAAAATGGAAATTGAATTTAGATTGTATTGTGACTGTTGCGGTTACACTTGTGAATTATAAAGAACTGATTTAAAGATGTGGATATTTTCTGTGGAAGACCATTTTTGACATTTCTCTAATTAAAAGTATTTTTTTTATTTCTTTAGAACTTGAGTATTCAGACATTTATACCTAAGTCTAATTTACTATGCCCTACCATAAACAGGGGATTTTGTAACGCAGTTACACTCTACAAAGAAAAGGAAGAACTTTAACACCCTTTAATCGGTTGTAAAGTGTTACTTCACTCCGTACGAGCGTCAATGCACTCCAAGACTAGTTAATTAATTTCCGCTCTTCTGAAGTACTGAGCTTCATATATAACTTCCACCCTCTAACGGGTGGAATTTTATTCAAGGTGTATTCTCAGAGTCTAAGTTTAAAATGCAGGGTTGTTTCCCATTGGTTTTTTTTTTTTTTTTATTATTTGTTTTTTACTCTATTTGTCTCTAGTCCCTTCCCCCATCCATCTATCTTTCGCCCGGCATGTCCTTACACCGTAGACTCTGTGTTACTGTACATTTGAAGGTTAGGTAAGATAGAGTTTTATGGCCCAATTTCTTATCAATTGGTTTAAGTCGGGTCGGTCACAGTCTTTTTTCCAGTTGTAGCTCACTTGCTTATTATCCCCACTCAATTGCGCATGCTCAATTGCTGAGTATCAATCAAAACATTAGTAGTTATAATTTTTAAAGTCTTCGGTATGACTTTGACAGGAGTCGAATTCTTGACCTCCAGACTGCAAGGGGTACAGGGGATGACACTCTAACCACTTGACTATAAAGTCAAAGCCTGCACGTGTCTCTTTGTTTTGTTTTGTTTATCATAAGCCATGCAGAGTCGTTTGGCATTTGCCATCGTGGTGAAATTCATTGAACGTACATCCTTTACTTCAAATAACACCACTACGCACATACACATTCAACCAATGCATTTAAGTTATCATACAAAAGATATGTTTGCCGTGAAGAAACAGAGGACAGGCTCAGTTTTGTCACGTGATTGGAATGACCAAACAGTCTATCGCCGACACCTGCTGTCCTGGGTGGAACACATCTCGCTAAATATGACCATTCTTTTATCCGTCTTACTAAACTGATGATTTCAATTAACATCTAACAACACAGCTAAGCACACTTTTCGCAAAAACTTAGGTTACTGGTACGTATAGTAGTCCCTCAGATGCGACGGATGCGACGCTGTGCATAGCTTTTGGCGTTTCAGTTTACTGGTTGTAAATCACTTCACAAGCTTCGACTTCAGAGTGCATGGAAAACGAAGTTAGTTACAAGATTCAAAATTCAAGATTCAAATTTCATGGGACTCCGAATTGGAAACAAGGAAACGACTATTTGTTACCTGTGATACTTTTTAATTTTTGTAGCCTATTGCACGATTTTTTACAAATTAATGTTAACCAGGCGTTTCATCTCAAGCTGCTGCAGGTTATGCTTTTATGCATGGTTTGCAGTTCCGAGTTTTTGACAAGCTGGGAAGGAAAAGAACTTCGGTTGAACAACATTTTTGCGTTCTTGTAAAGATCACTGAATTTGCGCAATAGAAAATACTGTATTCATCGCCTGTATTGCAACGATTAGGATAAGGGAACTCGATTGCCAAACTTGTGTAGTACATCCCGCTAATTGCATTGCACCTTTAAAACATATCATGGTTAACAATTTAACCCTTTACCGTTGTTTGGGCCCAACCGGACCCATGAAAAGTGACCAAGTTAAAAAAAATCATAACTTCTCAACCCTTCATCCTAGAATGTAGTTTCTAGTACCAAAAGGTAGCTTACAAAAGGATCTTTTAAATACTAATTAATTTTGGGGGGGTTGCTTGGAATAATTTTGAAAAATACAGGTGTAAAGTTTTTTTGTGATTCAAAAAAGCGAAAAAACGAAAAATTACGATTTTTGAAAAAAAAAATCATTTCAATGATAAATACACACAGAAAGAACTGAATCTTTCTTTTTAAAGTGCACTTTGCAAGTCTCAAGCTAAAAAAAAAAAAAACTAGACTTATAAACAATGCCTTATTTTGCCAAACTAAGACGACATCGCCAAACCCTAATCACTGTAAACACAAATTAGTCAGAAAGTGTCTGAATTGATAAACCACGTTAGTCACTCATACTTGACTAATTTGTGATGATAACTGACTAATTTTGTAGTAATGAACTAAAGAATTTCAGTCAAAAGTTAGTCAAGTAGGATTAACATTTGTTAGAATTAATTAAACTGGGTCAAATATTAGTCAATTATTGATCAATATCGTTGACTAACGTGTTTGAATAATTTGTGTTTACAGTGAGTTAACATTACAAAAACATTTTTACTAGTTTGCCTTTATGTTCAGTGTACGAAGCAACTTGCAAATTGATATTACTTGGTTGTTTTAAAGCAACTCAAGCTATCTATATAGATAAATACCTGCACTGTATTGAGAGTACTTCCGTCTTTTTATCTCCTTTACACCTGACAGTTTTAAAAGTCCTCACTTCGAACTGAACACACAAATAATAATTTTTACTGCCCACACAATACAAAGAGACGCGAGCTCCGACGTTTTCGTCCATGTAAATGGCAATCAAGTAAAGCAAAGAAACCCAAGCTTTATGGTGAGTCGGTCGGAATCAATAGTTTACTGCTGCTACACTCTTCCAGTGACTTTGGTTATTTTTTTTTCTTTTCTTTTTAAACATGCACTGTGTGTCATACTTTAATTGAACAACTAACATAATAGGTAAGTTGTTTAGCAAAGTTTAATACACCTTGCAGTATGAAATCATTATTGCCCGACTTCTATGCGACGACTGCGACCCTTACATCCATTGCGACTCGTGCGACTGATCTCTTTTATCACGTGGGAGTATAAAAAGGTTGAAACGATCTCTTAAACGTTATTTGTGAATGGAATCAGATTAGGAAAGTAACATTTACTGTACGTTACATGACATTGTTCATAATATTCTAGTAAAGGGAATTCATACCAGTTTAAGCACCTGGGCATTTAACATTCTGTTCCTGTGTTTTTGATTGTGTGTGGATCACAGTTTGCTTTTATTTCGGACAAAAAAGGCAGTTCTCTTCTTTTTTAATATTCTGAACTCAATTTCAGAAAGGTATTTAAATTTTTATCATACGCTACTTGTTAGGCGTACACGTATTGGGGTATGGAAGATCATCCGTTACGGTGCATACCACCTAGTATATCTTTTCTACACTTACAGTATCGTTTACACAATACAATTTTATCAAATCAAAGACACAAGTAACTTGTAGACATCATTTGTCCATTAGTTATTCCCTGTTACAACTCAGAAAATATTTTAGCCTCCTTTTCTTTACAACTCATCTCACAAACCACCGCCCCAACCTATTGACAAATTGTATAACTGGTAGCAAGGAACATCCTAAGAATTCTTCTTCCACTCACTCCAAAGAATGCTTATATAATTACCCCTATTTCTTAAACACAAAAACATCTTCACTTATCATTGTGAAACCAACTGTAATTGTGCTTGTTGCTCAGCATAAGGAACGGGGCGAAAAAAAAAAACAAATAAAAAACAATTAGCCGTAAGTAGAAAAGGGCTTTGGGAAAACCAGGCTATGACCAAGTGCACTGTAAAAAATTGCTGTAAAATAACGGCGATATCCACTTGTAAAAATACGTGTTTTTACCGTAAATGCGATATTACAGTTCTTTTACAATGAAAATACAGCAAAGCAATCTTTCAACGGGAGGTCAAGGTAAATTACCAGTTTTCTCAGACATGACCTGTTATTTTACCGTTTTCCTGTAATGTTAGTTAAATTTCCTGTAATTATACAATTCTTTTTCTGGTAATTACACTAACAGGGAATTGCCTGTTAAAAAAGTACTTCTCCTGTAACTTAGCATTATCACAACCCCGGTCAAACCGTAAAAATACTGTTCGTATTACCGCATTCAGGTATTGTAAAGTTGTTCTAGCAGTTCTACTTTTCTTTAATATTAGTAGAAGTGGTGAATTTATTTTGTTGTGATAGCCATAGAGGAGGAAAATTTGCAAACTCTTTAGAAGTTAGCTAGGCTACGACAATCGTAGGTCATTTCTTGCAGTACTATACGGAGGCAACATTCTCTTAATTTAACAGGAAAACATCTGGAAGATCCAGGCAAAGTCAGATTGGTGAATTTAACTAGACTTTATCAACATGGGCGTCCGCAGAAATTTTACAATGGGGCCGGGGCAAGGTCATTCGTGGATGATTGAATTGTGTACACTATGTAAGCGGAGCGCCACCATTGGTTGGCGCGGATCGTATAAGAAAATTTTGGGCCTTACAAACCCTCCAGATGGCCGGAAACAACACTTGGCGAGTGTTCTAAGCTGCATGTACCCAGCCCGGAAACAGGAATTTCATGTCTGTAATTTTTAGATTTTTAGAATTTTCAACGTAAAAAATTGTTGGAGGGAAATCTGCCTTTCCGTCACGGCCTCGAACGCCTATGCACGATAAAACTTACAACTGTCAAACAACCTGAAAAGGCCTGTATCCGTTACCCAGTTATGAATCATAGCCCTTCCCCCTTATTCACCTAAGCTTGTATATCCCAGTTACATCCGCGCGTCGCCACTCGAGATCAGCACGAGACCGAACCAAGACCAACGCATTCATCAATAGTCGGATGCCATATGCACACTACATACCTGACCTGGCATAGTTTTTACGATTACAAATTTCCAATAGATGTCACGAATGATGGTCCCCTAATTACGACTTCACTATTCAGCATACCATCTTCTCTTTTGCTTTTCCTGGTCGAAGTCCGCATATTTCACAAGTAGAAACTGGCGCTGTGAGTGAAGATAATTTGATGATTTATTTTTATTTTTTTTTTATTTTAAATTTTAATTATTTTTTCACGAGTTTGATTTTCCAGAGGGAGGGGCAAGTGCCCCCTTGCCCCCCTGTGCGGACGCCCATGTTTATCAACTTACAATGTTGCCTCTAGTTATATTTTAATATCTTGACTGAGCTTCTCAAAGACAGTAGGCTAGGCCTATATTGAGCCCGCCGAGATCTCTGGGTATGTAGTAACGGGGTAATTGGTATAAACTGAGATAAGTTTCCTATTTAGGTAGGCCCATGGCCAATTGGGATGGGCAAGCCTTCAACCTGAATGTTTTTGTCCCTCGATAATAGAAGATAAAAATTTCCACTGACTGCTTTGATGCATGTAAGTGTTTTTTCGGCCGTCAAACTGGAAAGCATTTCACCCTAAGCTTTATACAACGGTACGGTTCAGTACCTTGGCCACGGGATCGATGTGGCGAGTCACGTCGCGTCGTTTCCCCTATATATGTAGGCAGAGTGTTTTTTCTCTGTGAGCGGCAGTGGGAACCGTGGAATCGAGCGGGATGCACGAAGCAGAAAAAGCACGTCGGGTTGATCTAACCGTGTTCAAAATAATGGTAAGCTAACTTTATTATGATATAATACGCCTGGTTCACAAATAATCCGGCGAGTGATGTGGACCTTAGGCCTAACTTACGGAAGACCGCACTGAAATAGGGTCTATCAATCACGTGCACTTGAAAAGCTTCTTTCCGATATACCGTTCAGAAGGTGAGGAGGGGCCCATCACTGCCTCGTTACTGTGACTAGGCATATTTCCTCGTGAGTCTGTCTATAACCAAGATAAACTATCTGCTTGAATTTGTTATATCAAAGCTTATCGTCGGCATTACAACAGCAGGCATGGTATTACTGGCGAACTATGTTACATTAATTGGGCCCCGATACAGTAAGCTCCATGATCCAATGAGGGATACTCTTCATTTTTGCTGTGGATAGAAAAAGTGTTGTGATTGGTTATTGTGTTGTGCCCAACAAGCACGGCCATTTCATAAAACGCATTTAATTAAAACGGTTTAAGATCTCAGATTACTCTAAAAATAGTTTGTTGTAATTGCAGAAAGTGTACAAGTCTACGCTGAGCGTCATAGGAAAGAATCAAAAGCTATTTTTATATAAATTTAATTCTTAAGCTGGTAGGTATAGACCAATAACAAAGCAGTTAGTTGCCGCCACTAGCACTGGTGTTATTCGGCCACAAGCGGCCGTGTACGTGTGTCGATGGCGCGGTAATATTTGCATGGTGGAGGATTTATTCGGGGATTAAGTTAGCTGTGGTTCGTAAATTTCTGAAATTCGACTCCACATTTTTTTTTTTCATTTGTGCTGCTTTACATCTGCAGTTTACCAGCAAGTCACAATACTTTTCCACAATTTCTAGTGGTTCAAATTTACTATTACGTTAGACTTAACGTTAGACCTAGGCATAGCCTACAACGTTAGAGACCTAGCCTATACTATACAGAGTTAAACTACCCTAACGTAATTCACTAATTGTCGACTTAACAACGTTAAGCCTAGCAAGTAGCATGGACTGTCAAGACCGGTCTGCATTTAGTTAATTTAGCCTACTAGTATAACTAACTAATAGCCAGCTACTAACCAGGGCCTGAAAGTCTAAATGGAAATATGATCTAAGCAAATGTAACATTATATTAATAAATTAGGCCTAGCCTAAGTTAGGTCTAGGCTACGCCATGTAACATTACTTAAGTTAGGCCCTAGGCCTAAGTTAGGCCTAAGGTTAGGCCTAGCTGCTACGTAGAAACGAATAGCAGATAGGCAGTGGCTAGCCGGCGCCTGTGCCTTAGAACAGAGTGCATAATTTTATGTAGCAAAGCCTAGCCTGCATAGGTTTTGCAAAACCGATGTTAAACACATGCAGGATGGCTGAAACAGTGAAAGTAGGCCTAACAGCAATGAGGGGAAAGATGGAAGACCAGCATGCAAAATTTGTGGTATACATTGTGTTAACCTAAAGTCATACATACAACATTGTCAAATCCACAGGCACCAGCATAACATACGTTTCCCCTGTGTGTACATAGCCATTGCCTTAAAACATGCTCAACATACAAGGGATTATTAACACATACTGTATTAAAAGAAATCATGATGCTAAAAACAATCAAAGGGGCTCTTGCAAAAATCATATTGATGGAATTGGTATCCAGTGCACAGTTCATATTTGTAAGAAAAAATGTGATGTCCAAGCACTACTATCCCATTTAAGGAGTCACATTGCAGATGGACTTCCTGTCATTTGTCCATTCAGAAATTGTGAGAAAAAATTTAGTAAGAAGAAATCATTTTCTTCACATTTGTCAAGATTTCACATGTACTACACAGCTTATGCTGTGAAACCAACTTTAGTCCTCCAAGAAGATCAGCTTGTGAATAGGCCTGAGCTCAGTGGTACTGGTAGTAAGCAGGAATGTAGTGGTAATGTTTCAGAGGATGGGATATATTTGCCAGGGGATAGTGGTGATTATCCTGAAGGAGTAGAACATACTGAAAGTGTATCTGAGTACACAAGAAATATTGCATTGTTTCTGATGCAACTGCTTTCAAAATACCTTGTTCCTGAGTCAACAATTCAAGTAATTGTGGAAGAATTGTATGGTTTGTACAGTCTCAGTCGTGATAGCGCTTCAAGTCATGTACACAAAGTTTTCCAAAGTGCATCAATAACATATGAGGGCTTGGGTGAAAACATTTTGGATTGAATTGCAGAATTGGGATGTTGTTTATCTCCGCCTGAAGATGCAAGCAAATTTCACTCTCCACATTGTGGTACTCTGAGATCAACATTCTTGAGGAAAAAATACTATAAAAATGAGTTTTCTTATGTGAGTCCCATTGAGATCCATCTAGGGAAAGATTCGGCAGGCAGGACACATGTCTCTCATTACATTCCCATTCTTGAAACCCTGCAAGTATTGTGTAGAGATAAATCAGTGCAGAAAAATTTTGTTTACCCATGCAGATCTGGGAAGGTTTATAGTGACATTCATGATGGGGAAAATTTCTAGCAGAGTGTATTTTTCAGTGCGAATCCTCACGCATTGCAAATAATTTTGTATCAGGACAGCTTTGAAATTGTGAATCCTCTGGGATCGGCTTGGAACAAACAAAAAATACTAGCTGTATACTATACTCTAGGGAATATTGATGCTCGGTGTAGATCCCAAATAGATCAGATGCAACTAGTTCTTCTATGTAAAGAGAAGACAATTAGAGAATTTGGACATGAAGATATTTTCTCAAGGCTAGTTGAAGACTTGAAATATCTGGAGCAAAAAGGAATATGTACTGGTGATGAAGTTAGGAAGGGCACAGTGCTTGCAGTGGTAGGTGATAACTTGGGTTCTCATTTCATAGGTGGTTTTTGCGAGAGTTTCAATTCACACAATTTTTGCCGCTATTGCCTTCGCACAAAGAAAGAAAATAGAGGAAGAGCCACCTTACATAGAAGGGGATTATAGAACACCTGATTCGTATAATCAGTCTTTGCATGAGTTACAAGAAGGACAAGTAAATTTGCACACAGGTATCAAATTTGATTCAATATTTAACTCTCTTACCCATTTCCATGTTGCACGTCCAGGGCTTCGCGCTTGTCTGGGGCATGATTTATTTGAAGGCATAGTGGATTTCGATCTAGCATTGTTTATTCAGTACTTTGTTGATTGTAAGTGGCTAATCAGCACTACCACACTCCACAATTTCATCTGGAAAATGTAAAACTCAAGGGATGCTGATGTAACAGTAGGCAGGTTTGGGACATGAGTGGCGACCCAGTATATCTGCTGGTCACCTGTCAGTGGTGTGAAGGTTGAAGGTGGATGCAGCCAAGGTGCTGTCATTTTGGCTTCTTAAGTGATTGCGTCTTCTCTACAAATCAAGCTGGGATTTTTTTCTTTTCAGACAGTTTGATAATCAAGATAATTATGTTTTTCTTTTATTTTGTGGTACATTTTCAGTAAAACATGAGTAAATTTGCTATCCTGTTTTTAGTATTGTCATGCTGTACAAGTATATTTAGTGTGACTGTGTGTGGAGGGCTGGAAAAAATGATTATTTCCCAGGAAGAATTAGCATTATTTCCAGAAAGAAAGTAAAATTTTCCATCATTCTCCCCAAAATTTTCATGTACAGAAAAGGAAAGTTTCCCGCCAGATGCCCAAACTTCCCAGGAAGGAGCCTCCCAGCTTCCTAACTTTTTCTACCTTTGTGTGTGTGCAAAATGCAGTTGCAGTAAAGCATGATTAGGTGTACAACTAATTTTCTGCAGTTCACCAAAATATCCTGCCAAAATTAGACTATCATTTTTGATTTAACACATTCAATTACAAGTCATGACCCTTGTGTTGTAATTATTTGAGCCAAAGTAGTTTTAATATGAGCAAAAGGGTTCTTGGTTTGCTATGTGGAGTGCTCTAATTCCTTTCAAAAAAGACTTCCCATGGTATATGCATGAGTACTGTTAACACTAAAGCAAGCAGTTGATACCCTATGCCCTTCTTTCTTTCCAGGTTCATTTTCATGTGTCACTGGTACCTTGGATTCCTCAGCTTCTACTGTTGACCTGGACAGCCCTGCATGTAGCCCTAAATGTACTCCCAGGGAACCTACATCAGAAGAGAGCTGCTCTTCACAAGAAATAGAGGTACCTGTAGGCCTACATGTTCCCTGGAACAAAATGCCTGCACAGCTCCTAGCAAATCGAAGACCATCTCCACGTCTAAGAAAAAAAATGGTAAGGATCATTGTACATAGCCTGTACAAGCCAGATCGTCCTCTCCCACGCATGAAAGTGCTTCGTGTTTTAGTCCAAGAAGTTGTCTCTAAATACCCAAAGTCCTTTGCAGATCAGGTTGATGGTATTACAATTGGCTCCGGTTATGACAGTCTTGCTTCTCAGTTGGTCAACAGGGTTGATAATATTTCTAGGCAGAGGTCACCTAAACTGAAGAGAAATATAACCAGTGAAAGTGATGCAAAGCCAAACAAAAAACATGACACATATGGCTGCATCAACTGGCAGCTACTATCATTGCCTGCTGGGAAACAGAAGACAGCCAGGAGGAAATCAGGGAGCAACTGAAAGAACTCTATCTAAGTCTAAGTCAGACTCATGCCCTGATGAGGCAGAGGTTGAAAAGAAAATGGATATGACTTATGCCACCCAGCATGCTGCATTAAACCAGTCTGATATGGCAATGTTGGACATAGTAGAGAACTGGCCATTTCTGTTAATTGAGAAGCATATGCTCTCACACTTCCGAAAATTAGTTGGTGTAGACATGAAGTTTAAAATGACGGAGAGCTTTGAAAGAAGAGGACCTACTGTAAGATTCAACGGTTCTTTAGTTAGTACACAGATTCATGTTCCCATGCTAAGGAAGTGCGAGCAGCATACAGTGATGTAGTTGAAGCTTGTCGTGTGACTGAAACACGGACACCATGAGTTCTTGGACTTATTCACCTTCTCTGTGCCTACTTTGGAGAAGATATTAGATCTCATCTCATTCCTGCAAAGGTAATGTTTGAATACATCTTCTTAAATATAAGTAGCTTGCATTGTGAGCTGTTCAAAAGTATAAAATTAAATATCAGAAAAGCTCTGCTTGGCCAGCTGTGGCATAATGCTGATTGAAGTTGGGTGGGGGGGAGATCCTCCCTAAAAAGAGAAAAACTTTAATTTCTTCAAAGTTTACAACTAATATTCTCCCAAACAATCCCATATAAGAATGCAGTTTTAAACTAAGTGCCATACAAATTTTATAATTTCAACATTCTCCATGTGGTTCCTATCCTTCCTTATTAACCTCAATGTCTTCACAACAAAATGAAAAACAAATAAAAACAAAGCATTCCTTGTCAGTATGAGGAAGTGATATAACCTCTACTGCCCTCAAATTCCCTTTGGAACACAAATATACTAACTTCATTTGCCAACACCTTGGGAAATACCTTGAGAAATAAATGTAAGATCTGAATGGAAGTTTTACCAGATTTTGTAGATTAAGCTCCTCTTTTACACATAAAAAATAAATATTTGCTTATATTTTTGATGACTTGCCCTGGTATATGAACATGTGACCCTCATATGAAAAAAATGTTCTACGACTAGGCTACTGCGACAGTTGGTAATGGAGTGTATGAAGTCATGTGATTGCTTAAAATTCAGTTTTTGTGGAAAATATAACAACTTTTACTGCTGATGTCCTGAGAACCACATTTCAGATTTCAATGGAAGTTTCACCAGGTAGCTCATAACAATTATCCTGCTCCCTCTAACATATCAAAACTTGATTGAGCTAGCTAAATTACTTTTTTTCATTGTTTCCATTCCAGGTTCTTTTTGGGGATAAATCCCCATACAGGTTCGAAGAAAAAAGGAAAAAAATCGGGTGTAAACTATGGCGTTATGAAACTGGCAAACAAGTTGGCCACTTTTGAAAATGAGTGGGGGTTGTGAATTTGAGGAAGAAGTCAAAGGGAATACAGCACTCACTTCTATCTGTCCAACATTTGAGAACCTTTCTTCGCAATTATTTATTTCCATCTCTTGCATAAGTTTAGTGGAACCTGACATAATTGGTCCGGTAAATTCATTTTGTGTGAAATACGAGACAGTTGGTAATGATTTGATTCACAGTTGTTTTATGAATCCTACATGTAATTCATATCAAGTTGAGTGATTCAATGTTTACTGACGTTAGAAAGAGTATCTTTAGGTGACTGAACTGATTGTCCCAAATTCCATGCCATGATGGACCAAAGCCACAGATTCAGTTCACTCAAGTTTTGATTGCCTGCTTCGTTCTTACTCTTTTGGAGCTTTCATTCATAGGAAATCGTTTATGTTGTTAAAATTGTGTACACCCATTTAAAGGTTACAGCACATTTTTTTCTTTTTCCATGAATAGAAATACTAAGTTCACTGTCAGTGTAAAAGTGGAATTCTGTGCTTTTTTACTGCAGAATGTGAAGTCACTGTTTGTGCTTGATAGTTCATTAGTGCTGTTTAAGAATTTTTCCAGAGATTTGGTACAAAGTGGTACACTCTTAAATCAAAGGAGTGAACTTGGTCACGCTCTTATAGACTGAAAAGTGTGAATTCACTCCATTAGAGTGATAATTCACTCCCAGAGGAGTGAAATCCACAACAAGAAGAGTGAAATTCACTACAGAAAGAGGGAAAATTCACCCTTTCACGAGCACCTGCAATGATCACTCTTTTTGGTAGAGTGATCACTGTAGGCACTGAATTAAGACTGAAAATTCGCTCGTTTGGAGGAAATTTCACTCTTTTTGGAGTGAATTCCACACTTCTTGGAGTGAATTATCACTCTAATGGAGTGAATTCACACTTTTCACCCCTTCAAAGAGTGGGTTAGTTCACTGTTTTGATTTTAGAGTGTATATGAAAGCATACTCACTAGAAAACCATTTAACAAAGCTTTTAAGAGGTTTAGTGAATGACAGTTTCCCTGTTGTGCCCCCTCCCCATCATGGGGGAGTAAAGCAATCTGATATAGGAAGGACCCATATAATGCCATGGTATTGGAAATATTAGTAGAGACTATTACTGTTGGTAGTAGCAAATGGTGTTTTTGACTGAAATGAAAAGTTGCATTTAATCACACTTGTTAAATTCTCTTCGGGGGCTGTGAGTAATTAAAATAAGCCTAGTACATGATTGTCACAGAGGCATGCATTTTCTATCCGATAGAAAGACTAAGTAAGTTATCAAAAAAAAGGAGAGTTATCATTTTCAACATTTTACTGTTTAACCATGTCAATACTTTTACTTATGTTCGTTATTCTTACTTGACTAAGTCTTCTTCTTTCTAAAAATTTTATATGTTGCTGAGATCGTTTGAGATGTATAGTATGAAAGTTGTGGGGGATGTTTGGGTCAATGTGGAGAACACGAATAAGTGATTTTTGTATGTGCTGTTAAGGGATCATATGATCATTAATGTGGTCAAGTCATACAACAGATGGCTTGGGTAAATTTAATTACTCTTTTGTGGGCCGAGTTCTACCTTTGGAGAGGGGAAGAAAGGTCAATGTTTCATCTTCATTCATGTACAAAGTTGAAGGAC
The DNA here is from genome assembly GCA_037179385.1 of Holothuria scabra. NCBI lineage: Eukaryota > Metazoa > Echinodermata > Holothuroidea > Aspidochirotida > Holothuriidae > Holothuria > Holothuria scabra. The sequence goes on along the minus strand of CM074189.1, from coordinate 47,563,951 downwards.
CAGTTGTTTTTCAGATTGACTGAAAGTTAAAACAAGATATTAAAAGGAAGCTTCAACCATTCATACTTGTTTTTTGGTTCCTTTTTAGTATATATGTATGACAGTTTTATGGCACCTAATTGTAGAACTAAATCCAGCTCCCAACATTGATTAGGGTAGAAAAATAGTTTTTATAGTTGCTCAACTATTTGGTCCTTTCTGAAGACTGGCAGAAACTGCACTGTTTTTCAGTGTACAAGTGTCCCTTTGGGTGTCACTGTTTGTTGCTACCTAAGCAAATGTGAACTCTAATTATAACATACCAACAGCTGCACATTGAACTGCGTGGTCAGTATGCAAGTTTTAATTTCGTTTTACAAACATTCCGTCCTTCATCAAATAAATTGTACTTTCAGTTGGGAACCTTTTAGCTATAACTCGATTGAAAGAACGTTTTATGCAGAGAAGAGTAATTTGTCAGTAAGGAGGCTGAATGTGGATATGATTACAGGTACCAAGTTGTTATTTTACAGGATGTTGAATACAAACTGCAATTTTACTGGAAATTTCCTGGCAGTCGGGATTCACAGTTTCCAAGTTATTTAACAGGTACTGTAAAAAAACAAGTTCCTGTAGAATGAAATATTGTTATTTCACAAGCATGTTCTGTAAATTGAAATCCTGTGTTTTGACGGGTTTTCATTTACAGTTCCCAAACTGTGCAATTACAGTATTTTATTTTACAGGAACTTGTTTTTTTACATTACCTGTTAAATAACTGGGAAACTGTGAATCCCGACTGCCAGGATTTTTCCAGTAAAATAACAGGGAAATTTTTTACAGTGTGGTTAGGAACCGACCTTAAAACACTATCTGGCTTAATACTTAACTCGGTAACATGGACACGGGGTGGTTTGGGGCTTGAACCCGCCCCCGTGACCAAACCTTGAAAAATGCAAAAGACACCTAAATTTGCCGTTTTTCTTTCTCCCATTTCCCCTTTTCTCAGACTTTCCCCTTATGTTAGTGTTTCGACCCCCCCCCCCCGCCCCCCATGACACATCCTGGATACGCTACTGAACTAACTACCTGGCAATTCAAATTTATCGTATGTTCCTTCATTCTTCATCAATCCTGTTGAGGTAATGTTGTATAACGAAATTGGTGCTGAAATACAAAGATACATGATTGTGTATGGAATTAGAGAGAAAAAACGTGAATGCATCTGGAATTAAAAGGGGATCAATAACATCATTACAAGCAATTCTTTATAAATTCAAATTGAATTTGAGTTTTAAGTGAATAATATGAAAATTTCTTAATGTTTTTGTGCTGTACGCCTTTAGCACTTCCTAGACACAGTTATTATGTAATAAAACTTTTATGCTGCCGTGATGCTTCCCCATGAACAGCGCAACCACAATATTGTTTATACTCACAAATGAAAGGTGCGACGCTGGCAACGGCAAAGTTTTGTGGAGTCGCAGGCGTCGTATTTTTCATCGTGATTGCCATCATACTGTATTCACTAGTAAATAAAGGTTTATTGCACTTGGATGATTCTTTATGACGGACGCAAATGGTTCGTTGACTTAAAGCAGAATAGAAAAAGAATTCAGGTTGCATTGACCTGCTGTGGTTATACATGTTCACTGTAAAAAGCTGAACGCGGTAGAAATTATTAATTTGATTATTTGCTGGGGAACACTACCGGTAGTTTAAACATTTGTCCATAAAAAAATCATTTCTTGTTTAAATTCTTCAGAACTTAGGTAGGATCCAGACATACAGTCTGATTTACTCTTCCCCAGCAGTGGGTCTTTGGAACTTATATACAACTCCTAAACAAGAGAGCGGACTCAGTCACTCTTTTATCGGATGAAAAAGTATGATTTCAGATGTGGGCACTTCACTTTTTCTGAACCCATTCCATCAGGATTGAAAATTTGCAACTTTTCGAGTAAATTTAACTATTCTCGGATTGAATTTCAGCCCCTTTATAACCATTCAGGCCCAGTCTTCTGACGGGTTACTCTCCTTATTTTAGAGTCTAAAGTAAAAGGCAGGGGATAATTTCACCTTCATCCGTTTCTTCCTTTTTTGTGTTTTTTGGTTCTTGTTTTTTGTCTCTTTTTTGTTTTAAGGTTGTTGTTGTGTTTTTCTCTCCGTATTTAACCGCAACCTGCCAGTTGCCCCCCCCCCCCCCCCCCGTTCCTGGACTCAATTCTACCATAAATGTACAGTTACGTGTTTGTTTTTTTATCTGGGTATTACACCAGTGTGATTAGACAGCTGAAATCGCGATAAAATAATTGAACGTACACCCGTTCCTCTAAATTGTTCCACTACACGAGCGCGTACACAAATAACGCTTCCTGGAGAGCTTTTGCTTGAATTGCAACATCAGTGCTTCGTTTTCTATGACACAGGCTATGAAGTAGATATATCGTATGACCTCATTTGCGACTGGTGCGACGGTAAAATGTACTTGAATGGTTCATTCCCGTCACGAGTGTTATAGTTCGTTGGTCCGTGTTACTAGAGTCGTACATTACATTACATTGCATTGCATTGCATTGCATTGCATTGCATTGCATTGCATTGCATTGCATTGCATTGCATTGCATTGCATTGCATTGCATTGCACTGCACTGCACTGCACTGCACTGCACTGCATTGCATTGCATTGCATTACATCACATCACATCACATCACATTACATTACATTACACATTGCATTAACCCGATTGTGCATTATCTTCGTCAATGATAATGGGTGAGATCCCCCTAGTGAAAAATTAGGGGGAACGGAAGCATGCTTCCACCCCCACCACTTCTGGGGTCAGAAAACCCTCTTTCACTTATGTGATATTCTCAACTGTTCTTTCTCATGAAATTCCGAGTTCTCTTCAATACAAGCGCCAATTTGTAATTCATTGTTTCAAAAACCAAAATTTTCCGCGCGCTTCAACGTTCAATTCCTAATGCATGAGTGTTGTCTCGTGAATCAGTGGAAAAGAAAAAATATCGAAATTTGTCGATTGTGACACCAGATAGTCAGGTTACACCGGAAACTTCAGTGCTATTTTTGTGAATTTTCTTTGATCAAATTTCAAATTTTCTCTAACATAAGCTGTAGACTTTGAAATCGTTTGTCTAAAATAAACAACAAAGTTTGGGAAAATTTAAAAAATTTATTGGAGAGCTTCAGTTCGTTGACCTTCAAGATAACATTGTACGTAGCAATATCTTCAGTCGATCACAGTGCAATCATTTTCAGATTTGTCCCCCAACTTTTCAAATTTCCCTATACAAGAAATCCAGAATCCAAAAATGTCTGCAATTCAAGCCCCATAGCAACAAATATCTGTTTTAAAAGGGCGAAAATTTCGACGCGCTTTGCAGGCCGCAAATTACTTCCCTGATGGTGTTTACACTTCAGAGAAAACTCGGAAAATTTGAGTGCTTGACCTTTTCCCCTGAATAAGTCTTTTTACCTCCCGGCTGCTTAATTACTACTTGCAAGTCTGAAAAATGTCATTTTCAACTGTCTGAGGGGTTCGATTTTTCAAACTTTCCTCTACGCTCCGCGCCAAATGACGATGGCGAATCGCTCAAATAGTCTTTTGACAAGACTTCAGGCAGGGAATCACTTGCCTACAGTAATTGTTCTCATATATACCTTTTATCAGTTACCTTTCAATCCTGACAGTCGAATGGTCTGTAAATAGATGGATTATTTAGTTACTTGAAGAATTAAAATGTTATCAATAAACCTCAGTTTTCAAATAGATGTACAGGAATTGTAGTCTACTATAACATACTAAAGCTATATGATCAGTTGGCAGGGATACTATAATAGTTCACTGGTGTAACATGCTTCTCGCGACTTTGGCTCTTTTTATTTTTTCAATATTCGTTATGTTTTATTGTTTGATAGAAAACCTGACATAACAATGTTAAGACACCTTAAAGCATGAACTCTCATTAAAATATGTTGTGGTCTCATATGTGTTGGCTGCGAGGCTTTCATTCGTTGCGACTCCTGTGACCGCGGCATTGGAGTGTAGTCGTGGAGAACCTAACCGTGAGCATCTCTTTTGTCACACTTTATCACTCCGGAATATATAAAGGTGGTAACGACTTCATTTATAAATTACATCCAAGTTGAAAAGCTACATTTCCTTTCAAGTTACCTGTTCATTAGTTTGAAGTGTAAGGGGTTCACACCAGTTACTGTGCATTTCACGTTGTCCTACTGTGTTGTTCTTTGTGAGTGAACCACGGAAGAAAACAATTATTGCATTCCTGTTTTCTGATATTTTGAACACATTTTCAAAAGGTGCGTTTTGTAACTTTTAATGTTATGTTTGGGTTAGGAGTTCATATGCTGGGGTACGAAAAACCATTTCTGGAATTGTAACACTGGGCTTTTAACACCGGCCGCAGCCTTCCTTATTGAAACGTTTACGCATGTGAAATTTAAGCTAAACAAAGAACCAAGGAACTTTTAGGGGCTAATTGTCCATTGATTCCTCCCTTTCACTCAGGGGCGAAACAGGATGGGCCCCCCCCCCCCCCCGCAAAAGAAAAAAAAAAAACGGAAAGGGGGAAAAACATCCTGACATACAAACAGTGCACGTCAGGTCAACTGGTACTACTCGGAATGCATTTTGTTGCTCCTACAAGGTACACCTCATTTCACAAACCGCTGGTTCCCCAAATTAATTTAATTGTGCAGATGAGAGAAGGGATCACTCTCCTACAAGCCTTGCCGAGGCAAATCTAACCAGGATATCAAAAGTAATATATGTTACAGCACAAATATCCCAGGGCCGGATTAACCCCATGACAGAACCGGTATATGCCGGGGCCCAGCGAATTTGGGCCCCCGCCCCACGGGTTTTTATTGTCAGTCAAGGATACATAAAGTAAGTTTTAAGAAGGCCGACTAAAACAGCGAAGTTCGATCCTGCATGAAGCAAAAAACAATAAATACCCTTGGCCTTTTGATCGTGGAACCTAGTGCCGAAAATGGAATTTTCTCAAGAGACTAATAAATGCTTTGCTCGTCAGACTAATGTTTATGAAAAGGTTTTGGGGAATAAAGACCCACATTATTTTGGATTTACTGGTTTTCGAGCTTATATTTTTATGTGTGGGCACTTTTCCATGCCTTAGCATTATCTGGCATGTAATGTGTAATAACTATCTTATATCTCTGTATAATGAGTAAAAGCTGCTATAGTTGTTAGGGGTTAAAAGCTAAAATTTAATCTATTGAGTGTTATTAATTTTGTGTAAACGGGTGGGCGAGGGGGGGGGGGGGAGTTAAACTTGTTAAAGGGGCCCCGCAATAGAAAGTATCGGGGGCCTCACAATGCTAATCCGGCCCTGAAATATCTTTTCGCTAATGATACATGACAGTTCTAAATCATTGTATATATGTACCATTTGTTTTACTCCAAACTTGGTGAGATAATGCAGTGTAACAAAAGTAGTGCCGGAATACTCTTAAAGACAAAAAAAAAAATAAAATAAAATAAAAAAAAAGATAGAGAGAAAGTCATTTGGATTGGAAGAGAACGTGAAATTAGCTAGAACTGTATAGTATTACAAGGGAGCAATCGGTTGATAAGAATCATAGTTATGAAAAATTGCTCTAAAGTTATTTTGAATCTTATGGCTTAAATCCAGTCGTTAACATAAAAATTGAATTGACGTCATAAGTTCGACATTGCTGTATATAGTTATGTTTTCTTAATTGGTTACTGCACACGCATATTCTGCAATTTCTGCCATACCGTAATGGTTTACCACGAACAGCATGGCAACGTGTATGTGATATTCACAAATGAAACAAGCGACGCTGGCGACGGCAAAGTTTCGTTAAGTCGCATTTGTACACTATAACAAGTATACCATGTAAATGTAAGCTTCTTGCACTTTGAATGATTAATTTATTACATGTGTTGATGGCTCAATAAGTTAGAAGCATTCAAAAAAATGGAACTAGGGGAATTTCGCTTGCATTAACCTGTTTTGATTACATTTGTGAATTCTAAAGAGCTTATTCTGAAATGATCATTTGGATATGTTTCTGTAAAGGACTGTTTTCGGCATTTCTCCAGCTTATCAATAACATCATTTGTCCTTTCGAGTTTTAGAACTAAATTTGGACTCAGACCTTTTGGGGTCGTCGAATTTACTTTCATTTTAGAACACATTTAAGTTTGAAAGGCTGAATGGCAGATCATGACAATTTCACAGTCCCTCGTTGTTTCCCATAGTTTGGGGCTTCTTTTCTTTTTTTTTACTTTTTTACTCTTTCAGTCTGCAGTCCCATTCCTCCTAATTTCTTTGTCTTTATGCTTATATGACAGACTTTATTTTATTCACACTTGGACTTGCAGATTTCACATCTTGTAGATATTAGACCAGTAAAATTTAACAGTGCGATTCGTGATAAAATAATTGAACGTACACCCGTTACTCTAAAGAGCACCATTACGCAAAGCACACGTGCATACAACGCTCTCACAAATGGTCATATAATGAAATCTCTCCTCGTTATGATTCTTTCAGTATTTACGAGTAAGGCTTTTGCCTGTCATGTATCTTATTGCACAAAATATTTGGGTTTCGTCATGATGAAATTTAGAGCAGACTCTACATGAATTGTCCTTTGACGGTAAGTCCTAAACTAGCGTTATTCTAATTTATGTCGTCCCTGTGTAGACTATGAGCTAAATGTGAAAAGATAGGTTTTTTCTTTCCATCTGCATTGCCAGATTTCATTTAAAATCAAACATATTACATCTAGCCGATGATGATTACATTTAACCATCTAACAGCAAAAGCAAGCACCCCTGTGGCAAACACAGTTGTCGATGGTGTTACCTCATATGTGACGGTTGGCGATGTATAAAGCTTTTGCGACGCCTGCGACGGCGTTCGGGTTAGGTGGTTGTAGATTAGTTCATAAGCTTCCAGTTCCGAGAATGCATGAAAAGCGAAGTGGGGTTAATGTTTCAGGTTTCACGTCTCTTCGGATCCAAAACTGGATACGCCTACGCTGATTTGTTTCTTCTGATAATTTCTGACTTTTGCATAATACGAATTCTTACATATCATGTTAACTGTGCGCTTGACTGCAAACTGTTGCATATTATGCTTTGTCCTTCATTTACAGTTCGGAGGTTTTGGCGAGAAAAGTATTTCCGTTGACCAATATTCCTTGTTTCTTTGTGTAGATCAGTTAATTTTAGCAAGAACATTTTTTTATATTTTTTTTATTATGGTAAGGGAGCGCAATTGTACCGGTTAATAGTTTTACTCTGTTAACTGTATTGCAGACCAGCAACACTTTTTAAACATGGCGGACGATCCATGCAAAGGACAAAAAGAACCTAATTTATAGTTCGTTTAATTTCTTGTGTGGTAATTGTTCGACTTAGTTGCGGGTTACACCCCGTTAGTCCTGTTGTATTCTGGACTCGTGCAATGACGGTAAGAACTTCCAGTATTCAGCTGAATTTATTTCATGTTTTAATTCTAGGCATACCTCCCCATCGCACTACACTTCGAAATTACATGAGATTGAACAGTTGATCAAGATTCAGTGCGCAAGTTGATCTCGAGAGGAGAGAACGTGTTTGGCGCTTTGGCTTCTCGATTGAGGCTCAATCATTGAGCCTTACACCGGAGAAAAGCTTTTATCGTTAAATGTTAGCATTATTACGAAGTATGAGAAATGGTGATCATATTGCAACCTAAGGTGATGGCGCTCTTATACAATCATAAACTTAAAGGGTGTTATCAAGTACTACAACTAATGCTTGTTATCCAAGCTGTACAACTGACACTGAATTGATGCCATGCTTCACCTTTAAACAGTTCAACTGTAGCAATATAATTGGGTGATAATATTACGAACGAACCTGTTAAACTGTAGCAATGCAGTTGGGTGACATAATAACGGACAAACCTTTTTGAACTGTAGCAACGCAATTGGGCGGTAATATAGTGTGCAAACCTGTTTTACTGGGGCAATGTAATAAGGTGATAATATAATGGACAAACCTGTTACACTGTAAAAAATATGCTTGGGTGATATTGAGGCAAGAAGCACCTATGTTCATAGTAGGTTCGTTTTTTGGTCGGTCGGTCGGTCAGGCGGTCGGTCGGTCGGTAGGTCGATCAGGCGGTTGGTCAGTCACTCGGTCGGTCGGTCGGTTATACAACCAACCTACCGACCAAATTCAATCTCGATTTTTGGGCAAATTGAAGACTTCTATATTCGGTAAATGACACAATTTTTCCAGTTTTTCCGCCATCAAGGTTCCTTCAGTGTACTTTGGCGTTAGAGACGGGGGAGAGTTAGGCTTTCCCCTAACTTCGAAAACTTTGTCTGAAAAAATAATGCTTTATGCGAGATAAAATTTTCTTAAATATAAAATGATAACAAAGATTTGTGACACTGGTAACTAAATATTCGTGCAAAGATCAAAAAAGAGTTCTAGGATTTCACGGACGGGAGAACTCTCAGGTACTTGCAGTGCCCAGTGGTTTGTCATCTGCTGTGCCCCGACGAAAACCGAATCCGAGCAATGGTAATAAAAGTCGGGGAGGGCCCTTTCACTAACACATAATGATAAATATTAGTGTGAGAATGTTTCGACATAAGTCTCATTGAAAAATCATTCCAATCCATCTTTTAAAGTGTTATACAAATTTTCAAAGACGTTCATTTTGAAGCAAAATCCTTTATAGTCCGGAATTCGGACAGTCACACACAATATTTCATCTAATCAGGGGAAGTTCCAATGAATGCAACGAAGAGTTGCAATAGAGTCAAACACGCTGTGTTTCGCTTAGATAAACTTTCGGACAGGGTTGCATTTATCGGGCAAAATAATCTCCTGTCTCCCTGTCAAAATCGAAACCCTTCTGTACGTGTACGTTATTATTGAGATGTTATTTGGAGTAACAGGTTTTGAGAAATTTTTCAAATATCGTCCAAAGACGTGAATCTGCATGATAATATTTGATAGGCCTAACCTCAGCAAATTACTAATCGCCGACTAGATTTTTCACAGAGGGGCAGATTCTTTAATATGTGAAACCCACAACTCTATCAGAAAATGATACCTTTTTCTACTATACAAGCTTAAGATTTTCAAATAAATGGCAACTTGAAAATATAGGCGTCCGGGGACAGGAATGTCCAGGGACATTCCTACGGCGGGGGTGGGGGGGTGGGGGTGGGGTTGCTACTCCCAATGTATTCAAAGCGATGTTTGTCGCGAAAATTTACGGCCTGTCGGGAAATTAACTCTCCTTTAGGTATCTACTTTCGAAGAAGAGAAAATGCCAAAATTTAATCCATTTAGAAAGTGTCAGGAAATGTCAGTTTCTTATCATCTTTTCATCGGAGTAAAATTTTATCTGAAAACTATTCTGTTTTAAGCAAATAATTTCTTCTCGTCCAAACGGTTAAGACATTATATTGCAATAGTCCTACCTCAGTGCTTCCAGAAAACATTGTCTTCAGACTAAAAATCCAGATTATCAGGAAAATAAGGAAGGTTATTTTACAAATGTTTATCATGAATAAATGTTCGCAAATTAAATATACCAACATTAAAATTAAAGCCTTTGGGAATGAGATACAACTGGCCTTGACTATTCGTCGGACCCACTAAACCAGCGTATGTTGTAGATATATGGTCGTTGTTAGTGGTTTTATACAATAAATTTCAGGCCACCATGATGGCTCTCCCAAATCGCCACTTGATTCTGAAAGGTTACTTTATTTTTCAATCGAGTCATAGTAAGGCCAGTATCACAGAGAACGCTGAAATTTATCCAAGCAACTTGGTCTCAACCCCCTTGATCAAGAAGTAGACAGGAAAAATACCGGACCAGACCATAATTTAGTCCAAAAGTTGGGTAGCAAACAGGTCCAACTTATCCAAAATCAAAATAGTTTTCACTGCCGCGTAAATGTAGGGTCTTTGTAGCATAGAGCGACTTTAATGTGCCATTTTGACAGACTAGAATTTTACATTCTATTGAAAAACGCTTTAACTCGATAGAGAAATAGTTGCCAAGAGTAAAAGGAGTTTTCTCCCCCACAAAGTGTTTTACCAGGGTGCTGTAAGGGAAGGAGAAACAACGCATGCTACTCCTTGTCCCATCATCCGTAGCCACCACTTAAGTTTTGCATTGTCTGATTCCTAAAATTTACCTCTAAACTAATAGGAGTTTGGCATTGAAGACAACTGTTTTCGTCGTCTGCTACATCTGATTGAGCTCTTAGGATGATTTTCTTCCACCACTTCATATTACATTACCAGCCGTCAAGAAAGCAAAATTTATTTCAACTAGTGCCGCGGAGTGCCACTTTTTTAACAGGGTACAGTGACGGTATTTCTTCATTACTTTTTAAGAAAGGATACATTACTCGCTCTTTCAGGAACAATCCAAATTGATTCAAATATTATTATCGAAATTAAGACTCCCTTTGGTTTCCACCAGGTTCATTCCATTTTTTAATAAAAAAAAAATTAGAATAAAAATGGCATTATGCAACATAAAAGTGACTGACAGTCGTTTTAATAAAAAACTTTGAAAACTTTTCACATGTTTAGGCTGAACAGATATCTTTAAAGCACCATCTTGACAATGTTCTTTTTTACAGGATTACTGCACTTGAAAAGAAGGAGGTCATTATTAAGTAGGAAAGTATAAACAAAAGTCAACAATAAAAACAAAGTGAAGTGTCAATTAAATTTCGGTGGCTTGAAGAGGATTTTATTATTTTCAAGTACATTTTGTCTGACAGATTTAGTCGATGTTTCTCATTCCCTTACAGCTCCCTGGTTTTATTATCCACTTTATTCACTCGACGAGTTACTTCAAACAGTGACTTTGAAGCAACTGGTTGTGTGTTCTCTTTTATTCAACATGCATTAAAAGTGTCGTTTCACGTTTGATTTTGGACTGTGCGTTTCCTCCACGTACACGCCTAGTAAGCAAACCCCAGAAATGTAAATAAAACCGTGGTCCTATTATTTGAGTTGTGCCTTAAACTAACACAATAATCCTGATATACATTCCCGGGAGAGCAATGCCCATATAGGTGTACAAACCTGGATGAGTACTGAGGCATGGCGTCCCGAAGGTGGGGAAAAGTTGTCTATGGCATTTTAAAAACCACAACCGAGAAATGTTTATAAACGAGGAAGTTTTTCCACTTTAAAAAACGGCTCAGTTCCCTAAATGTACCCCACTTGTACAATTAAAGTTTTCAGTGTGTATACCCTCTACGGCATTTTTTACAGTCTCATTGACACGTGAGTGGCCTTTTGATCCTGGCTGGGAACTCAGTAGCTAAAAGAGGTTGTAAAATTCTTTTTGATTTTTGTATCATCTCAACTCTTCGGATATGTATTACTATTTCCCATGACTGATTTTTTCATCGATTGATAACTTGCAGACATGAGATCTATATTTTAAGGTTGGGTACATGCAGCTTAGAACACCCCGGGTGTACCTTTTCCGGACGACTACAGAGTTTGTAAAGTCAAAAATTTTCTTGTTCGCTCCGTGACTTCCAATGGTGCTGCTGCTCTTAGATAGTCTTTTCCCCAAACCCCACCCCCTAATATTTTCCCGTTCCGCCCTTTCGATACTAAAACAGAAAAAAAAACCCAACCATTGCGTTCCGTATGCTACCTGTTTTGCAAAAGAAATTGTCCAACCATTTTGACCAACTAATTTTGCCCGATAAAACTTGAAAAAAAAGAAGGAAAAATTAAAATTTCCACCCAACACATTTGCCCAACGGCTGTACTGTTGGGTGCTTGTTTGGATTTCCATGTAACCACATATATAATTGAATGGTTTGGACAAGGTGTACCCTAAAACTTACACCATTTGTACCCCAGAAGTAGTTGGGAAAACCAGTGACAATGCACTTGGTTAATAAAGCGTGAAGTGTGAAGTTTGAAATAATAATCCCAATCGTGCACTTTTGCTTTGCACCCATATGTGTAGCAGTAAAAAATTTTTTTGGTATACGACCATTGCTCTGTAAGTAATTTCGTCCAGTTTTTTACTGCTATTCCACAGCTAACTATTTATTAACGAAATCCACCCTTATGCAACCATGCGACCTTAATTTACCACTTTAATTTAAATAATTATCTGCAAAACTTATCTAATCCTTTACTAACCATCTGATTGCTCAATTAAATTTTACCCATATGTTGGGTTCTTTAAAACTTGCCCAACACCCTTTCCCGAGACTTGGATTTTACCCAACCTAAATTTATCCCAAAAATATTTCCTCCGTTTAACAACCTTAATTTACGCAACAAATAATTCCTCCGTTTAAAGTTCATGCCTGTTTTTTTATTCTATCAATGAAGACCATTTCCTACATTTGATGTAAACAAAACACAATGAGCAACCCTACATTGTTATTGTTCTCTTAATCTGTTTTGACTTATTTGTCAATAACATTGGTCACAGGGCAATTTTTGTTTGAGCTGAATATTGTACCATTGCCGCAAAGGTGTGGCTGTGTACTTCTTTATCCGGAGCGCCACCATCAGTCTCCACGGAGTTTACAAAAAGTTAAAAAGGCCACCTCTCAGATAGCATTTAAAAGCATTTTTAAATGGAATCTACTCATTGTTGGTTAACTTTTCTTTTGCATTCAAAAGCCCACTTCAAATAATGAAAGTCGGTCGTACAAAACTATTTGAAAGCACATTGTAATTTTGCTGAAGTAATGAAGTTCTAACGAACTATTCTCTGCTTTCAGGTTACCATGTCAATGGCCCCAGAACAACGAAGAGCCTTGAATCTTGCTTTGCCAATGCTGAGTCAAGATCTAGACGTATGTCGCTGTTTTTCAGTTTTAATCGCTGAAAACATTTTTAGCTATGATGATATCGACATCCTTTTTGCAGAACCTGTAAGCTTCGTGAGAGTTATCAAGTTCATCAGAATTTTGCAACAGAGAGGAAGTAGAGCTTTTGATGTGTTTCTGAACATTTTAAGACAGTTAGAGGGAGCTAGTCATTTGGCAGAGCATATAATGGAATTACATGAAAACCTCATTGAAGGCCAGTCACAACCACCACAAAGCACGATACCTCTAAGTACGTCTGGATACATTTCAAATGACGATACTGAGGTAATACATGTGATAATCATTATTGTTCCATGGCAAAACTACACAGTGCCGCCATAATGAATGTAAATTGAATATCGTCGGTCTTTCCAAATTTCATCTACAAGGTTTTGGAAGTGGCTTGAAAGATAAAATGACCTTGGTGTCCTTTTTGAAGACTGAAGGAAAAGTCCAACGAATTTTTTAAAAATCTGGACAGAGGAAGCATAGAACAGACAGATGTATAGATTTTCCTCTACACTAATTTCAGGATATCCTGACCACAGTTTCACACTGTACGTAACGTTTCGGTATAATCTGGCCCTGGCCCGGGGGACATGTAAGACCACGTATATCAGACGGTTGTTTTATTTTTTCAGCAGAGTAGGCAGTTTGTTATTTGAACCCTTTGCTCATTGCTGGAAGCTGGTTGAAATGAGGATGGGCGTCGATTTGGGGGACGTTCGTCGGTTTTTTGAATACCCATTGACTTTAGAACTAACACAGTTAACTTGGGACGGAAGTGACTATGTCTCACCTTTTTGAATACAAGTTGATGCCACGGAAATGAGGAAGTCACAGGTCTTAGACAGTTGTACACAATGAAGAAGCGAGATTTGGAAACAATAATCAGCTTTAGACGAAAAGGCTGAAGTAATAAAGAACAACGACAACGCGAGAAGGAAACTTTTGTCAAAATTGTAAAAGTTCCAAAGATACATTCATAGAACATCTAACAGTACGCGGTATCTCAGCTTCAGGTTGACTTAGTCTAGTATTTTAGATGATGATATCACTGTAATGTATAAGTGTAAGTTTTGAGCAATGGACTCAGAGGTGACGCAACGATTAAAAGTTTAATATCACCTAGCCTTTTTCAAGGCTTTTCGGCCAACAATTATCTTTCTTATTTTATTTAAACCGTAACGTTACACCCCATTACGATACCAGGCTCCGCACTTTGAATAGTCAAATATTCAAGAAGTGTTTAGGAAAATTACGTTGTCGTGACGTATAAACTATACTTGACCAATGAAAGTGTGACTATCATTATGACAATAACAATCCCATGTGCTTCAAAACTCCCAGAACCAGTCCCTGTTGCGATAGTACGACTGATGCCACAAACGTCGGTGGTTGCAGAACACAGCGGCAGACATTGGTAAATTAAGCTCTTACCAAATCCAGTCGGTAGGTTTACAAATGTGTCATTCCCTTCTAATATCAACACAATGGCTTCAAACTGCTGATTCTTTAATGAAGTCTTGTCTACACCAAGTTGAACTGCTGAGTTTGGTGCAATTAAAATCAAATAATTCCGCTTCCTACCCGTCATGTTTGAATGAAATCGTAGGTATGGTGCAGTTATGCATATTCATGAACTCCTAAAACCAAGAGACTCTCTGATTGGTTACCTTAATTACTACCGATTATGTAGTATATTTTTAAAGGCTTTGGTTGAGCAGTTTGTGCATAAAATTAACTTTGTCAAGATCCTTTCCGGTGTAGCGATTCCAGGGTATGTAAAACAGAGGACGTAACAGCCAGTGTGTTTCCAGAGGGAGGGGGGAGGGTGCAAAGTTTCGCCGGAAAGACTCGACAGAGGCTAAATATTCACCTGATTCAGTTTAAGGGAAAATACATGCCATTACTAAGGTACAGTTGTTTGTTCAAAACAGTGAATATCTTCTTAATGATATTTCTGTAATGAGAACGTAAGATGATAACAGCAGCTATACCATAAAATATCAAATGTGGTTCAGTGAGGCTTAATTTTGTTGTCAAGAACCCCAAACGACATTCTATGGCAAGGTATAGTCTTTACATTTCTTTATAATTTGATACAATGACAGTACTAACATATCTATGAACGGTTGTTCGTAACATATAACTACCTTCAAGGTGTAAAAAGAATTTATATTATCAAATAAAATCAAACTGTGTAGATCAAGTGTATAGGTATATCATTTTCGCTGTATATTAGATCATAATAATAACTGTGCCTTCAACATTAAGTAAAGTGATGTATAACCTGCAGCTGAACACTTTATACAACGTACCTTTTCATTGATTTCTTTCATATATTTACGAACTAAAATTCGAAACTTTCGAATGATGAACAACGAATAAAACCTACAATGGCATTTAAGAAAGGTCAGCAAGTTGTCGTTTATGTGTAGAATGGTGTAGTTGTAAAGTTTTTCACCTAATGCATACAACGAATGCGTTTCCTTCAAATGTATACCAAGCGTTTTTCTTTTCAACTTTTTGACGAAGAACAATAACTTTAGTTCACAAATTACTAGAAATAATTCATATATCATAGCCAACGAAAAATATCTTACGACGACTATTTACAAAGCAGGCGAAAGGGTATTGTTGATATTAAGAATGTTATAAATAAAGAAAGGGTCATTTACATCTTTTACAGAATTATTCACTCATCATGATTTGAAACCATTACAGTTTACAATTTATATGGGTCTTGCGTCTGCTCTTCCATCCGATTAGAAAAATTTCATACTAGCATTGATGAGTTTTTGGGAGCATAACCAACTTGGTTGTCTCGAAAGAGTACTATAACACTCTCATTTGTTTCACATTCATTTCATTTATAAAAAAATATATTTTCTACCTATTGCAATTGAAAAGCAGAATAAACAGTTTACCAATAATAAGGACGACAGGAAATTATCTTTAAGAACCCGCACTGTTAGCCAGGGACGTAAAGACCCAATATCTTCAAATTCGTTAATGTCAGCACACCAGGCTCAAATCATCGCATATTTCTGCGGAAAATGAAAGATAGCCCGTTATGTTCTTTCTGTAAGAAAAAAGTAGGAAGCAATTGAACATGAAATTGGCATGTTGTTTGAATTATTTTCAATTTTGAAGAACACTTACAAAGAGAAATTTTGTGTTCGCTAGAGAAGATACCTTTTAGCTACAAATAATTGTGTAAGCCTCCACTTTATTTCATTCGAAGTAGTTTATATTTCCAGTGTGTTAAGTGTGAAATCTTTCCTATGATTTTATGTATAAATTCGGGTCTGTAGTACAATTTTAAAAAGTATATAAGTAATTCAGATACTACCGAAACCCTTTTTGCATAAAATGAGTTGATGAAAATTTATTTCAGTTTAATTGGTCAAGGGAAGTCATATTTTCCCAATACTGAGGAACATTACCTCATTAAAAGATATTGTGTGGAAAATAATGAGCCAATTGAAGATTTGTACCTCGCTGTGTGGGTGTGCACAAAACAAAGACCCTAAAAACCAAAATCTTCCATGGAAGAGAATATTCCATAGAATTGCCCATACCATCAAATAATATATTCGTAATTCATTACTAGATCCTTTCGTCGCTAGTATAACATACTTCCCGACTCTATCCGGTGTAACAGAGTAGTCTTGCCGGCTTAGTAGAGTAACTGGGCGGATGTTTCGCAGGGCGGCGATGTTGCATTGCGACATTTGCACTGACTGAGAAAGTTATCCGGGCAAATGCGTTCTCTGACATTATATCTCAGTGCCGTCGGAAGGTATTTTCGATTGGGAGGGCTGACTCGGGCTGACTATCTAAGCGGAGCGCCACCATCAGTTGGCGCGGAGCGTACAGGAAATTTTGAAAAATCGCAACCCCTCAGACAGCCGGAAATGACATTTCCCGGGCTTGTTAATAGTATCTAAGCAGTCGTTATTTTGACCTTTCGTTGTCGTAAAATGTTCACTTCAAAAACAAAAAAATTGACCAAATGGCAAAATGATCAAAAAAGTACCAAATAAAATGTACCACTGTAACAGTTTATGAAATGGTAAGGTAATGTATTAAAGCTAATCATTGGAAAATGAGCCTGTATACGTATTCTCAAAATTATTTTACTATATAACTTTCAACATGAGATCATGATGAATATAAATTATTAAAACTGGAGCAACTTCAGTTACAGGCAAAAATCCCGAGACTTCTCAACTTTGATGGAGCAGTGCCGTCGGAAGGAATTTTGGATTGGGGGCTGACTTGTGCATGTTGAAAAGATGGGTATAGTACAGATACGCTACACGCCACCATGGGTTGGCACGTAGCGTATGGAGGAAATTTTTGAACACATTGCCTCCGAGATTGCTGGAAATGGCCCTAAAATGCGATTTTTACAGCTTAGAATATTTACTAAATTTAGGAAACAAAATATCTCCCACATTTTTAAGACTGAGAACTTTTGATAAAATTGATAAAGAGATCCGCCATTGATTATTATTATTTATTACTAATATATTTATTTCGAACGTTAGGTTTTCGCAGCGTAGCCTAATCGAACACGGTATGAGCTTTAGATGGCAGATGAATTAGTTATATGTGAAACTCTTAATGATGCTAATAATCAGAACTTAAGATAAAGCACCGCAAAATTCAGCAACTTCTGTCAGCCAGTTCTCGTGTCATAAAATTAGTGGATTATCTGATAAAAGTGAATGCTTTGTTCATATGTAAATACTGTTTCACTTGATTTTGGTTTAAATTTGCCGAACAGATGTCGCGTTCTGTCAGTAAACTCATTTGCAACTTCGATGAGATTCAACTTATCTACTCGCTCTTTGTAAATGTGGAGAACCATCAAATTATTCATCCTGCTGTCGGTCGTCGTTGACCTCAAATATGTCTTCACCCATTTTAGGGCAGAAAACGACCTTTCACTGACGGCGTTTGTTGCAGGCATGACAAGAAGCAACTTTGCTACCTTAATGACCTCAGATAGTAAACTTCTTCTTGCATAGGTCATCCTCTGGAACATCCTCCCTAGATCATGGACAGTGATGTCGACAGCAGACATGAGTAGCGCTTTTGCTGTTGATTGAATTATTGGCAACTGGGCCTACAGTGTGAACCTGTCGAGCTCATCGTATAACTGACAAACTTCGTCCAGCTGCTTCTGGAAAGGACAACCCTTGGCAGCATTCATGAGCAGTTCCTGCAGCATGGTGTACTTTTGATAGTCATTGTATTAAAAAAACTATGGTAAAATTATTTGGGGTCTGCAGCCCCCCCCAGCCACCCCCCCCCCGCTTCCGAAGGCCCTGTATCTGTATGGTGGTTTAAAAAAAATGCGGTCTGGCGCCCGTCCACATGATGTACCATATGTGTCTTGGAAGTGTCCAACGTTGAAAAGTTATGGCTGGGGAAATGTCGGTGAAGTTTGCAGAAGAGATCGGGCTGAAGATAGCAAAGAAAAGAGGCGAACAATAGTGGAGAACAATAACAGCGAACGTTTACGGCGAACGATAAGCAGAAAAGTGATACGGAGCAATGGAAAGGCCGTTAGAAGGAAAGTGTTCTTAGGAAAAAGAAAATATCACAGTGCATTTGAAAGACAAAACCAGTTTGTAACTGAATATAATGGGGGGGGGGGGTGCGGGAAGTAGCTGACATATTCACTTATCACCCCATGTCAACCGATCCGGGGGGGGGGGGTATCGCAGAGGGGGATACGCGGATATAAAGTTGCAATATATCGGGTAATTTTAAAACTTCAATCCAAGTTTTGGCTAGTAACAAAACCAATTTGTAACTGATTATAATGGGGGTGCGGGAAGTAGCTGACATATTTACCTATCACGGACACTATCTGAGCGGAACGCGACCATCGGCTGGCGGGGAGCTTACAGAAAATGTGAGAGACACTCAGACAGCATGAGCAGTGGCGGAGGAAGAATATTCACTCAGAGGGGGCAAAAACGACCTGTAGGGGCGCTTCAAAGTGTGTAGGGCAAGAATATCTGGTCAGGGGCGAAAAATAGGCTGAAGGGGCGTTTTAATGTAGGTAGATGCATATATAAGCCTCAAGACGGTAAAAGAGTGAAAAGGGAGCTGACAGACAATTTGAGTCCGTCAAGAGGGAGACAGCCCCTCTGACTATATGGTAGCTTCGCCACTGAGTGTGAGATTGCATTTCCCTTGATTGTAAGAAGATTTAATTCAATTGATAATTTGAGCTTTTGTTTGCAAAAAATTCAGTTCAATATAACATTTGCACATTGTAAAATGATCGACTACCACATGAAATGCACCCCTTAAATTTTCGGGCAAAAGGTTGGACACTGGTACACACGGGCTTGCAGCAATGGTGTATTTAAAAGTGTCCACATATTGCCATATGCCTATAACAGTATCACTTGGTGCAGATCATAGCAGAAACTATTTTGTCCTCAATAAATCAGTAATGAGCAGGATGAGACTGGAGGCCTGACGTAACTGCCGAGGGTGGTGGACTGAAGACCCCGTGAAATTGTCGAGTCCCATGATCCTTTCCACTGGCTGACGAGAATAAGCACCATTGTACTGAGGGCTTCAATTTCGGCCCACAAAGTGCGGCAAAAGTTTAGCTCTCTCTAAAACAAATATTTCAAATAGTGGAGCTTTCGTTGCAGACAATTTAAGATTACGGGTTTCCTGTAATGAAATTTGAAAAGCTCGGCGATTGCTGAAGAATCTGTATAAACTCCCGACCATGATGTTATCTAAAACCTACAATTAAGACTCCCCGACTACATTTTAAAAGTCAAGAGCTTGGACTGGAGAATGTTGGAATATCATGGATGATAAATTTATAAAAATAACTTGTGACACGTGCTGTAGTTGGAAACACCAACTGTCATTGTCCTTTTTGGATCTAACATTGGGGAATGATTTTATGGGCCAATTGTCAAATGTTTCGCTGACCACGCAGGGAGTCTTACGATCCAGCGTTCTACAGAGAGGTCCCTTGTCTGTTAGAATATTGCGTTGATTGTGATGCTTCGTCGTTTTTGTTTGGCAAAAAACGTCAAAATTTACCAAATTGTGCCTGTGTCATACATAGCCAGTGTAGGATCGTAAAACACACTACCGTTTCTGGTGTCGCATCTCGATTGCAAAGTATTGGACCAATGCTGACCGCTCAGGGAGTCGTAAAGATACAAATATTTACTTAGAATCATTTTAAAGCGTCTTTTGGGGTGGAAAACCACCCCACCCCATAATTTCACATTTTAGTGTTACTATATATGAGGAAAAACTCGCTTTTTTAAGAAGCGAAATTCAAAATCATATTAAGAAATCAACCCCCCCCCCCAAAAAAAAAAAAAAAAAAAAAAGATCATGATGAATATAAATTATTAAAACTGGAGCAACTTCAGTTACAGGCAAAAATCCCGAGACTTCTCAACTTTGATGGAGCAGTGCCGTCGGAAGGAATTTTGGATTGGGGGCTGACTTGTGCATGTTGAAAAGATGGGTATAGTACAGATACGCCACACGCCACCATGGGTTGGCACGTAGCGTATGGAGGAAATTGTTGAACACATTGCCTCCGAGATTGCTGGAAATGGCCCTAAAATGCGATTTTTAAAGCTTAGAATATTTTCTAAATTTAGGAAACAAAATATCTCCCACATTTTTAAGACTGAGAACTTTTGATAAAATTGATAAAGAGATCCGCCATTGATTATTATTATTTATTACTAATATATTTATTTCGAACGTTAGGTTTTCGCAGCGTAGCCTAATCGAACACGGTATGAGCTTTAGATGGCAGATGAATTAGTTATATGTGAAACTCTTAATGATGCTAATAATCAGAACTTAAGATAAAGCACCGCAAAATTCAGCAACTTCTGTCAGCCAGTTCTCGTGTCATAAAATTAGTGGATTATCTGATAAAAGTGAATGCTTTGTTCATATGTAAATACTGTTTCACTTGATTTTGGTTTAAATTTGCCGAACAGATGTCGCGTTCTGTCAGTAAACTCATTTGCAACTTCGATGAGATTCAACTTATCTACTCGCTCTTTGTAAATGTGGAGAACCATCAAATTATTCATCCTGCTGTCGGTCGTCGTTGACCTCAAATATGTCTTCACCCATTTTAGGGCAGAAAACGACCTTTCACTGACGGCGTTTGTTGCAGGCATGACAAGAAGCAACTTTGCTACCTTAATGACCTCAGATAGTAAACTTCTTCTTGCATAGGTCATCCTCTGGAACATCCTCCCTAGATCATGGACAGTGATGTCGACAGCAGACATGAGTAGCGCTTTTGCTGTTGATTGAATTATTGGCAACTGGGCCTACAGTGTGAACCTGTCGAGCTCATCGTATAACTGACAAACTTCGTCCAGCTGCTTCTGGAAAGGACAACCCTTGGCAGCATTCATGAGCAGTTCCTGCAGCATGGTGTACTTTTGATAGTCATTGTATTAAAAAACTATGGTAAAATTATTTGGGGTCTGCAGCCCCCCCCAGCCACCCCCCCCGCTTCCGAAGGCCCTGTATCTGTATGGTGGTTTAAAAAAAATGCGGTCTGGCGCCCGTCCACATGATGTACCATATGTGTCTTGGAAGTGTCCAACGTTGAAAAGTTATGGCTGGGGAAATGTCGGTGAAGTTTGCAGAAGAGATCGGGCTGAAGACAGCAAAGAAAAGAGGCGAACAATAGTGGAGAACAATAACAGCGAACGTTTACGGCGAACGATAAGCAGAAAAGTGATACGGAGCAATGGAAAGGCCGTTAGAAGGAAAGTGTTCTTAGGAAAAAGAAAATATCACAGTGCATTTGAAAGACAAAACCAGTTTGTAACTGAATATAATGGGGGGGTGCGGGAAGTAGCTGACATATTCACTTATCACCCCATGTCAACCGATCCGGGGGGGGGGGGTATCGCAGAGGGGGATACGCGGATATAAAGTTGCAATATATCGGGTAATTTTAAAACTTCAATCCAAGTTTTGGCTAGTAACAAAACCAATTTGTAACTGATTATAATGGGGGTGCGGGAAGTAGCTGACATATTTACCTATCACGGACACTATCTGAGCGGAACGCGACCATCGGCTGGCGGGGAGCTTACAGAAAATGTGAGAGACACTCAGACAGCATGAGCAGTGGCGGAGGAAGAATATTCACTCAGAGGGGGCAAAAACGACCTGTAGGGGCGCTTCAAAGTGTGTAGGGCAAGAATATCTGGTCAGGGGCGAAAAATAGGCTGAAGGGGCGTTTTAATGTAGGTAGATGCATATATAAGCCTCAAGACGGTAAAAAGAGTGAAAAGGGAGCTGACAGACAATTTGAGTCCGTCAAGAGGGGAGACAGCCCCCTCTGACTATATGGTAGCTTCGCCACTGAGTGTGAGATTGCATTTCCCTTGATTGTAAGAAGATTTAATTCAATTGATAATTTGAGCTTTTGTTTGCAAAAAATTCAGTTCAATATAACATTTGCACATTGTAAAATGATCGACTACCACATGAAATGCACCCCTTAAATTTTCGGGCAAAAGGTTGGACACTGGTACACACGGGCTTGCAGCAATGGTGTATTTAAAAGTGTCCACATATTGCCATATGCCTATAACAGTATCACTTGGTGCAGATCATAGCAGAAACTATTTTGTCCTCAATAAATCAGTAATGAGCAGGATGAGACTGGAGGCCTGACGTAACTGCCGAGGGTGGTGGACTGAAGACCCCGTGAAATTGTCGAGTCCCATGATCCTTTCCACTGGCTGACGAGAATAAGCACCATTGTACTGAGGGCTTCAATTTCGGCCCACAAAGTGCGGCAAAAGTTTAGCTCTCTCTAAAACAAATATTTCAAATAGTGGAGCTTTCGTTGCAGACAATTTAAGATTACGGGTTTCCTGTAATGAAATTTGAAAAGCTCGGCGATTGCTGAAGAATCTGTATAAACTCCCGACCATGATGTTATCTAAAACCTACAATTAAGACTCCCCGACTACATTTTAAAAGTCAAGAGCTTGGACTGGAGAATGTTGGAATATCATGGATGATAAATTTATAAAAATAACTTGTGACACGTGCTGTAGTTGGAAACACCAACTGTCATTGTCCTTTTTGGATCTAACATTGGGGAATGATTTTATGGGCCAATTGTCAAATGTTTCGCTGACCACGCAGGGAGTCTTACGATCCAGCGTTCTACAGAGAGGTCCCTTGTCTGTTAGAATATTGCGTTGATTGTGATGCTTCGTCGTTTTTGTTTGGCAAAAAACGTCAAAATTTACCAAATTGTGCCTGTGTCATACATAGCCAGTGTAGGATCGTAAAACACACTACCGTTTCTGGTGTCGCATCTCGATTGCAAAGTATTGGACCAATGCTGACCGCTCAGGGAGTCGTAAAGATACAAATATTTACTTAGAATCATTTTAAAGCGTCTTTTGGGGTGGAAAACCACCCCACCCCATAATTTCACATTTTAGTGTTACTATATATGAGGAAAAACTCGCTTTTTTAAGAAGCGAAATTCAAAATCATATTAAGAAATCAACCCCCCCCCCCCAAAAAAAAAAAAAAAAAAAAGATCATGATGAATATAAATTATTAAAACTGGAGCAACTTCAGTTACAGGCAAAAATCCCGAGACTTCTCAACTTTGATGGAGCAGTGCCGTCGGAAGGAATTTTGGATTGGGGGCTGACTTGTGCATGTTGAAAAGATGGGTATAGTACAGATACGCCACACGCCACCATGGGTTGGCACGTAGCGTATGGAGGAAATTGTTGAACACATTGCCTCCGAGATTGCTGGAAATGGCCCTAAAATGCGATTTTTAAAGCTTAGAATATTTTCTAAATTTAGGAAACAAAATATCTCCCACATTTTTAAGACTGAGAACTTTTGATAAAATTGATAAAGAGATCCGCCATTGATTATTATTATTTATTACTAATATATTTATTTCGAACGTTAGGTTTTCGCAGCGTAGCCTAATCGAACACGGTATGAGCTTTAGATGGCAGATGAATTAGTTATATGTGAAACTCTTAATGATGCTAATAATCAGAACTTAAGATAAAGCACCGCAAAATTCAGCAACTTCTGTCAGCCAGTTCTCGTGTCATAAAATTAGTGGATTATCTGATAAAAGTGAATGCTTTGTTCATATGTAAATACTGTTTCACTTGATTTTGGTTTAAATTTGCCGAACAGATGTCGCGTTCTGTCAGTAAACTCATTTGCAACTTCGATGAGATTCAACTTATCTACTCGCTCTTTGTAAATGTGGAGAACCATCAAATTATTCATCCTGCTGTCGGTCGTCGTTGACCTCAAATATGTCTTCACCCATTTTAGGGCAGAAAACGACCTTTCACTGACGGCGTTTGTTGCAGGCATGACAAGAAGCAACTTTGCTACCTTAATGACCTCAGATAGTAAACTTCTTCTTGCATAGGTCATCCTCTGGAACATCCTCCCTAGATCATGGACAGTGATGTCGACAGCAGACATGAGTAGCGCTTTTGCTGTTGATTGAATTATTGGCAACTGGGCCTACAGTGTGAACCTGTCGAGCTCATCGTATAACTGACAAACTTCGTCCAGCTGCTTCTGGAAAGGACAACCCTTGGCAGCATTCATGAGCAGTTCCTGCAGCATGGTGTACTTTTGATAGTCATTGTATTAAAAAAAAAACTATGGTAAAATTATTTGGGGTCTGCACCCCCCCCCCCAGCCACCCCCCCCCCCCCCGCTTCCGAAGGCCCTGTATCTGTATGGTGGTTTAAAAAAAATGCGGTCTGGCGCCCGTCCACATGATGTACCATATGTGTCTTGGAAGTGTCCAACGTTGAAAAGTTATGGCTGGGGAAATGTCGGTGAAGTTTGCAGAAGAGATCGGGCTGAAGATAGCAAAGAAAAGAGGCGAACAATAGTGGAGAACAATAACAGCGAACGTTTACGGCGAACGATAAGCAGAAAAGTGATACGGAGCAATGGAAAGGCCGTTAGAAGGAAAGTGTTCTTAGGAAAAAGAAAATATCACAGTGCATTTGAAAGACAAAACCAGTTTGTAACTGAATATAATGGGGGGGTGCGGGAAGTAGCTGACATATTCACTTATCACCCCATGTCAACCGATCCGGGGGGTATCGCAGAGGGGGATACGCGGATATAAAGTTGCAATATATCGGGTAATTTTAAAACTTCAATCCAAGTTTTGGCTAGTAACAAAACCAATTTGTAACTGATTATAATGGGGGTGCGGGAAGTAGCTGACATATTTACCTATCACGGACACTATCTGAGCGGAACGCGACCATCGGCTGGCGGGGAGCTTACAGAAAATGTGAGAGACACTCAGACAGCATGAGCAGTGGCGGAGGAAGAATATTCACTCAGAGGGGGCAAAAACGACCTGTAGGGGCGCTTCAAAGTGTGTAGGGCAAGAATATCTGGTCAGGGGCGAAAAATAGGCTGAAGGGGCGTTTTAATGTAGGTAGATGCATATATAAGCCTCAAGACGGTAAAAAGAGTGAAAAGGGAGCTGACAGACAATTTGAGTCCGTCAAGAGGGGAGACAGCCCCCTCTGACTATATGGTAGCTTCGCCACTGAGTGTGAGATTGCATTTCCCTTGATTGTAAGAAGATTTAATTCAATTGATAATTTGAGCTTTTGTTTGCAAAAAATTCAGTTCAATATAACATTTGCACATTGTAAAATGATCGACTACCACATGAAATGCACCCCTTAAATTTTCGGGCAAAAGGTTGGACACTGGTACACACGGGCTTGCAGCAATGGTGTATTTAAAAGTGTCCACATATTGCCATATGCCTATAACAGTATCACTTGGTGCAGATCATAGCAGAAACTATTTTGTCCTCAATAAATCAGTAATGAGCAGGATGAGACTGGAGGCCTGACGTAACTGCCGAGGGTGGTGGACTGAAGACCCCGTGAAATTGTCGAGTCCCATGATCCTTTCCACTGGCTGACGAGAATAAGCACCATTGTACTGAGGGCTTCAATTTCGGCCCACAAAGTGCGGCAAAAGTTTAGCTCTCTCTAAAACAAATATTTCAAATAGTGGAGCTTTCGTTGCAGACAATTTAAGATTACGGGTTTCCTGTAATGAAATTTGAAAAGCTCGGCGATTGCTGAAGAATCTGTATAAACTCCCGACCATGATGTTATCTAAAACCTACAATTAAGACTCCCCGACTACATTTTAAAAGTCAAGAGCTTGGACTGGAGAATGTTGGAATATCATGGATGATAAATTTATAAAAATAACTTGTGACACGTGCTGTAGTTGGAAACACCAACTGTCATTGTCCTTTTTGGATCTAACATTGGGGAATGATTTTATGGGCCAATTGTCAAATGTTTCGCTGACCACGCAGGGAGTCTTACGATCCAGCGTTCTACAGAGAGGTCCCTTGTCTGTTAGAATATTGCGTTGATTGTGATGCTTCGTCGTTTTTGTTTGGCAAAAAACGTCAAAATTTACCAAATTGTGCCTGTGTCATACATAGCCAGTGTAGGATCGTAAAACACACTACCGTTTCTGGTGTCGCATCTCGATTGCAAAGTATTGGACCAATGCTGACCGCTCAGGGAGTCGTAAAGATACAAATATTTACTTAGAATCATTTTAAAGCGTCTTTTGGGGTGGAAAACCACCCCACCCCATAATTTCACATTTTAGTGTTACTATATATGAGGAAAAACTCGCTTTTTTAAGAAGCGAAATTCAAAATCATATTAAGAAATCAACCCCCCCCCCAAA
Source organism: Holothuria scabra (assembly GCA_037179385.1). Taxonomy (NCBI): domain Eukaryota; kingdom Metazoa; phylum Echinodermata; class Holothuroidea; order Aspidochirotida; family Holothuriidae; genus Holothuria; species Holothuria scabra. Next base: position 47,537,223 of record CM074189.1, on the reverse strand, counting down.
AAAAAAAAAAAAAAAAAAAAAACTATATACCCTCGTGCAGATATGTTAATGGTCTATTAGCTCAATAAAAATCATTCCTGTGCTACTTTTCAACAGGCAGATATAAGGCCAATACGGCGGCAAGTCATTTCGGAGGTTAAAAAAAATCGCCTGTATTTTTGGCCGCATATCGTAGGGGGGGGGGGTAAAAATATTAACAGCTGTCACCTCTACAAACAATGTTCAAAGAAACCAAACTTTCTGTTTACATTGACCTTGAATGCGACTTAAAAGTTGTGAAAAGTTTGCTCATGCGCACATCTCCTCATAAATTGATGTTCACAGGCCAAAAAGTGAGGTTTCAGCTGAATTAAGCTGTTATTTGATACCCAAGAGAAAACGGTATCGCATTAAAATTTACAGTAGTTATAAACATGACCCCTCCTCATTTTCATCTGCAAGCGTTTTCCGTCCGAATTCGTTAAAGGTACACAAGGGGCTATGAAAAGAAAAGACGCCCTATGCCTGCAAAACGAGCAGGTGTCAAACTTATATCTTTGTTATCTATATAACTTTCTCGTATTTGGTAGATCCATCTCGTCACTATGGGACCGTTACATCGACGATTGCCACTACCCTTTTCACAAAGATAGGGACTCTCAAAAAGGTAACTTTTTACAGTTAGAAGTAAAATCCACCCAAACTTTGGTAACAGCATCAAAAAAGTCACCCCACATAAGGTTTCAAAATACCACTAGAAATGTTGCTTAGGATCTTATCTTAAAAATCAACGAGATGTTTATCTCCCCCAAAAGCTTATATATGCCTAAACCTGCCAAAAACCTGTGTATAACTTTAGCAAAATGATTAAGTAAAGTAAATGGTAACAGGTCAAATATCCACTGCATGGTCGCCCCCATCCCAAATGGGAGTGCCATCCAGCGGGTATGATTTCTTCCGTAACGGTAAACATATAGACGTCGCAGAACAACGATAGGTATCGAATGTCCGAGGTTCATTAAGTAAAGGGGGGGGGGGGGGGTACCGCGTGTTTGGTCTCTAGTAACGGTAAGAGCATCCGCCTCTAACGGGGAGGACCCGGTTTCGATTCCCATGTCGAGTCATACCAAAGACTTTAAAAAATGGAAACTACTGCTGTTGTTCGTGATGCTCCGCATAAGCAATGGAGTAGGGAAAATAAGCCATGAGACACAACTGGAAAAAGGCCCCAGTAGGTTGAAAACTGTGCCGTAAAACTCTAACTATCTAACCTATGTCACATTCTGTGTTTGCTTCCTCACGTCGACGATGTTCTCCAAATACCACTATAGGTGCACCCACAATGTCATAACCGCTGCTATTTTGAAGGCGATAGCTCATTTGCACATGGATATTAAAGGTGCCCTCTTACAGTAATGCCGTTTTCGTCACAACCCTTCGTGGAGGGGGGGGGGGGGACAAAATGAGAGAGGGGTTAAAAGTGTGTCGCATCAACTCGGGATGCACATTTTTGAACTCAGCGTACCCCCGAAAACCCCCAAAACGAAATGATGAATCTCACATTTGCTTGGAAACATAGATTTTCTCAAGCCTTGAAACTTTACTCCTCCATTTGTAAGAGAGGACAACGGAATTTTAGTTTGACGAGGTCATTTCATAGATCGGCGCACCCGAAATCCAACCCACTACACCGTATTTTCAATCGCATAAATATTTGGGAACACTAATTCCCACCCCCTTCACAACCCATCAGGGGAATATCGAGAGTCACGAAAGCGTTTGGAGAAAATATAGGTTATTTCTTATGGCACTGATAACGAATATGAGGTCTATTTTGGCAGAGGAGGTCGGCTTTTGAGATGTGGCGTTTTGAAAATACTTCAAAAGAAAAAAAGGGGCATCTCTTGAGGCGGACGGGATATGCAAATTTAACCCCATATTTGTGATGGACGTGGTCGAACTGACCTTACTGCAAAGTTTGACCTTACTCCAATTTTGATAATTTTGCCTAAAAACTCATCCACTAACCCCTTATGAAGTGGATCATCTATCGGATCAGCCCGAAACTTTGCACACATAAAAATTCGAGTACGCTAATTGCAAAAATGGCCATTGTAATTGCATATCTCACTTTTCTGGGCAGGAGGGAGTGGGAAGGGGTTTCATGTGATCCTCGGTGCAATGGCATAGAGGTTTCCCGATTTTGTACTAGTTGAGCTTTTGAGTTGATGTACACTGTGTTAGTCTGAGTTAGAGAAGTTTGCCAAACCGATTTCGAGAACAAATGCACCTCACGTTGCAGGTTTGCTCTTTTTGAGATTTTGAACAACGTAAAAAGGGCTTTTGACCCAGGAAGGGATGGGGGAGGAAGCATGCTCCGCCTCCTCATTTTTTTACGGGAAGGCTGTCGCCGCCCCAGCCCCCGCTTTCTACGCCTATGATTGTGTTGTGGACGGCTCTTCTCCTCAAACACCACCATCTGAATGTAATTTTGATTACTTTTCACCTCCTGGCCCTTTGGCAGAGAGTCAGGAGGACTTTAGAAAAAGATTACTTTTCACATCCCAAATTCGAGCAAATTTTATGCAATATGGTCAACACTTACATGACTTGGTGCAAGTTCAGGTAAAATGAAAAATGTCAAGATGAAAATATATCTGGTATATAACATCCAAATAATTTTTTTAAAGGTTAAAGGAAAAGATACACGCTTGATGTTCTTTGTCTCCTTGCATGAACGGCCTTTAAATGTGGGCTGTGTTGTCCTATAATTAAGTTCCATTCGTCAGATGGTCCTTTTACTGAATGTGTTGATGACTGGATCAAAGTCAATACTCGCAGAAATGTTGCTTTCTCTAACTGTCTAATGAGGAGAGCAAGAGGGGAAGGTCTTTCCTCCGATAAAGTGGACCTCAGATATTAAGTTTGTTAACTTTAAGCGACTAAATGAATGTTCATATATTTTTCTAAATATATATATAAATATATATTGACCAAAACAGTGTTCCATGAATGCAGATCAATCTTGCTTTTGATGTTATAGTTGGCTTATTTTCTCTTTTGTTTTTTCTTTTTTCCTTTCCCCTTCTTTTCCGTTTTCCATTTTTATTCTGCCTTTCTTTCCTTCCCTTCCCCTCCCTTTTCTCTTTTTCCTTTTCTCTTCTTCACTCTCTTTTCCTCATTTTCCTTTCTTTCCTTCCCTTCCCGTTTTTCTTCCCTTCCTGTTTTTTACCTGGGGGCAGTATGCCCCCTGCCCCCAGAAAGCTCGCGATTCCTTTCCTATGATATATTGACATTGTGCTGCAAGCTTTTCAACTTTTGTCCTTTGGCAACCCCAAGTCACCTTTGACCTACACCAAAACCATAACAATTATCTCCTTAATATTGGCAGCCCACATGCGATATACAGTGCCCCTCGAAGTTACCCTTCTTGAGATGAAGTGTTTGCAAGTTTTTGACCAATTGACCTCTGATGACCTCACATGATCTTTGGGTCCCAACAAAGCATTATGATTCATTTACATACTGTGGACAATCCATCACATGAATTGGTTGAGTGCTCAGAGGGGAATAAAAAAAAAACACAATGAAAGGAGGTAATGTTGGCTTTTCATTTCTTTTCCTATTTGTTGTCGAAATGTAGAGTCAATTACAAATAAATTGCCTAGAGCATTTTAGTCTGAAATACATCGGTCAATGAATAAACGATTCCACTCACCAATATGTCACTGTTCTTATGTAACTTTAGATTGTCATAATTCAGCCACTCAAAAAAAAAGGAAAAGCGGAAGTACTGGTAAACACTTTGCCACGCCCCCACCCAGGAGCTTTCTATCTAAACGGCACTATTGACTACAAGCGCCATTTAAGTTTACATGGTTACTACCATTTACATCGTCGTTAATTGTATTTGCGTTAACTGAAACAGCGCCACTACCTCTTGTTTGCACGTTGTTGATTGAAATTACATGGTTACCTACAGTAACGGCGGTTGATCGCGACAAGGACGTTACCAACTTTTAGCTGGCTGTTGAAACCGGATACGCCGTTGTTAACCTCTTGTAGTACGCGGTTACTTCTGATCACGCCGCTGTTAACGAAATTTAGCACGTTGTTACTTAAAATTTCGCCGTGGTTACCAAAATTTACCACGCTGTTAATGATAATCACGCCGTTGTTAACTCAATGTACAACGCCGTTACTACAAATCACGCCGTTATTAACAAGATTTGCGTGGATCGCGTTCCATATAACCCGGGTTCCATGTCAATATCACACGCGGAATCAAAAATTTGAATTCTCGTCGCAGTCAAAGCCCCTGTCTGGGGTTTTAACTGAGGAGAGGGGGCCCTTGAGTTATTTACGTGATTCGTATGAACTCGGGATGCTCAATTTTGAACTCTGCGTGTCCCAAATCCTGCTTATGGATCATTTTTGTAACGTTTCATCTATGGGAAGACCACACCTCTACTCTCAGTCCCCCGGTAGCAGGATAAGGCGGGCATCGACTGTCTCCAAATTCGACAAAAATAACAAATAAGAAGTATTCAGCCATATGATTGCAAATGTGAAGTCCGTTTTCCCGTGTAAATCCCCTTTAAAAGGAGGCCAAAGCTGGTGTTTTTTTTTTTTTTTTTGTTTTTGTTTTGTTTGCAGCGTAACTCCCTTACAACACATGATATAAAAATCAGACTTTAGATTTGGAATCCGCACACTGGAATACGTATGTAGGGTTAATTTGGTCAATTTTGGGGAACCTTGCTGTCACGCCCAAATTCAACCCCAAGGCTTTGGTGTAAAATCGCCACCCCCTCAGATTTAACCAAAAGTCATGGAAATGGGGGTATTCGAACACGCTGATTCCAAATATAATGTTTTAAGCGCCCTTATTTGTACAGCTTGGTCTTTATTTGACTTTCAAATTCAAACATTGGCCCATTTCAATTTCACTTTTTTGTACAAAACACCCGCCATTTTGGCCCAGTTTTATAAAACAAATAACAACTGCACAATCTTTGGTATATTACTAAAACAGAGCAACGTTTTATCCTTTGAGTATGACCATTATAACCAAGAAGGGACTGGGCATTAAACCCCTGCCACGAGTTACAGTAAGGGCCAAAAGGTTGAAAGGGTAGTTTTTCCCAAATTCCGTACTACTAATTTTGATGTCCACTTGCCTTCTTAAAAGACCCACCTTGGCCAAGAGGAAGAGGCCACGGCAAAAGTTTCTTGTGTTTGTATTGGACGACACATGCGAGGAGACCCTCAAGTATGGGCCGGAGATCGGACTCCTTCCAGCAAATTAAAATTACAAAGGACGGGAGGGTAGGAATTATCATCCCCGGATTAAACGTTTCATGGCCCTGTGGCAAAGTTTCTGGCGTTATAGCACACTTCGAACTGAAAAAAAAAAAAAAAATGGCGCTACCATCCCCATCTTCTTCAGACCATTGGTTGACGGTTAAAACTAGGGCTGAGGGAAGGGGACTACCACGTTCGTGACGTATGTGCATTGCATTTATTCGGAGTGATCATGCTTAAATCCAGTGTGGCTGACAATCCTCTGGAAAGTACCTTTTTTGCCTAATTCTAAGCTTTGTCATACAACAGACCCACATCCCATTGCAAAGAATGAGAGTGGCAATGATCAAATCCGCTATAAACACTTCGTGACCCCATCATGGTGATGATGAGGACATTTCAAACATCGAATCCCAAACATTGCACAAAGGACTTTGCCAGATCACTGCACGAAGAATTTAAAGGGGGTAAGGGGTTTAAAGGGGCGGTTACCAGTGGCGTAGTTAGGATGGGGAGCTTGGGTGCTCCAGCCCCCTGCTGAATCATCTTTTCTCCAACAGCCCCCAACCACTGGCCACCTGGTCCAAAAATTATATTCATGGCCGGTGGTGCTATTCAATTCGGGCTACCCGGCTACCATCATGGCATATATACGCTTTGCGATAGATCAACTCTGAATGTCGGAATAAATTTAGGTAGTCTGTGGCAAGCTTTCTATCTTCAGGAACCTCTTGACGTTTTACTCGTCGGGTTTCTGGATGAATAATTCTATATCTATTCTATATTTGGAGTGGCTGAAATTGGTTACCTTGGTTTGGATTACAGTCGTGCAAAAGCTCTCTCCTGGCCAGCTCGTACATCTGGCCTAATTCTATCTCGAAATTGTCGATTTTTTTTTTATTTCCTGGGAATGCACAAATTTGCTTCAAAATATCAAACATGGTGTGGTGAGTAGAATATTTGAGTCAAAGTGGTTGGAAGAAATTCTCACTTTCATGACCAGTGCTGCTAGCCATTGGCGAGTGCAACAACCAACCCCATGCTGGGTCAATGCAATCTCAAGTGTTGCAAGGTTACCATAATTACCTAACATGACCTCACTTAGCTTTCGGGTGGAGTGGACATACCCAGTGGAGTACGAGTTGGGTGCAGGGGGCAGACTGGCCCCAAATTTCTACAAAATCTCAAATCAGCCAGGAATTTGGGGAAAATTTGGACAAGAATTTGGAGAATATTAGGACAGCCCTTTGATTTTGAAAAAAAAACCATAGCATGGTTTTTTTCAGAAATTTCCTTAATGTGGCCGAAATCTTTAAAAGATGTACCCGAAAAAACAGGAAGGAAGCTTCTACTGTGGCAGTAAAATTTTCATGACAAATCAAGTCAAGATCCCAAAAATCGCTACACCATCGGGCAGCACAAAAAGCTATTGTTCGTGAGTTTAACTTCACATGTTATTACGACGCAATGTCCGTAATTGTCGAATATCCAAATTATTCCAAGCATTTGCCCGAAAATAGAAAAACAGCAAAGTAAGGGTAACATAGTCACGAAAAATCAAACAGATGACAAATTTGATGACACATTTGGGAAGCCTGTGGCTTTGAAGAAGCAATTATTATTCAGCCTATTTTTAAATCTTGTGTAACACAATGCCCAAAATAGCCGAATATTTTAAAAGCTCCAAATATTGGTTGAAAAATAGAAAACGCCATATTTGAAGTAAAATTTTTATGAAAAACAGCAAAGATCTGCGACACATTTGGGTAGTATGCGAAAGGGGGGTTTTCATCATCCCCACTTCATAGTGTAGCATTGTAATAAATTGTCCGAAATGGTCAAATATTGGAGCGAAGGTGTAAAAAACACTGGGACGTTTTCAATTGCCAAATTAATTCAACGGACAGACAGGAGGGTGTTCAGGTGCACTGCTCAAAGATTTGTCATCTACTCTGCCCTAGAGTCATGTACGGGCAACGTTCATGAAAATCGGGTAGTTTCTTTTTCGATACTTTAAGGATGCAGACTATGAATGGCTTTCCATAAGTCTGCTTGAAAATTCATTTAAACATACCTTGTAATGTTATGTTTTTTTTTTTTTTTAAATAAAATTAAACATAGTCAAAAGTTCTGGCAGGCAAGAGTTGCAACAGCGTAAAATTTATTAGCATGTTTTCAATTCCGTTTTATAGTTTTCCCCCGAAAATATGCAAGACCATTTCATCAATTGGTAGTGATACATTCCATCTGGTATTTTTCTGATCAAATAGCGACTGCTTACATCTTCTTATAAACATGGGAAATGTCATTTTTGGCTGTCTGATGTGTCCGATTTTTCAAAATTTCTTTCCAGGCTAGCAAAGTTTTAGTTTTACTGGAATATTTTTATCAAAAGAATCCTCAAAATAGCGGGTAAAGGGTACGAGTTTTCAAATTTCCTTGGCGCTCGCCGCCAACTAGTGGTGGCGCTCTGCTTAGATTGTTTTTCGGACAGAATTATATTTTTCGGTCTTCTGCCCCAAAACTGAAATGTTCCCCTACGCCTACGGAAATAACTTACTCAGTCGTGCACTGGAACAGCTACTTGCAACATACAGCATGATTTCGGATTTTCAATCCTAGGATCCATAGTCCTGTGGAATGATGAACTCAGGTAATCAGTATTTCAAAAAGTGTGTTTTAATCTCAGGAAAATCACAATTTTTTCTCACAAGAATGTAAAGGGGAAGTTTAGGAAAAAATGTAATTTTCATATGTGAAAAAGGAACAAAATCTAATTACCCAGTGTGGTGAAAGTTCCATTCAAATCGGACATGTATTTTTTGAGATATCAGTAAATGAAGTCAGCAGATTTGTGTTCAAAAGTGGGTTTGAGGGCAGCACAGCTTATATCACTTCCTCACATTGACAAGGAATGCTTTGTTTCCCTTTGTTTAATCCGACTGTTGTGTTGACCTTGAAGTAAATAGGAGTAGGACCTCCCTGTGGGGGATGCAAAGTTTGTAAAATTCTCGGGCCACTTATGCAATCTCATTTTAATAATATGGGATTCTTGGGGAGAAAATCCAGTATAAAGTTTAAAGAAAAACAAAAGACTGCCCATTAATGTGGGGATGTGATGTCATTTGTGCTTGTTTCAAGTTCACTGTTTGTTGAAAATGTGAAAACTTTACTTGTTCATATCTTCAGAACTACACATTGGATTTCAATGCAAATTTCACCAAACTGCTTAGAATAAGCACCCCTCTAACATACCAAATCCTGTTGTGACCTTAAACCCTTCGTTTAAGACAATTAAACCTGGAAAATGCCATTTTCAACCATCTGGGAGGTGTTAAAACACAAAATATCTTTGAACGCTCCACGCCAACCGATTGTGGCGCTACGCTTAGAGATTACACTCCAGCCTCCACCCCGCACGAAAGTATCCCACCCCCATGCCCCCCTCCCCCACGAAAAAAAACTAACATCGCCACAGTAGCTGTTATGTGACGAGCGTGCATCGTATCAAATCCACGTAATAATTTGTAGACTCATCGTACCCAGCAACCCCCAAAACATAATGTGAAGTATCATATTGCATATTTGGAAACCGTTTTTCACCATCCCTTTAACCCCATTACCCTCCATTATAAGGAAGTAGGGGAAACTTTTCAGCTCGGAGTTTACATTTTTCAAATCAGTGCCCCGAAAACCTTGGACACCTGATTTTCAATCGCATCGTAAAAATGTTTGGGAAAAAGGCGGATTCCCTTTCCTCCCAAGGTGAAAGTCGAATGTGACGGAAATGCTTCAAAATACCTTTTTAGGTAGTATTCATTCTGAAAGATAAGACATGTGCGGATACCCATGGAATTAGACTCCCTCTCTCAACAGTTACAATAAGGGCCTGAAAGTTAAAATGTGGGTTTTCCCATCCCAGTACTGCTACACTAATTTGGAGGTTTTTCTCGATTTGTCTCATTAAACGGCCTCTCTTCACTGTTAAAAATTTCTGTAAATTTACAGACTTTTTTTAACTTAAACTTTTTGTATTTTACTTTTAATAGAGATTTTCTGTATCTTTACAGACACTTTGTATTTCTACAATAAAAAAAGGTTGTTTAACATGTATTTTCTGTTTATTTGAAAAACCATTTCTGTCTGCTTTTTTAACCAAATTTTACTGCTTTGTAAAAATTTTTCTGTAAATGTACAGAAATTTTAACAGTATTTTGTATTTTTCTGATTTCACATAAATATACTGTCATTTAACAAACATTCATTTTGTTTTTACGCTGAAAAAGAAACAAAAATAAGCCCAAACAAACAAACAAATAAGAAATAGCCAGAAAATTTTCAATATATAACATGCATCGTTCTGCGAAGTTTCAGTTAAAGCGCAGAAGTATTCCCCCCCAAAAGAATATGCTGCCACCACTAAAAAGTTTTTGGAGCTCCTCCCCATTTTGGTTGAGGAAACCCACTTGGTAAACTGAGCTCACTACACAGATCACGACAGCTATAAAACACGAGGATCGTGTGTCCTTGGCTCGCCCTAAGGCGGACCAGCCAATTACAGTCTGCTTTGCTTGTCCTTGCTTGCCCAGTTCTCAACTGTGCAACACGCGTCTGGTCAGGAAGTTTTCATTCGTGTTATTTGAAACCCAAATCAAAACATCTGCGTCTGCCTAATAACCTTCTCTTCAGCAGTGGTCAGCGCTGGCTACTGTAAAATCGGTGCTTTGTTATGAGAAACCAACGTAAAAGTATTGCGTGCTTGTTTATACCAAAGAGCTGTATGTACACTGTGTAAAGCTGTTATATTTGTATTTATAACTTGTCACCATATAAAGCACTGAGAAGGGATGGTAACTATCTGTTTAGATTTAGAAGAGGGACTCGTGATACAACGGGCTACATGCACAGAGGCGATACAGCCTTATCTCCTCACTTCTCCCACGTTTTCACTCCTTTCACTGGTAAAGCAGACACATTACGTTGATAAGCAAATACCTGATCTACGTAATGGTGAAGTGTATGTTACGTTATAACATATGAAAGGAAAAAAGCGATATTATAATAAATATTAAAACGCCGAGAATGAAAACAGTAGGCTGTAAATTCACATAAAATTAAGGTAAAAAGAAAACAGAACAATTCTGTAATTCGATTTTACAGTAGACATTTGTAAACTAATTTACATGCAAAAACTGTAAAGAAAAAACAAACACTTAATGTTTTTTCATGATTACAGTCTGGCTGTAAAAAAAAACATTATTTGGTTGGAAAAAAATTTGCCATAAAAATTATGTAAATTTTACAGAGAAATTTCTAACAGTGTTGGCCAAAGGGAAGGGACCATTGAAAAAGCTCCCATTTTTTTGGAAAAAAAAAAAAAAAAACTAGGCCATTGGTAGGCCAATACAAAGCTAGTCTAAGACACACAGACTTGCTCAGTTCGGGGTTTAAAGCGGTGATGTTTTTCTGCCTTCCCAACACCCGACTGCCCGATGAACGAACGTAACTGTACTTTAGTGGAAAACACGACGTATGTTAGTTCGTTATATCGGAAACTTTAAGGCCCAATTTTCTCATCCCAAACAGTACCAATTCTTCTTACCTTCTTAATTAAGCCCCTACCACAATTGTCTGAAATTCAACCTCATCCAGACACAATCACATTTTATTGCTTCAGGGTGAATATAGAAAGCTCAATGTGTATAATCAAAACACTATCAGAACAGTTCGTGCTGTGTAATATAAGTTTTGATACAACTCTGCATTGTTTGAATTAGCAGTCAATCAAAAAGCTGAACCAATTGTGAGTTTCTGTTACCATATACTAGAAGTGTAATTTGGGGTGAGAGGATTGTCCCTTTAATGACATACCAACACGAATGTGTTATATAGTGCCAGTCAACTTGGTTACAAGTTCAAATTAAAAATTTATTTTCCAGTGATATAGGTGCAAGTTAAATTTTTGTTTCCCTTTAGTTGCCTCTTACGACAGACGGTACCCCCGCCAACCCACAGGGGTGAAAACATGTATGATGCAATGCTATTTCTTGGTGATTCTAGTACAATAGGAGTCCTATCCCCAAGCATGGAGCGAGCCATGCTTAACCTGCCTAACGTGCGAGTCAAACAGAGAGCCAACGTTACAAAATTTGCGTTAAACGAAGGGCTTGCGGTCATATAAAGTTTCGATATGTTAGAGGTGTACTTTTTCTAAGCATTCTGTTGAAATTTACAATAAAATCTGTTGTGTGGTTCTCAAGATATGACCAAGTATAGTTGTCACATTAGCAACAAACAGTGAATTTGAAGCAAGCATATGTTTTGTCGGTCTTTCGTTTTTCTTTAAACTTTACAGCCATATTTTCTCCTCAACAATCCAATTCTTTTCAAAATGTGATAGCATAAGTGGCATGAGACCTTCACGAAGTTTGCATGCTTCACAGGGAGGTTATATTCCTATTATCTTCAAAGTCAAACCCAACAGTCTGAAAAACAAATGGAAGCAACGCATTCCTTGACAATGTGAGGAAGTGATATAACCTCTGCTGCTCTAAGCTCACTTTGGGACACAAATCTAGTGACTTCATTTGGTTATATTTTGAGAAATACATGTCCAATTTGGAATGAAAATTTTATCACACTGTTTACATTTGGTTCCTCTTTTACATTTAAAAATTGAAGTTTCGCTTTAAATTCCCCTTTAACATAGTGCAGTGTTTCATGCATCTGGTATTTACATCCTGAACATTGTGCTGACCTTGAAATATATTTCAATTCAACGGTCTGACTGTATAAACCTCGAATGTCATATTGTCATAGCGACCTCATTTTCACTCTCTCCGCTACATTCATTCTCTTCGCTTCACTTCTTTCACTTTTCGTCACGGCGAGTATTGGATTTCTCCTTTCTCCTGTCGCATGTCACATTTCCTTCGAAATTTATGTCTGTTGTGTAGACTATCAATTATCGGGATGATCTCTCCGGCCGGTCGTATCCCTACGGCATTACTTTAACGGGGCGGTTGTTTCACTACAGGGTAACTTCCCGACCGGCGAGACTACTCAGCCGGCGAGACTACTCTGTTACACCTGCCCACGTTTGTAGCCTTGTGTCTTGTACTTTCCTATGTAAAATCTGTTGCTCATCCTTCTAGCCAATATTTTTTCCCCTTCGTCCATTTGAGGTATGTGGTATGCAACCTATTATCAGGTTTAAAGTGGGTACCTTCGAGTTCAGACTTTTATATTGAGTTCAGAATAATTAAGCGAGAGTAACAGCTTTATATGCAATAAAGATATTACACAGAAATGTCCAAGCATTGGAAACAGACAGTCCTACCTTGTTAGACCATGTTACAGTACGCCATAAGACAAATGAATTATGGAATAAAAAAAAGAAGAGAAACAACCTTTCAGACTATATCGTTGTTTTGTGTAGCTTTTTTGACTAAAAATATCAGCGCACAGCTATTCTAATAATTGTTTAATATTTTGCAAGCATCTTACAACTTTAATTCACTTCCTGATCAGACTCCTAATATTGTGCTTTTTTCAGAAATATTTTGCATCGTTCCAACCGAAATTCACTCATTGTGTTAATCTTCTACAACGATAACAGTATTTCAATTCCATCCATCCTTGTGCGAGAATACTCCCTAGTACCACCGTGCTTCTAATTGGCAGACTATTGTCAAGAAGCATGGGAAATTGTAATATTTGAGATTAAAGACTCTCCGTAACATGCAGAAAGATTCACTATCTTAAAAAAAAAAAAAATAAATATATAAATGGATAAAAAATATTCTGTCATCTTTACCCAGTAAACGATGGAGAGGCTACAGACTTCAAACTAAAAGTACAAAAACTCACTGTACATTTTGAAATTGAAAGAAGAGACACGCCAACCGACTACCTTGGGTTGAAGTGTATCCAAAAAGGCTTCCATATTTTCATCGGTGAAACACACTGCACCGTGTCACCGTTTTCTTTTCTTTTTTTTCTTTTCTAATTTCCATGTAAGGAAAATATGCAGGAATAACGCCATCATTCAGCATTTTTTTTTTGTCTTTTGTTTGGACTTGGGGTTGAAACTAAATTAATGAAGGGCGCTCTTACACATAAGGAATGCTACGTTAATTCTAGCTTTAAGCGTGAACACTGGTAATTTACTGAACTAACACTCCGGTAACTTTCTGAATTTTCCGATTTCAGAGACTGCATGAGAAAAACAAAAAGAGAAGGTGGGTAGTTGTAGTATCATTAAATGATAAACGGTGTCACTGAATTAAAAAATATTAAAGGGTATTTTGGTGAAATATTTGACAATTGAAGTGAAAGATTAATGAGCCTTTGCAAGGTAGCTTACCTCGGGTCGGCGATACGATTAGAAGTAATAATAAACGAAATATTTAATTGTAAAAAGCAGCTCGTGTTAAATTATGTGAATAGCCCAAGTCATTACACAAGGGAGCGTAGTCCGCCGCTCTCGAGGTTTACCCTGGGTCGGTGCTTAAATTTTGATCCATCTCAGATCACAAGGTTCCGCGGTTTGAAACATCGTGTTTGTGGTAATCAAGCAACTTAATTACAGGTATTTTACGGCACTGGCTGAACTGGATTTTCCACCAAAAGTGGACCATTAAAGTTCTAATAACCGTTACAGGAAATGTTCTTGCTCAAAGTATACCATTGTACAAACTGGATTCAGTAGATCCATAAACCATAGAATATAACAATTATGTTACTACATTTAAGAAATGTTATTATTTAAGACCTTCAGCAATCCAAACAAGACAGAAATTTCTAAACCTAGGGAGTAAAAAAAATGACATTTGGCAACCCCTAGCAACGAATTTTACATGAGCCGTTGTGGCCTAGCCTCCTAAGTAAGCCTTGTACCTAATCGTGCCTTTAGTATGCGTGCATGAACGTATGCTGCTTTAATTATAGTTATTCGTGTACGTACGTATAGTGAATATAGCTGCGTACGTTCAAGTACATTTGCATATAGGTCACATACTTACAGCTCACGTCCATGGCACATGTGGCGCAGGGCGGTTGTTTCAAACTGTGAATCAAAGTCTACAGTGGATTAATGTACGTGTCTTACGTAGTATGTGCTGCACAATTCCTTAGCCAGGATTCATATTAAGACTTCAGAGGCAGTTGAACAAGGTAAGCTACCTAGTGCTAGTCGCTTGTTTAACTAATACTCAGCGTTGAAAAGAAGTCGTAGGCCGTAAATACCCTGCCATATTAGGACGGTTCCAGGCTAACGTTAAAAGTACGATTGTTTCAAGTTCAATTTTACATGCTATCGTTACACTGTTACAGTATTCATGTTAGTCTGGCACCCATGGCGCACGTGACAGTCGTACTCGCCCTAACCTTATTACAAACGCGAGCAATTGATCGTTACACTTATATTTTGGACTTGACATTTTCCATGAATCTTTAGGCCTACTTCTTGTTAACATTTTGTGGTGTCGTATTATTTTGAGTTTTGCTTACTAAAGTTTAAAACGTAATAAAAGCCTACTTAGGCTAGCTCGTACTATCCCTGTTATTTAAATCCAACGGCATCACCAGTATGGACAGGCATAACATGAAGCGAGCACCAGGCTGACATTGTATTTATACATAGAGTACAAATAGTCCAATCCGACGAACGCTTGTGTTTACTGAATGTAAGCGGCCATTGGTGGGGTCCACCAGTCTTAAATCGTCTTTATTTGTTGTCTTAATGTAATTTCAAACCCCCATTAAACAGTGAAATTGAGAGAATCAAGAGGTATTACAGTGTACAGTCATCCATGGAACCGGTAAGACAGAAATTGAAAGATTAAAAGGTGATAGACCCCAGTTATGGTCGACTAAAATCAGACAATCACTTGCTGCCCAGACTCGTCTATATCATCATGCAGCCTAAGTATAGTCGAGTCTGTATACGTACGTAGTAGTGCAAGGACGAATGTTGTATAAGAGCTGTAACACTAATGGTACTGTAAAGTTGTATTAAGATTTATTGCATCCTTCCGCCGGTGAATCTTTCGTTCTTAGGATAAAGAACGGTTCATTGGGTTTTATCGCGGATTACGCACGGTCACCTGACCACAATGGAACAATAGGAGTTCAGGATTATTACCAAGAATGAATAACGTGATCAATGTTGATTAAAGGAACTGACGTCTGTAATACATCTGAAAGTAGAAGCTGGCTTGTACAACTTATGGACTGTGTAATTTGCAATAAACTTCACTTTGGAATGTTAACTCTCATGCAAACCTAAACCTGTAAATCAAATCATTAAACTAAGAAAGTGTAAACACATTCAATTGCTCACTTTGAAATAAATCATAATTGGTAAACAAAATTATGTAATATTTCAGCAGCCTTGTATAACGAAAAGGTGTCCTTCATATAACTCCCTCCTCTTTCCCTCTCCTCTCCCCCCCCCCCAAAAAAAGTATAACCCCCTTCCCCATTCAACAAGAAAACAATCCTTGCTAGACGATTTACTTTCCAAATCAAACTTTTATGAAAAACGGGATGACATTTTCTTTTCAAAACGGCATGTCTTATTGATCCTTACTCAATTTTAAAACATAGCGGACTTCCGTTTAATCCCAACCAACTGCGAAATGATTTGAATCAAATATACGGTGGAGCAAGCAAAACTAAATGCAAGTCCTTTAGTACATCTCATATTAAAATATAAGGACATGTACAGAAAACTTTAGAGTTATAGTGCACAGTGCTAAACTGTGAAGTTCACTTAAGTACAATGACTTAAAACTATTGTGAGAGATATAGTGAAGGTTTTTGGTCAACAATGTCTCATAATGACTCCTCCATTAAAAGTGTGCTTAAAACCTTCCACCATTGCATTGCATTGCATTGGGTAGATGTAGCCTGGGTGGCAGTATGTGTTTTTTTTTTTTTCAAAAATGAAGTTAAATTTCATGCCATAGCCAAAAATGAATTTTTAATAGAAAACTTTTCATGGATGTTAATCAAATCAATTGACCTTAATATATGGCAGGGAATATCATGAAAGCGCTATGGTTTTCTTTACAACGATTTGAATCAAATTTTCGTATCTTCTGTTCTAAAGAAGAGTCAAGCACCCTTAAATAATTCTTAAACATGAAGAAAAAACCAAAAATTTAGAGTGTAGTGCCTGAGGGTGTGTCGGGACGGATTAAGTAAACTTTTGAAGTTCTCTGTTTTTTTAAGTAGTATATGCTACGGATATGGTTTGGACCCAAATTGTGGTGTGTTTGAGGTAGGAGATGCATTCAAGTTGTAGGTTGTAGGTAGGTAATACCAACGTCTTTGTTGGCATCCTCAACTTTGTTGCCAAGACGACGTGATTATATCAGTATTAGTAAATATTTGTGTCACCTGTCTATCTGTAAGTTACCCCTCTCCACAAATCTAATCCTTCTCTAGTTTCTACTTCTGACGAAGTTAAGTAGTCTTACAACTATGAAGCAAGGTTCTTAAGCGGGACATTGAAAACTGTAAAAGGGAAAACAAACCAGACATTTCCGCAAAAGTACTTTATTTTGTAAGTCAGACATTCTCTAATGGGCGTACTGACGGGAGGCGGGGGGGGGGGGGGGTTGTCCACAGATTTTCAAGATGTGACATTCGGGAAAAAAATCGATAATTCAAAGAAAATCGTGCAGGACGATGGAAAAAATAGGGCACTCCTTTGAGTCTCAAAAATTGGCACGGTTTTGAAAATTTCTTAGCCCGCCCGTGATTGCTCGAATGTTTGAATTCTTTCCAACCTTTTCGCGAAAAAACAAAAGTGGTTTTTTTTTTTTGAAAAGAAAATGATTATAAAGATTTACGACACAATCGGCAGCTTATGGGAACAAGTTTCCGGCAACGGTATCGAGAATCGGGTAATTTCCGTTCTTTATTACATATTGCTACAGTGTGAGATTACATGCAAAAATGTCTGCGCTCAGGGTGTTTTTTTTATTATTATTATTTTTCTTTTATTTTTTCTAAGAAGTTTCGAATCGCCTTGTAGTTTGTTAATTTATTTGAAGTGAATATTTAATAATAAAAGAAATCTAAAAAGAGCAACTGTTTCAATCTACGCCCAAGTCAGCAAAATACCATTTCTCTGCTATTCGAGAAATGAGGATTCTTTCTTTCTTTCTTTCTTTCTTTCTTTCTTTCTTTCTTTCTTTCTTTCTTTCTTTCTTTCTTTCTTTCTTTCTTTCTTTCTTTCTTTCTTTCTTTCTTTCTTTCTTTCTTTCTTTCTTTCTTTCTTTCTTTCTTTCTTTCTTTCTTTCTTTCTTTCTTTCTTTCTTTCTTTCTTTCTTTCTTTCTTTCTTTCTTTCTTTCTTTCTTTCTTTCTTTCTTTCTTTCTTTCTTTCTTTCTTTCTTTCTTTCTTTCTTTCTTTCTTTCTTTCTTTCTTTCTTTCTTTCTTTCTTTCTTTCTTTCTTTCTTTCTTTCTTTCTTTCTTTCTTTCTTTCTTTCTTTCTTTCTTTCTTTCTTTCTTTCTTTCTTTCTTTCTTTCTTTCTTTCTTTCTTTCTTTCTTTCTTTCTTTCTTTCTTTCTTTCTTTCTTTCTTTCTTTCTTTCTTTCTTTCTTTCTTTCTTTCTTTCTTTCTTTCTTTCTTTCTTTCTTTCTTTCTTTCTTTCTTTCTTTCTTTCTTTCTTTCTTTCTTTCTTTCTTTCTTTCTTTCTTTCTTTCTTTCTTTCTTTCTTTCTTTCTTTCTTTCTTTCTTTCTTTCTTTCTTTCTTTCTTTCTTTCTTTCTTTCTTTCTTTCTTTCTTTCTTTCTTTCTTTCTTTCGTGGTGCCTCGGGCACTTAGATGGTCGGCCGAACTTTCGTGCCCCTCTCCCTCTCTCCGCAAAATTCTGGCGAGTTTGATGAATATTTCTGAGAAGACATGGGTGGCATTCTGAAGACCTAACCCTACTCATACAGAAATTTTTAAGTAAAGTGCCTTTGGTTGGCGACAAAAGCCACCTTTGGTTTGAACTTGAAATGTAGTCGTCAGAAATCTATCAAAGCAAGTACCACACTGACCTTTCATGCTGCCATAGACGCTAAACTCATACTAAAATAATGTCTTGATACACACTGTGTAGTTGTTATTAAACAATGATTCCGTGAAAGTAAAATATAAACCATGAAAATGCTTATTATATTCTGATTGTATACTGTTTTTTTTTTTTTCTTTTTTCCAAAATCATTCTTAGTATTTATATTTTCTTTTTGTCTATGTTTGGTTTTCATTTCCTTTCCATTTTTCTTCGAGGAGGGGGGTTGTGAATTTGACCGCACAGGCACACGTTTGTTAATGTATTGAATTACTTGTCATCCATAATGACCGGAAGGTTGTACCTAGAGTGCTATACTTTAATCCATCTCCCATTTTCTTTAAAATTTATTTCAGACAAAGCTAACAGCTTCATTCTCTAAACGAATGCGCAATCCTTTTCAATTTCGCTCCGATTAGATCCGCAATGTATGATAAGAGTTATGGGTCACGTAATTAGCAAATTTGAGCTTTATAATTGAAGTTCATGATTTTCGTTCTAAATAGAAGAGTTTTTGCATTTTCTCCTCCTCTTTATTTTCATTCCTTCTTTTTTTTTTTCTTTTTTTTTTCTTTTTTTTTTCTTTTTTAACTAGAAGGCCGCATGTGCCAACGATCCCTTTATAAATCCCCAAATAATCAAATGAATTTGGCCTACATACAGAAAACTGTCATGCCTTGATTATATTGCCAAGCCAAGTCTGGAAGATTAGCAAATATATCCGCTAGGACTCTTAAGTAATGTTTAAATTTGACCTCCTTTTTCAAGGATTCTCGAAAAATGAGTATCGTACTCGACCAAAAGGTTAGCTTAAACCTTGTTTCGAATATATTGCTCGCTTTTGTTACCTGAAATAGTTTTCATAAACCTTTGCGTCCCGTGGCGTTCGCACTAATTATTTATAGCCTATAAAAACTATTTTACCATTATTTCTCGAGATTTTCTTTTTTTTTCAATATACGTTGGATTTAACGGAGCCGAAGACATTTTTGTCTAAAGGGCTCTGTTTTCTAGAAGCATTGAGACTCGTCCATTTATCTGTTTATTTTCAGGATACTTATTAAATTCTCAAAGAACGCCCTAACTTTGTTGCAAAAGTGGTACCGACACATGATTTCCGTGTTTTTCTCACATAACCACATTGTAAAACTCCATTGATGCAGTGATTGGAATGCCGTTTTTTAATCTGCATTATAGTTAATTTCAAGAGACGATTTTCTGCGCATCCTGGTATGTTTGTTGCCATTTAAAGTAAACGCTGGGAATGTTAATTTGTTGTTGACCACAATGATGTATTGTTGTGTTATAACAGTGTGTGTATGCGTGTATAATCTTCAAGTGTGTGTAAACTTGAGTGTGTGCACTTTTACCGAATTTTTTGTGAATTGTGTATTGATTTTAGTGCTTAACAATCAGATGACAAATTTAGCCATCGCTGCAACTCCGGGACAGTTCTCAGGGGGATACGGGCAAAAAAGTGCTCTCGCCCCTGAAAAAAAAAAAAAAAAAAAAAAACCTTATGTCTGTTTTTTACAATTCTTGCAATTTGTAGATATCTTAGTTACCTTTAATGCCATCCTTGTTCAGATTAAAATTATTCTGACTGAGCCTCTTCCATAATTTGTCCAGTATCAGTGCCATATTTATTTTATTTTCAATCTTGGAAAGGGTTTCCGTAAATTATATGGGTGTTGCCTCAATTAATACGCTAAATTTCAGTGGAGAGTGTCATGTCAGGATCTGAGTTAAATCTTTTTGTTTTTCCAACTAGAGGGGATAAGTTGTACCAGGGAGGTGTTATGTGTTTTCTTTCCATAACTGTATGTATTCTTTAACGGAAGCTTTACAAGAAAAAACTGACTGTAATATACTGCTCATTTTTTTTCAGACGCTGTGTACTATAATAACACTTGGGGTAAAAAGTGTATCTTGTCGGTGTGTCTTGGTAGTCATTTAACAAAAAATAGATTTTACAGAAGGTATCACTTCTTACTTTACCTTCTTTATATTTTGTCTTGATGACTCTAAGTTATGATAAAGAGTTTCATGATTACAAGTCCAGCAGCAAGGAACTGTGTTGTTCCTTGATTTTCGGTTTTCATTCATTCGAAAATATTAATGATAAAAAACAAAATCAGAGAGTGCTGGAAATTATTAAAAAGATGTGTTTCAAAATATTGCAAGGTGGCTGAGGTATCTTTTGACATTTCAAGATACTTCAAGGGATCAAAAACAGCGACAACATTTCTGTTGGTTCTGAGAAAGGGAAGTTAAAAAGCCCATCAGTGGCGACACTAGGACATTAAAAATCGGGGAGAGGGGAAACTAAAGGCAAGTGAAAATGTGTGGTCCAAAAGTTTTCACCCGAAGCGCTAGCGTTTTGGGCAGGGTCCAAGGGACCGCCTTAGAGCCCTTAGGGGCTTCAGTGGCAAAGCCCCTATGGGATTCAGTGGGGGCGAGGCCCCATATGTTCTAAGGTTTAAGTACCGGTGAAACCTAATGAAAATTAAGTTGAATCATATGTATTTTTACTTTAGGAGATAATGTATTCATGAACCGTCAAGCACCCCTGTTCCATAGGGAAAAGCCTTAGTTGGCTCGTGTGTTTAGGGGCAATGGTCCGGGCAAGAAGCTGTAAGGTTGTAGCATAGGGCATATCTCTGGGTGAAGAACAAACTTCAGGGTGTGTATAGTTTGCCTGATAGCCTGTTCATACCGGTCAAGGACACTCAATTCCATGGACAAATTCCTGTTTGGGCTAAAGGGCGAGGGAGCATATACAGAAGAATTGTGAAGTTTCAATATTCAACACACCACGACAACTTGTGTTGTCGCTCCTCTTAGATAGTATTTTAGCATTATTGCATTTTTCGGGCAGAGAATCTTCTGTCCCTCTGCTCTAACTGAAGTTCTCCCGTGCGTACGCCTATGTCTGTGGTCACCCTCTTATAGCGACATTCTGAGCATAACCGTCAATACCTTAGACCTATAAACTAAATATAGTAAGCATCAGTAATGTTATTACTTTTACACTAAGTGACAATTGTAAGTGCTAGTCTAAAATGTAAAATTTCCATTTAGTTTTTTATACCGTGGTCATAAAATTTTTGCACCCTTTTTTCACATTATTCACATTCAAGGAGTGTCGTGCCATTTGTGACCATCTGTGGGGTTTATAGAGTCAAACATTTTCTTGTACGCTCCGCGCCTACCTCATGGCGGCGCTCCGCTTAGATAGTCTTGCTGGAGCTCCCCCCCCCCCCCCCCCATATTTATCCTTTCCGCTGTCAACTGGCATGTCCCCTCCTTCTGGCAAATCCTGGATCCCCCACTGTTATAGTATGCAGATTTACACCATGCTCAAGGTGGAATCACTCCAGATGCATGTTTTCTTCCTTGTTTCCTGGTCCTGTAAATTACAGCCAAAGTTAGTGTCATTCTCTATGAGATTGCTTTGCCCTATTTAAATGCTTGAAAGTCATAAAGAATGATTATACGAGATGTAAAAACAATGTTTGTTTAACTTTAAATTTAAATCAATAAAACTTAAATCATGAAACACAGATATCTTCGTCAAGAAGTTAGAAGCTATATGCTTTGTCAACAGAGATTCAGTCGGAAGAAAGTATCACGGGTGCTAGACCGGGTACCAGAATGTTCCAACTGGAACTTCAGATTTTTAAGTCTACTGTGGATCTGACGATTGTTTTGCTTTTTTGTGCAGGGAGTGAAGCATCCCTCTACATGACTCTCATTCGAGAAAGCCTTGATGGACTCAACGATGGCATGAAAGCCCAAGACGTTATGGAGCGCTGGAGGGGCACACCTAGGAACCACCCCCCTAGAATTGATGAAACATGGATTGAGGTGGACAATATCAGATTTTACTATCAATATTTAACCATATAGAAACCACAGTTCATCCTAAAGGGATCATGTTCACATAAAAAACAGAAATTTACTCTTCAAATTGCATTCATATCCATGTTCCACCAATTTAAGGGGGTTTGATAGGTGGGCATTTCCAGTCCACAAGCTAGTACGTTTGGGAATCGGGTTATGAGTGATTCACACAAATAGTCATGATTGCGCAATGCCAGGGAGATTCCCAATTGCAACAACGTAGTTCATGCAGTGACGCAGCACAACGACACAACAGAATAATGTCGACCGGCAATATGTTACATATTACTTTCACTTCCATTATACTGCAATGTTGATTTATGGTGTGACCATTTAAGTTCAAAGTTTAGGCCACATAACAAGGAAATCGGAGATATATGACCGTTTACATTACAAACAATGGAATGTAGCTTTTTACGTTTCAGTAACACAACTGTGTGGCGACGAACCGTGTTCAAACGTGCATCATGCTCATTTTACAGAATCGGACGGCACTAAGTACATCATCTTCTAAACCTTCGTGAAAGTATGGAGCAGTACTTACTCTATTCCAAGTACGTAGTACCGTCTGTTATTAAATAGTTTGTTTTGTGATGGGAGTTTCTCCAGCATGTAAGTTAACAACTGTTTTCAGTTTTTCTTCACATGCTGCTAGAATTGAATAGGATGTTTTAGCCAATGTTACCCGAGAAAAGGGCGTTTTTACGAGTGAAGCTTGTCTCTGTAATTACGGCAGTAAACCCCGTTTAAACCAGCCTTGTTGCTGTGTTGAGCAAATGGTCTTCGAACTTGGAGGCAAACGTCTTTAACTTTATTGATCTCAAGATACCTGAACAGGAAGTTTATTCTGGATTGTTAGTTGCCAGCTTGAGATGGCTTATACTTGCTATTTGCTTCTAGGGCCATGAAAAGTATATTTTCCTTAACACAAAATGGAAACTTGCTATGCAGGTTGGCCAAAACATAGTTCAATGTAACCACCGTAATTGCCTTTTTCGATTCATCCACCGTACTATCGGCATTTTAGTGAACCCATACTCAAGTCGTTAATTCTTTACGGAGACACATCAATGGGCGGGGGGGGGGGGGGGTACAGAATTTTTCACTTCATTTTGTTTTGTAAATTTGAACTCTACATGTATAGCATCTGCAGAATTTCTTAAAAGCTTTTAGTTTTAATCTATTCTTGTGCATTCTACGTACATTTAGCGACTACCCCTTAGATATGAATACACATAACAATGTCTCTTCTTTCGTATGAGATTGAAGTGAGCAATTAATGCAGTAGCCTTCCTTTCGACTCGAAACGCTCCATCTTTTTAGCACGTGCGTGAACAATTCGTTATTATGGACGAATGCTTTTAATATACACTCTAAAAACAGTTGGGTAAACGTTTACCCATGGTTGGGTCCGTATGCCACCACCTAAATTGTTTGGTGAAAAACTACCCAAGTTGGTTATACAATCAACCTTTAAGTCGGAAAAATTCACCCAACATGGATACCTTGGGACCAACGTTGAGATTTTTTTTACCCAACAGCTTAGGTGGTGGCATATGGACCCAGCCATGGGTAAAAGTTTACCCAACTGTTTTTAGAGTATGTATTAAAAGCATTCGTCCATAATAACGAACTGTTCACGCACGTGCTAAAAAGATGGTGCGTTTCGAGTCGAAAGAAAGGATACTGCATTAATTGCTCACTTCAATCTCATACGAAAGAAGAGACATTGTTATTACACAACATTAAAACAAATAATTAACGTTAATTATTTGTTTATTATTGTTGAATGAAAAATTCTGAACATTTTTCGATCCACCCCTCAAAAAAAAAAAAAATTAATAAAATAAACAAAATAACAATTAAACAAATGGAAAATATTCAGGTGCAAAACTAGACAGTCTCATAGCTTTAACACAGTAGTAATCACAACAGGAGATCGTGATGACGGGTCATTTTCGTAAGGTTTTGATTCAATGTAGAAATTTGGTGGTGAATAAAAGTTATGAAAAAAAAATGCGAAAAAGATCTCTTTTTGCCCCTTTAATGTAAGAATTACTCATCTTTACCCATTTGTGAAAACGCACACGCCAGTTTCACAAAATTATTTTTAATTAGCTAAATGAAATGGCTTCTATTTGTTCTCAATTTGAGTGTGTGTGCGTGTGTGGGGGGCGGGGATTACTTAATTTTCAATCAGTCTAGCTAGCGGTTTCTTTTTTCAAAGTTTTGTCTTTCTCTTTTCAATTTATTACAATTTATAATGATATTAAGGTAAATTTTTATTCAATAGTACCGTACATAAAAACGTTTCGTATTCTTAGTAGCGGGACAATCACACTCGATGGCTTCTCTCGGAGAGACAAAATCATTACATTCTGAAGATTTCAGAACCATAACAGCACAGACATATGAAAATAAAGTAACCCTCCGGGCTATAAATAGGTGTTTGATGGTGCTAATTATTTTCGTGCATGGAGACGAAAATTTTTCCGGCTTCCAACATGTGAAAAAAGTATAGACAAGGCAATTATAAGTCCCAAACTCTCTTGGGGTGACTATTTCCCAGGTTGCTTTGCACGATTCATCCTTTTACCCTGAAAGGAACTGTTACTGCCCGAATGGTGAACGGACATTTTTCGTATTTAATGATCTTTTAGAATTTACGAGCCTAAAAGCCCGAGCCTCTACAACTACAATTTTGCCAGGGGTTTACCGAAATTCTCAGTTGGTTCAACCCCTTGATTGACAGCTAATTCAAACAATGCAGAGTACCAAAGCTTACCGTATATATTACACAGCGTGAACTGTTAATACTGAGAGTGTTTTGATCATACAAATTGGCCTTTTCTAATATCTACACTAACCCCAAAGCAATAAATTGAGATTGTTTCTGGATGAGGATGAATGCCAGTTTCAAGGACTCGAGGTTAAAGGAATCCCTGATTTTCCCTCAAACAATTGTCAGTTACCCTAGTAATGCTGGGTGGAAGAGCAAACACACCTCACTCTCTCTGTTAAGTCGATATTAAATGTTATTTTCCCATGTATTTCGGAAAAGACATGGGAATATCGAAATGTTGCCTCGTTCTTTTACCACTGCAGACACTTGAAACGTTATGATAATGCCATTTCCCTCTCCAAAAGTTTATCAGTTTCCTATAGACATCAACCAAGTCTTAGGTATGACTCCGTCTTCCTCAGAGATATTTTTTTATAATTTACTCCATAACTTGGAACTTAAATCCTGTTTGTTACATCCTAAACGATAGCGGTAATGGCCTACGCTAAAAGATCCATGGCCTAGACCAGTGCTTTTGCGGTAGCGCAGTCCGGTTCAGTAACAGCCATGCATGTTACTCGTCAGATTTTGACGTCGACTTCTTTTTTTCTTCAACCTAACGGTAAGTATAGTCCGATCAAGTAGGTACATCCCACTTAAATTCGGAAAATGGATCATTACCACGATGGAAATATTGGAAAAAAGGTTAAATGTAAGATCATATGTCTGAAGTTCACATTATTCGTTGCACAAAACTCTCACCATTTCACATTTTTGAAAAAAATATTTGTGTATTTGCAGAATAAATGTTACTGAAGAACGTACGTGTGACATACATTCACAACCGTTGCGTCAAAGCAACGTCAGGCTTAGAACAGCAGTGTGCCTTCCTGATACACATTTAATGTTGTCTTGCCAAACTGTGTACATAGGTCACGGTGTCATAATGTTTCCCAGATTGTTGCCATGGAAACAATCAGGAAGTGTGCAAAGAATGTGTACGTTCGTCCACGTAAAGGGTTTTGCAAACTGTATACCAGCAACTCTTCTTACAGTCTTATGTACACTCTCAAAGCAATTGGGTGAAAAGAGTTTGACAATATCCAAAGTGCTCAACATGGGCAAATAATCGCCCAACAAATAGGTTAACAACCTACCCATATAGGCTGGATAAGCTATGGTTGGGTAAAATCCAACTGTTGGTAAAAGGTGTTGGGCAAGTTTGAAATTATCCAACATTTGGGTAAACTGTCCCATTTGAGTCATATTCACAAGGGATAATAGGGCCGACTGATTGTTGACGGAAATTATGGATACATCTCCATCCGGTTTCAACACGTATGTGGCCTTGCGTCTTGCATTTTTCTTTGTAAAATTGTTGTTCTTCGTACTGTCGTACTAGCAAATATTTTTCCACCCATCGTCGATCTGCGGTATGCGGAATGTTCAGCTATCACACAAATAAGATTTCTGTGATAATTTTTTTTTTTTTTTTTTTTTGTGGGGGGGGGGGGGTCGTACTTTCATTTAGGGTTCACTATAATTAATCATGAGAAACATCTTATAATATGGAATTAGGATCTGTTACAGAAATGTGTAAAAAATCTCTAAGCATTGAAAACAGACATCTTTGGGTTTTGAGGCCATGTTACTACACTTAAGACAATGGATCATGGAATCAAATATAAAAAAAATAATCAAACTAATATTCAGATTGTTTCTTTGTTTTGTGTAGCCTGTTTTTCTAAAAAAATCAAGGCATATTTTTTTATGATTTCGCGAGCATCTAACAACTTTAACTTATTTTCTGATAAAAGTTGTTATATTTGAAGATCTCGCACGATGACAAAATCGTCAAACCCAACTTGCAGATGAAGAAATTGAGGTTTTATTTCCGATATTTTCCAACTGGTTGTTTATCTAGATATATCAAATTCATTCGGCAATGGTCCAATAGTTGTCCAGAGATTGATTTAACTCGTTTCTTTTTTTTTTTTTTTTTTTTGTACAATTGAGTTAAGAGGTTTTCTCCTGTTAGCTTTATCCAGGAATATTTTGTATCATTCCGAACAAAATTCACTCATGGTAAAAGTCCTCTGCAATGATTATAGTTATTCAATTCCATCAATTCTTGTGCAGGAATATTCCGAAGTATCACTGTGCTTTTAACTGGCAAACTCTCGTCAAGAAGCATGAGAAATTATAGTCATTAGGACTGAAGTTTTGCGTTCAAATCTGAAGCCAGTTCTTTGACTCTCTGTAACATTCAGACAAATGCGATAAAAAATGGAAAATAATGTTACGTTGGCTGTGTTTGGTGTAAATAAAAGACCAATTGGAAGAATAACACGGGAAGGGTACATTACGCTGTAATAACAGTTGGGCAAAAAGAACTCAATGTTGAAGAAACAAAGCAGTTTTAAAACTTCTGAGCAGGCTTCGCGGAATTCATTTTGCAATTTTTAATATTGTAATTATTGGGGGAAATCATGATGGTTTGCACGCCAAACTTCAAACCTTAGGAACTTTCTTCCTCAACAATTCGGCATGCATTATTTTGGCTCAACTGTTTAAAAAATGTGACAAATCATATAGTTGGAATCGGGCCTTATCGATTATTTTATGAATTAAGAAAGTTCAACGGGTTTTGGAAGAGGGAATCTTGGCCTCCTAAGCAATCCCCAAATCCGCCCAATCGAAGAAAATTACGTCCGTAGCGCTCGCATTCGCCTTCATTTATAACTAACTTTGAAGAGGGACCGCTTTATGGTTCCCCGTCTCATTGGTCGACCCTCTTATTGTTTCGTATCATTAGTCCCCCGTCTCATTAGTCCACCGTCTCATTACACCCCGTCTCATTAGTGCCCCCGGGTTAGAGTTGAGACGGGGGACTAATGAGACGGGGGATATAGACATTATCCCCTTCGAAGCGTACCATTTCAGACAAGTTATTGAATAAATTCGGCATTAATTCTTTTGTAAATATTGCCACTTCATATCACATTCGTTTTCAATTGGTTTGTCTTTTAACCTCATGCAACCTAATAAAATAATTCCACAAAAATGTTGTTGTGATTCTACCTAGAGAAAGACGAAATGCAACATTGCAAGATTCTTACCTCGTTTGCCTATGTTTTGGAACTCACCATTGCAGTGTTGTAATCGAGTCACTAGATTAGTGACTCGAGTCACCAGTTTTCAAATTTTTAAGTGACTCGAGTCGAGTTTTGACTCGAGTCACTGTGCTATTTCAATGGGGAAATTAGTCCTGAATTCTATCGAGTCACTATCATTTTGACAGGAAGTGACTTGAGTTGTGACTTGTTACAACACTGCACCATTGTGGCATACATAGATGATTACGCGAGAAAACATATTTTTCAGTTTCTCCTGGGAAAGTTGATAGGAAAGTAAAAGAGGGCACTTCTCACGAAGACCATGCAGTCGCCTCATCAAAATCCTACGTTTGAGCCTATAAACAGGGCACATTCATTTTTAAACGAAGTGTCTCAATGAAAACAAAATACGATTTTTTATCATAACCTCACCTTTTTTCGGCGCGTTTGAAGCTTTTTATGTTTTGTTCTAAGCATAGTTTCGGCAGGGAACCCATTACATTGGTCGGGCTGTACAAAGTAGCTTTTCCCGGTGACGTATATCTCGAATTTTCTTAGCACGCCAATACCCCAAAATATTGAATATGTGGTACAATTGTTTCTTTACGCCCCCTCCCTTGGACTCCTCATCAGGAAAAACGTTTCAGGGCACGTTCCCCCGCTTTCAAATGTAAAACGACGTTTTTAACCATTCCTGCTTTTAACAATCTATCCATGTAAACATGACTTGAAAAACCCCAGCATGAAAATCACAAAGACCGTTAATTATTGAAGTTAATTTTGAGATAATGGAAAGTTTCAACAAAATTTGCCATTGTTTTTGGACCGTCATCCTGTCATAATTGACTAAAAAGGGTGAAATCAATTCTAAATAAGTACTTTTCTAAAAAGGGACTTGCATAAATACAGGATAGCATACATAGCACATACTTTTGTTGACTTTTTGGTCTAACATAAACCCATACAAAAAACGGTAACCTTTAACTACAAAAGAATTATTCTACATACATGATAAAAGTAAAAGAAGTGCACAAAAGGTTTAGTCTATAGAGTTCAGCAACAGAAGAACAGCTAGGATATTTTAAAAGTGGCGACGGCACGCAGTACATTGTGTGATTCTTCAAACGACAACCTCCGCTGAGCGCCACAATTATCTGGCGCGGAGCGTACAGAACATTATGAAAGTGGTGACTGTTTAGTCAGCAGATAACATCATTTCGCAGTCTTACATAAATACGCTCATTAATAAGCATTTAAGCAGGATGGCGACGGAACATCAAACATATGTGGCCTTGGGGAAGTGTCCCAAATAGAAAGGGAATGCCCCCCTTTAGCGAAAAATAAATTGTGTAATATTAAAAGATAGATAGAAAATGGTGGAACAATTTTGGTCGGGTTTCAGCCTGCAAAATAAATATCAAAGTAGTAGTGGCGAATGCTGTAATACCGATTTAAAACAATTTTGAGAAATACTTTGCTGTCTTATTGCATAGTTGTTATTCTCATTTCTTATTACTTTTACTTTTACTGGTAGCCTTGATGTGAACCTTCAATTTATCAAGGATTGAAGTTAATGAGTGATAGCTATATCATAAGAAAAAGAAGAAAGAAAAGGGGGAAACTTTCAAGTGTATTGATGGAGAAAATAATTCCTAATAATCGTATTCTTTTGCTTTCAAGCACAATTAATGATCGCAATAGGTTGTGGAAGATTGTTCTCTGTCAAAACTTGAATCGTTCCACTGAAGATCTTAAGGGAAGATCACCATTGGCGCGGGACGAAAAGAAAACTCTGAAAAATCGCGAACCCTAAGACAACCCGAAATGACATTTCCCAAATTCCCAGACTTGTAAGAGATTTCAAACAGTCTTTATTTGTAGAACTGTTTGCAGTTAAATGTTCACCTTTGTGTGAGAAATCAGCAAATTACAATGTACCATCCGTTAATTACCAGATAGAATGTGTCCACCTCATATTTTGAGGCCAACCATTTGAGCTTTGTGTATACATCGGTACCCTTTTGTCTGCCAATGTAATCTGGCAGTAAGAAACATCCCGCCATTGTTTTGCAACTTCGCTAGAACGATGTTCTACCATTTCGAGACAAATGTCCCCTACACTACGAAGTGAAGTTGGGGAAATACTGGTTTTTAGAACCTGTCAGAATGCGTTGCAAATTTCCATTGTAAAATGTCGCATGGCTATGGTGTTTTTCTCTACATTGTGCGGCAAACGTTAAAAATAAACACACTCACTCCCCTTACGCCCGAAACAGAAGCGTGGAGTGTTTTTTTAGGAAGATGACGTTTTAAGGTTGGGGATTTTTTTTTTTTTTTTTTTTTTATTATTATTACCTGCAAGACTCTGTGGCGAATTTTCGTTTTGTTATCTCTTATGAAAACTTTTGCATGGCTATGTCCTGCAGAATTTTTGAAAATGTCGGCAAGCCTAGATGTTTTTTTGTGTAATGAAGGAGCCATTCAACTTACGCGGGTGAATTAGCTTTGTTAGAGGCGTGTAGTGTCAGTTCGTTAGATGGGGTTTTCGCCGTACTCAGATTGTAACTAATCTGGTAATTGGTGACGTGTTAACTAGTTATTTCGAGCAAAGCAGAACACATTGTTGCTTTCAAATAGTTGTAAAAACCAACATGTTTAAAAGTCTCAACACGATTTAGATGGTATTTTGTTGTAAATGTCTTAAACCTGTAGTTTAGCTCCTTCCTTGCATTTCATTTTCTCAGTGACGCTCGAAAGCGCAAATCATGACATATGAGACACAGGCTCTCCGAAATATTGTATTAGAAATATTTTTTTCGATTGCTAACGTGGTATGCCTAACGCAGAACCTGCGTTAAGAAAATGTTTCCTTTTAGCAACGCCTTTAATATTTTGCCACCTAAAACAGTGACAACTCTACGGATGATAAATTGTCAATCCTTTAGAGTTACGATATAAATCGAAGCAACTTAAACGATATAAGCAGAATTTTGCAGGATTTCGAAAGAGACGGAAAATCATCTTCACTACAGTATATTTGCCGTGTGGCATAATATTTATATCTGTCTGAATAATTTAATTTTCATGACACCCATCAGACAACACACATGTACAATTAACTGAATCGTGCTGCATGCATAATTAAGATACTCTTCATATGCTGTTGAAAACAAATACACCAATCTGACCTAATTGCGGAGAGCGCGAGAATATTTTGAAAAATTGTGAAGGGATCTGAGAAAATATGGTTTTATGGTTCTAACTTAAATACTGAAACAGGGAAAACTCTACGACACTTGATCTAGTTGGAAAATATATGTCAAAGGTGCCGACTGTCGGAATATCTCTGGAACTGAAATTTCATATTTTACAACATCGTCACTCCCACGATTTTTTTCTTACTATGATCCAGGTTATCTGTTATTTTAGTTTCGTTTTGTGATGGGAGTTTCTGCGGGATGTAAGTTACAATACCTTTTTCTCACATGATGTTCTTTCCGTGTTCAAAATTAAACAGACTAACGATTAAAAAGAGACATTACCATTATCTGGGTCAATTACTTCATTTACAATCAGCCTAGTACATTGTGTTGTTCAAAGGTTAAACTCTGTTTCAACTTACAATGATAGAAAGGCGAATGTGCATTAATGAAATAAGTACACAAAACGTACGATAGCCTTTTAAGTCCGGCACTCGCAATCGGTGGCTTTCAGTGTTGGAGGGACAAGGTTAATAAACTAGGGTAGGTTTTCATTTCTTTCGTAGGGAAAGTTTGTATAAAATCAATGACAAACTTCAAACCCCGTCTTCCCCATCCGGTTACGCGCCTGTGGCGGTCCGAGCTAATTAAACATTAAAATTGAGTCACTTACCTCACTAAATAAGTCCATTTTTCGTACTTGACAAATATGCAGAGCAAAGTCCGTCTTCTCTTTGTGGTGACGAAAAACGAATCATTTTTTATTATTATTTGCTGATCTGTTACATATAAGACTCTCTTCCAAATAGCATTACAATGGATTGTGGGGTGTAATAGTTACCGTATTTGAAATCGGGCCCTATATGTTTAGTGGATGGGACAACAGTTTGAAAAATTGGGGTTTCCTAATCTCAGGCTAAATAAGTTGAGGAGTAGGTTAAAAGTCCCACCAGTCTCATGATAGACTTTTATAGGGTAAAAGAAAAAGTTTGCAAATTTGTAATATTTACTCCCAATGGATTAGTAACCTTTAATGTTTTATCATTCCCCTCGCTATGACCAAATTGAACTCTATGTAATCTATGTAAGTTGGTTTCTCCGAAACAGAACACACTCACTAACAGTATCCCATCGAAGTTCTGGAGTGTTTAAATATCATTTGCTTCATCTTTTTTCTCGTTGGTAAAGAAATGGACTGAAAAGTCCGCAATGATTTTTCGTTCTTTTACTTCCCTGGCATTTGCAGTGTTGTAACAATCTCATTTTCCTCTTTCAAGAAAATGTAAAGTATGAGTCACCTCCCCAAAGTTTTATAAGTTTTCTAGACATCAATGTCATCAGTATGAGCCACCTTCCTCGGAAGTAAATGAAAAACAAACAAACAAAACAAAAGAAAATGACATCAGTCGGGGGGGGGGGGGGGCAATGCCCCTCACTTTTGTACTTCACTGTGTTCTGGCATGGAAACCACTTAGTCTGGGGAAGTTCGGTTCTGCCGACATTAGCAATTGAGTTAAGGGCATATTTTCTACATTAGAATGAACTTGAAGCGAACAGGTATGTTGTCATGGATTCACATTGTTTGGCAATGCTTTGTTTTAATTTAATATACCACCAATTTGATGCAACTATACTTTAAGCAAATGACACCGTAAGTGCATCCTGTGGATCGGATTTTTTAAACCTTTGTATGCCCTAAGGGCAAAAAAGCATTCCTAAACAATTCAAGGTGAAACTAATAGGATGGAAATTAAAGAAAAAATAAAACAAACAAACTAGTGAGCTTGCTTCTTTTGAATCAAAGAACTTCATGTCATGCGTTTAGCGGTGACTGCATTGCGAAATTTCAGGGGAATTCCCTCTGTTTCACCGCATTGTTAAGTGATACTTACCCGCTATCAAAGTGCAAAGTCCACTAGACGAAGCCTGACAAAGGACGACTGGAAATGGTTTTCAACAGCAGCGAATAGCAGCTTCGTGCTTGAACTTGCTGTATCGAATACAACATACAACGTTGTATATTAAATAGTGAACCGTTATAACAATGTTGGTACACAGACTATTAAGTGTAACTGTTCGACATGTCCTGCCGTAGTAGCTATAACCGTGGAATAATTTCAACCAATAGTATTTCAAATCTTCTTTTTGCAAATTTGCAGTCATGCATTTGGACGCCATGGTGTCATATCATTTAACCTAAGTTATGTACGTTAAATTCATAACTGTTCAAAAAAAAACGCGATTGTAAAGGATACAAAATTAATAGAAGTGTCGAGTCAGAAGAAAATAATTGGGTTTAACGGCGCTGTTAAATTGTGTACTTTCGAAGATTTTTACTTACATCACGGCACACTGTTATTGAGAACTAGCGGCTGTATTACAGAAACGTTACAGAAATGTGTTCTGGATCGTCATAGCCACTACTTTTGCAATTTGGGGAACAAAATGTGCTAGTGTTTCTTCTATACAAATATCAAGGATTCGAAAAGTATTGTTCGGTTGTACAACATGGAAACAGAGTCTCATTATCAGAAGAAATATGAAGCTAATTGAGTTATTATAACGTGCTGCTATACCTGCTTTACTTCATAGTGTATGGATTCTATCTAGGCCTATTTTATTCATCGGGGCGGGCCGATTGCTTTATCAAAAAATGGTCACATAGCCCAGTATCCCAGTTTGTTAAACTTGGCAATCGTATCCACTTATTTCCGAGAAAATGCATAACACTTAAAGTATTATAATATTTCCCAAGTGCATATGCATAAGTCCCCAGACAATGTTCTCCAAATGCGTTGAGTTAATTCCTAAACCTCAAGGCATCTCATCTTTTAATCACTTTTGTAAGATTTCTTTCATAAAATGGGGAATATGTGTTATGATGGCTATTTTATACATGGTAATCATTCTGGAAGTCACAACATTGCAATAAACTCAATATTTTTTTGTCATCTCACCAACACGTGTGGTTTGTTGGTATCGGTAGATACTATTAAACAATGAAACCACTGATTTCGGAACGGAAGCGTTGTTACACTCTTAAAACACCTGGGGTTAAATTCATCCAGGATCGGTGTTCTATTTATTCCAACACAATTCTGGTTGCATTTTAATGAAAATCTTGGTTAAACTAACACACATTCCGGTTAAAAACAAGAAGGATTTGAGTTACTTAAACCAGGATTTGCGTTAAAATTTAACCATGATTGTGTTGGAGTAAATAGAACACCGATCCTGGTTAAATTTAACCCGGGTGTTTTTAGAGTAAACCATTGCATGCACCTGGCACTGATAAGAAGTGCAGCAAGTTGATCACCATTTGTAAATTGTTCCTTCTCTTGCATCAAGGAATGCTCTGATACATTCCTGGACAGACATTTATAGAATATTTGGACAGAAGTGTCAGAGTTAAAGGGCTTCGCCTTCCCCAGTGACAATATGATAGTTCACACCATGGCCGTATATAGGACTCTGTCTTGGTGGAGGTGGTGGATTTTTGCCCAACTATACACATCCCTCTTCTGCCCGACTAAGGCATCGAAGTCTACCCTATTTAGCAAGGTTTTTGTTAGTGGGAGATGCAGCCATATTCCTTTAGAATTATAGTATCCCCTAATTACTTCGTATGGGCGCCATACATGCTAATTTTTGCTCCCTTTTAATTTCAGGTACAGCATTGTTAAGGTCTATAACCTTTTCGAATAATCGCTTCATTTAATAATTTACGATGGCAGAATCAAATCCCGATCCGTAAGTATTATATTTCTTTTGGTTTGTCATGCATTTTCAAAAAAATATTTTAAGTTAATCGTTAGTCTACTTCAAGGATCATTTTCTCACAACGTATGCGAAAAAAGGTTAATGAATATTCAATACGTATTACTGCTGTACCGTATGTTATGACTATCTTGAAAAATGTCAAATCCCTAAGTTATGATAATGTTGTTTATTTCCTTTCACTTTACTTTTTTCATCATTGGTCTTTACATTGGATTTTGACATTTTTTTTTCACAATTCGGTTACTATAAAGTGTTGATCTGTTGTAAACGTCATCAGGTAAGGTTTGAAGTGGTGAAATGTGCACTTTTTTCATCCATATGTGTAGATATTGGCTTAAACGAACATTTACTCTGCTCCAAATTTTGCAAAGAAAAGTTTGGGCATTTATCTCGGCTATTTTCTCAGTTGCAACTACGTAATTTCTTAACTTAACATATATTTTCTCAAGTTTAGGTTAAACAATATTCATTTCTAGTTTGTAAATCATTTTTGGATGTGGCTCAAACTTGTTTTCTAACAACAATATCATCAACAACAATACCAACAACCAAAAAGGGAAGGGGCAACACGTTCCTCCAAGATCCTAGACAAAAAGGGTGCACGTCAGCTCAACTGGTACAAAATCGGGTAACGTGCTGAGTGTTGTCCTCGGACGGCCAGGACTGGTTTTACTACAACATAGCTCGGTACGATTGCATTCGATTGTATTAGGCTGAATGAAAGTATGGTACATACCATACAACTACACTCCTGCAGAGAGTAAACCCGACAGTTGCGCCCGCTTTGACTCAAGAGTTTCCGTTGACGTGCTCCTTCTTATGGCACGCCAAAAGGCTCGCCGCATATGATGATGTACTACAATTGTTGAAGCTACGACCTGTAGAACTTTCCATTCGATTGGAAGTTTCGATGTTACTTTGCATTAAATGCACTAAAGAGAACAAAAAAGGGTTTTTTCTTATTTCCATGACATAAGATGGCCCAGGGGCCTTACATCAAAATCATTGGCCCTGTTGATAGAGAAACTTAGTTCAAGAACCGAAAGTACCGAATCATCACTGGATCTATTGGCGACGGGTAGGCATGGACATTCACTTGACATGACAAGTTGAAGTATTTAGGGTCAAAATACATTGCAGCATGGTAGTAGATCGAAAGTTTTGGGCCAAGGGCCCCATTGTGGGCAAAAAGGCACCGAACACCAAAAGAAACATTGAAAATAAAAACTCTTTGTACTACTTAGTGGATTTAATGCAATGTACCATCCAAATTTCCAATCGAATGAAAAGTTCCACGGGCCGTAGTTTCAACATTAATTATTTGGGCCCTGAGTATTGACAGTGGCCTATTACCATTTGAAACCCACATGGGCCCCTTCGGTACATGAACGTATACATTTAGCACATGATCGTATGAATTCAATATATGTACGTATACAATCAGTACATGTACGTATGCAATCAGGACATGAACGTATGAAATCAGTACATGATCGTATGCACTAGGCTCATTGTACATCAAGGTAAGCAGTTAGTACATGAACGTGTACTTTTACTACATCGCATAAGTTTAGATGATCATCGTACATCAGTGAGACTTTCGGGGGACTAGCCTACTTGCACGCCGAAAGAATCACTCAATATGGCATGCGGAAGGGACGATAATAACATAATGATCATACGTTTTTACTTGTACAACATGTGTTGTTAAATGTAAAACGTGTGTTTTACATGTACATCGTAACATTTAACATGATGAACTTATGGTTTTAGTATATGATGGTGTAAATTTACATCATGATCGTTTGAAGTTAGTACATCATCGTATACTTTTGGTACATGAACGTGTAATTTTTGTACATGCACGTGTATTTTTAGAACATCCCCATATGTGGTGAACCTTTTGGCGTGCCATACCCTCTAACTAACTTAGGATTTGTACATAAGCTCTACGGTAGACGGAGACTATGATAAAAGGTGAAAACAAGAGATTCTTAAGCGCCTAATTCGCGAGATGGACCACTCAACCTCAACATGTACTGAAATGTGTAGTATGTCAAGAAGTGGTGATGTCGGTTCGCCATTTTAGTAAACAAAATCTCACTCGAGCTCAGTGCAACCAACGTATACGCCCGTTTCGCCACCAGTAACAGATAAAAGTTCAATTATGACTGTGAGGAGCTGTTACTGTTTCAGCTCGGGAAAGCCGTGATTAGTAGTTGATCTGTAAGCCTGAAAGGGGAGGGTGAATATTTCATGTAGCTGTCATCCTTTCCTTTTGAGAGTTGTATTTGGGATTATCGCAATTTCCATGCTTTATATCCTGTATTGAAAAATGAGTTCAGTTCGTGTCTGAAATGAAGAGGGGTGGAATCATATTCTCCCTCACCCGCACCTATGACATATTTTCTGGAGGGAATTAATTGTCACCGATTGTGATTGGCTGAAAGCCTGAAACATTCGAGAATTTTTGTATTACTTGGTTTATGAAATGTGCCTCAAGTTGATAATTAGCAATAAGATGGTCCTATTTAATTAGCCCACAGTTCA
The DNA here is from genome assembly GCA_037179385.1 of Holothuria scabra. Taxonomy (NCBI): domain Eukaryota; kingdom Metazoa; phylum Echinodermata; class Holothuroidea; order Aspidochirotida; family Holothuriidae; genus Holothuria; species Holothuria scabra. Next base: position 47,499,542 of record CM074189.1, on the reverse strand, counting down.
CTCGGCAATGAGTTACCAGCTTTGTGCGCCAGTTTGCCAAAGAGCCGCCCTATTTCTAAGTGAGAATAAACTTTGATAAGAACATGTGGGTTTAAGTTATTGCAAAAAGGTTGATTAACACCAAGTTACAAGTTTTGTAAATAGGAATATGTTGGTGTGACCTGGCGGGTGGGATCAAAGCGCCGTTATTTAGTATTGCAGTATTTGACTCAGTATTGTTTTCAGTGGCGAAGCTACTGGGGGGGGGCAGGGGGGCAAGTTGCCCCCCCCCCCCCTGAAAAATAATTTGGGGAAATTTGATAAAATTGAGGAAATTTGATGAATTTTCGTACTCTAACAAAAATTTCTCAAAATTTTTGTTAGAATAGAAAATTCTGAGACATTTCTCATACATAATTCATATTTCCATTCAACAAATTAACCAAGATTTGAGATTTCGTCAGTGTCGCATGAACCGGCCCTACTCCCGTTCCACAGAAATGTTCTCACCGCGTAGCAGATTGAATGTTCTCTTGCATACGCGCGAATTTTATGATCAGTGCATTTCAGTGTACATGAAGCTGTTATTCAGAAATTTAACAACAGCTGATACAGTACAACTAACACTGAAAGGCTGTAAACCCGAACTTATCCCATTGTACACAGTCTCTGCGTTGTACACTTTGGGAATTAAGTAAAAGGATGTGAAAACTGACAAGTCACTAACGTAACCCCCCCCCCCCCCCCCGAGTTTATTATATTGTCCCGCAAGCTACCAGTAGCTATACCGATTTTACTCTGTGTACATAACGATGGATGGGGCTGAAACAATCCATGGCCAACGATTAACTTAAAGTTAGTCTAGAAATTAGAATGAACGGGATCCATTGGCATACTTAGATTTTGTTACTTAGCCTAATCCTTGGAGGCTTACAGGCTAGTTCGGGAAAAAAGCTTTCTGCTCACTTGGGGTGTAACAATAAACGTGTCCATGAGTACTTTGTAGCCTTCCTCACTTAACAGACTGCTGTTCTACTGTTCTAACAGGATATCCTGTGTGATCGAGCCACTATTAGGCCTCCTTTTAGTGGCGTACGGAGGGGGGGGGGGGCAATTGGGCCATGCCCCCCCCCCCCTCACAGATGCCATTTTTTTTTTGTTCTTAAAAATAAGGAGTTAAACTTTAGTAACACAGATTTTACTTCAAAAGATAGCATGTGTGGCACCAGGTTGCATATAAGGACACCCAATTTTTCAAAAATTTTCAAAGGAGGATTGTCTCTGCAAGTCCGTCCCTCAGTGATGCCAATATTTTAATTCTTACAAATAGGCAAATTCTGTCAAGTTCCAATTTTTACTTCAAAAGGTAAACTCTGTATCCCACTGGTGGAATCGATAAAAATAAAGACTACATGTTTCGATTCTCTTTACAAGCATGAATACGCTATATTTGACCATCTAGGGGTCTGATTTTTTCGGAATTTTTTTAAAGCTCCACGCCAACCAATGGTGGCGTTTCGCTAAGTCTTTTGGGCAAAATTAAATTTTTGGATGAGATTACCCCTTAACTCTCTGATCACTTTTCAGTTTGCGAACATATTTTGAAGGAAGGATTTTATTTGCAAACGACAAAAGAAGGTAGTGACTGGGTAAATTCTTCGTATAAGTCTGGAAAATGCCGGCTATATCCGGCCATCTGAGGGGTCTAATTTTTCGAATTTTTCTCTACGCTTCGCGCCAACCAATGGTGGCGCTCCGCTTAGATAATCTTTATGACGAAATAACATTTTGTGGCCAAGAAATACCAGAAATCCTGTACCGATTAATGCTCTTTTATTTTGACTCCTAAAAGTGTGCAAATTTAATGACAAGTTTTACTTCGTAAGGTAGCATAAATGGCATAAGAATGCATGTAAAGACACAAAAGTTTCAGTTTTATCCTCATGAACCACCACAATTCAACTTTTTACACTGTTTCTGTCAAAGTCGAAAATCTTGCACCATTTTGCATCTAGGCTCGTTGAAAAAGTCAAAAAATTTCTGGACACCCCTCCTCTTAGACCATACTGCACCCCCCCCCCCCCTTCAGAGAAATCGTAGGTACGCCACTGCGTTAGTACATACAAATAAACCAGTGTTGTTAACCAAAATAATATACTAAGAGCTGTTATTTCTAATTGCTCTATGTTATACTTTAAGATTTAAAATGCAGGTAATACAGGAATACAGGGACCACGGAGACGGGGTCGGGGCTAGGTGGGCTCTACCCCCCACACTTACATAATGACATGGTAATGTTGTTTTACTTGTAAATTTGCATTTTTTATGAAAAACATACACGTTGTCGGGGAAAAATTTTGGGGAAATTTCATACCTTCGCCCCCCCTGGAAAAAATCCTAGCTACGCCACTGATTGTTTTCATCAAAAGATCATAACTCGGCGGTTTTTGCTAGAGAATTCCTTATCGGGCATAACACGGCAAGCTTATTAGACTTCTGAATTAAAAGGTGAATCATTCGCGGGTCACGGCAGCCACAGAGGGTTTGGTTCGGGGCACTGCCCCACTGAAAAATGTTTCTGCCCTACCAGCTAAAATTAAAATTAAACCCTATCCTTAGTTCATGTGAAAAAAGGATTAATTCTGAAGGCCATTACTGCTTTTTTGTTCAGTGTTACAAAAGAATACAATCACATTTCATTTATTGTGCTGGTCACTGGACGTTTCCTGAGTTTCTTCACTGGATCAATGCACACACACACAATACTCCATTGAAATTGACTTAATCCATCTTTCCGGCCATGTGTCTGCTATGACGGGTACCAAATTTGAAAGTAGCTAAGGGACTTTTCCCAGCTTGACACTGGGTATTATGGAAAAAATATGTCCCCAACTTCAACACTTTTCCCAACCTCCCCCCCCTCCACGGCGCAAGAAAAAATGTAAAGTTAGAATACGAGCACGCTTTGTTGACAATTCTCAGTAATTTTTAGCAATTCTTAGCAATTGCTAGCCTTTATTCTCTCAGCAAGACAGATTTCAGCCCCAAATGCATGCATCTATCGAGTAGGGGAGCTATTTGCTCTACATGGAATGCATGAGTATCGAGATTCAGAGGCATTTTTTCCCACAAACCAGCCGGGAACTAACTTGAAAACTAAGTGTAACCGTGCGGTAGGTAAAACTCTCATGCAACAATCTGAACAATACATTTGTAAGCGTTTGGTTTAAAGGTTTGCTCTACGATGTAGTGTCCTACAGCATGTTTTGTTTTGACACTTTTGTCATAGCACACATGCCACGGATTTCCTATATGGACGGACCATACTGTACGGTACATTTTCGCTACCGCAAATTTTAGTATAGGGGTAGCAAGCAGTGGCGGAGCTGCCATATGGTCAGGGGGCGGTCGTCCCCTCTGAGGGACCAATATCGTCTGTCGGCGCCCTTTTTAGGTTTTTAACATACTTATCTTTTGCACCATTTTTGGCAAAAGACATCATTTAATAGCTTTGTTTGAAGGCCCAGATAACAAAATGTTCAAACAGCCACCAGTAATGTACTCTCTGCACTTAACTCTGACGAAATGGGCCATCTTCTGTAAGATAGGGATAGGTTTTGCCGAAACGTATCTTCATGCTTTACACGCACTAATGAATGTTGCCGCTGTGCTTAGTTCATTGCTTCCACACCAAGCGAGATTATAAGCTTATAAAATACACAGACTGACATTAAATAACCCTTCCGGCCAATAAAAGATGTTGCAAAGAGCGCAACAGTAATCTGGCAATTGTAGCGCAAATAGCCCTCTTGTTGTCGGCCATAACTGTCAACATAGACAAAAAAGAGTCAAGATACCAAAATAGCTTCCACAACATTTTTCAAAATCATTTGAAGAGAACATTCAGGTTAAGATAAAATAAAACTGTTATCATAGTGGTAATGACTTAAGAGTTTTAATGAGCAGTTTCCATTTTGCTTTTCTTCAAGTGACCATATTCTCATGATAAGTGACTATTTCTGTCACTACACGATAATCCCATGAAAACGATTATTTCTGCACTTACGTGGTCTAAAAGCCAAAAAATTGCATCCAATAAGCTTAAGTTAGGGCTACTTTTATTTACTATAAATTCGTTATCTAGAGAGCCAAGCAGACTTCTTGTCTTCGCTATTTCTTTCAATGTACTTAATTAATGGCTATTTCAGAGTAGTCACATGATGTAAATTGCGTCAACTAATGTTTCTTCTTATACCAATCTTGATTTCCATATGCCTAAAAATTTCTATAACTTTCCCCCTCTGTAAGATTGCCTGCTATTTAGCTCTGGCAGGTTTAATCTTTATCTTCACAAAGAAGCCCATCATTACATTATAATCTTAAATCGAGACCTGACAATAACACAAAAATTATAATGACTGCCTTCATACTAGAATGTGAAAGAGAGGGATAGAAACATGCGCGTCCGCAGGTAGGGGCAAGGGGGGGGGGGGGCTTGCTCTCCCCTGGAAAATAAAAAAACTGAAAAAAACGAAGAAATCATAAAGAAAAAGACGAAGAAAAATTAACATCAATATTTCCCAACAGTTCCCTCGGTGTTTTCCCTATTTATATGCTCCTAATAGGCTTTAGAAATGTCATTTCCAGCGATCTGAGAGGCATTTGGGGGCCAAAATTTTCTTGCGCTGAGGCCCATGGATAGAAAATTTAAACATGTTTTATTGGAAAAAGTTGCTGAGGAGAAATGTCAAAGTAGTCTTCTACCAGATGCAGAAAATCAAATGGAAAGTCTGAAAAGCCGTGGCTTCGAAGCGCCCCTGCAGACCATTTTCGCCCCCTCTGACCGAAATCCCTAGCTCCGCCACTGGTAGCAAGATAGCTGGTCCGCTATAGTTTTGTGTAAAATTTTGAACTAATTCAAGTAAGTCACATATTTAGCCAAAGGGTTAAATATTTTGGAAACAATGCAAGGTTTGGACAAAATCACAACACGGAGCCTATTGCATATATTGTTTCCCATTCAAGTTAATATTTTGTCTAAAATACTACAGAGTCATGGTCAAATTATTCAAATTATAACTTCACGGCGGCCATCTTGGTGAGCCGTTTTAGCAACAGAGGGTGCCGACAAATTACGGATCTTAAGTACAGGTAGGTGTTACGTGTTCTGTCCAGGAAATAGGAAGTCCGTGACATGCGCACATAGTGTCGGAAAGCTACACATGTATGCGTAACATCTGCACTGAATAACCTTGTTGTCTGTTGGAAAAGCCTTACTGAGATAAAAACGGATCTGGTGATTATTTATTTTTGATATGGCATTTTGCAGCAGAATAATGAGCAGGGTTCATTGATGTTAAAGGTTTTCATGCTAGTCAATAAAGCTAACACGTAATAGGCCTATGCAACGTTCAGTGCGTGAATTTGCTTACTAAAATGACGGTCATGTTGCCCCATGTTATGTTGTTTTCAGGTGAGTGGTTTATCTTGCGCCATCGGCGCTTTGCCGGTACCATCTTTGGTGAAAACGTCTGTTTCGTGAATGTAGCCGATGACAACAATCCGGCTGGCCGGCCGGCCGCCGCTATCTAACGTTAGTCGCTATGTAATGTTTAAACTGAAATCAAGAAGAAAACCAATGACACCTTATTCATCGATACCATACTAAACATAAAGCAAACAGCCATGAATGCCATCGTGCAATCTTCGAATAAACTAGAGAAAACTCTCAAGAGAAGCCAATCCCTCAATGGACCCTGTAGTACTGTGTAAGTCACAGTGTAACTTAAATTAATCACAGGAAATGTAACCTATTTCCATAGTGTTGCTAGGGTCGCCAATAAATATTCTACGGCTAGCTAATCTTAGCGTTAGGCATAGTCCTCAGTAAATGACTAACGTTATGTATGGGCGGTCGCGAAATTGCTCCCTTCATTTATAGGGAGCAATTACGCGACCGTCCATACATAGTCCTTTACTGAGGACTATGCTAATCATAGGCAGTAGCCAATCTTAGCGTTAGGCCTAGCCTAGGCCTACTAGGTCCAGGAGGCCTAGGCCAAGGCGTAACTCAGATTCTGTGCTATGCTAAGATAGTATAGGCAACAGTATACACATATCCGAGCAGCCAAGAATGATGTGCAAGGTAAAAGCAAGGTGAAGCTTGGTTAAACTTTGCTTGAGTCGGGCAATATTGTCCTCCTTCAAGTTGGCTTGATCGAGATTTGGAATTTGTTCTGATCATGATGCCTCAGAAGTACTGTACAACAATTAGTTGGCAGAAACGTATTAGGCCTAGCCTAGACCTACTGTAGGCCACCTAAAGTAATGTAGGACTACTGTCTCCTGTTGCCAGATATTCCCCTTGCCTGAAACTGTATTTGATGAGCCAGAATGGCTCTCGGAAAAACAAAACATTAAATTATACAGTGACTGTACTGTGTTTATTTGTTGAAAATGTACAAGTTTTTTTTCTGGAGCAAGTAATTGGACTTTGTAGCATGCTTTTTCAGCTGTCTAGTAGACAGCAGGCTAAGTTAGCCTACACTGCAAAAATTATCTGTAATCACGGTCTAACGTCATGATTGATTACTGTGTGGTGGATGCTGTCTAGCCTTAAGTACATTTATGTGGAATTTTTTATACAAGACAAATATTCATTAGACCTACTGTTGTTTTTCTTAAAACAACAGACTTTAGTTGTTTAAAAACAAAATTAATATCTCTTCTGACCTGAATAATATCCCATATTTTTTAAGCAACCACTCCAAAAAGGGAAAGCAAGATGTACATATAACATAACATAACAGGTTGAAGGGCAAAAGAGGGCCAAGGCCCCATAAGATGCCCTGAAGTCCAAGCCCTAATCAAAAGTCAAACCACCAAAGCTTGACAACAGCCCCAAACAATCAGATTCTACCACAGCCATGGAAAAACCTGTCAATGTTAACCTTAAAGCAGTGAACTGAGGGGGAGTTAACTACCCAATCTGGTAGACAATTCCACTCGTTGACAACTCTATGGGAGAAACTAAACTTCCTAATATCAAGCCTTGCAAAAGGCTTTTCAAGCTTTTTACAATGCCCACGCACCCGAGAATTACTTTGAACCCTTAAATAACTACAAGTCAGAAGGGGATTCCAATTCACAAAGAAACTTGTAAACCTGGAGCATGTCTCCCCTAATCCTTCTCAGCTCCAAAGTGGTAAGCCCAAGATGTTTAAGCCTAGCATGATAAAGCAAATTTCTCACCTCAGGAATAAGGCGAGTGGCTCTCCTCTGAACCTGCTCTAAAAGAAACTTGTCCTTTTCATAGAAGGGGCTCCAAGCCTGAGCTGCATAGTCAAGATGGGGTCTTTCCAACTGCTTATACAAATTAAGTACAATTTCCTTACTAAAATTGATGAAATTCCTCTTGATCAATCCAAGCACTCTACAGTATTAGCCTTTACAGCAGTGGCTGCACACTGCCTTGATGACTTTAAATCCCCAGTAATTACAACACCCAGATCTTTCTCAAAGGTGACATTACTTAAAACACAACCATTCATGTTATAGTCATAGCTAAAACTTTTGGGACCAAAATGAAGGACCTTACACTTATCTGCATTAAAAGACATTTGCCAGGTCTGAGACCAAGAAAATAACCTATCCAGATCTTTCTGCAGCAGTAAGGCGTCATCCAAAATGCTAATCTTCCTGTAAAGCTTAGTATCATCTGCAAACTTACTTATACGAGATGTAAGAGAACTATCAATATCATTGATGAAAATTAAGAAAAGAAGTGGGCCAAGGACAGAACCCTGCGGTACTCCACTGATGCTGGAACAGGAGATTAATAATATTTTTTGTCAGACTTTGTTTGTACCTTTAACTTAGTTTTGTTCTTTCATTTTAAAGAGTTTATTAGCCTACCTATGTGTTAATTTCTCTGTAAATTGGTTTTGCTGTAGAATTATGGTGTTCTTTGGACAGCACTATACTGTAGTACGTACTGGACATCCTGCGACCTAATTGAAAAGATGTAAAAGTCACACACTTCCAAAATATTGCCAATATAAAGCTGTGGCAGTAAAACACATGGTAACTCTAATTTAATATCTTTTCAGTTGGCTCATATACTTTAGTGCAAGTAAGAGCTTTTGCATTAGAGTATGATTCTTATACTGTACAGTACAGTACCACAGATCTAATGTATTTAAAAGTTAAATAAAAATTTGTTAAATTGGAAAATTTCGAAGGTAAAAGTCACCCAAATTTGTTAAGAAACAGCAGCTAAATCTCACAATTTTCATTTTATTTTTTTTCAAAGTGTCTTTTGAAACACTTTAGGACTTCATTATTGTACATATTTAAGGTGATCCAAACAGTTACTCCTTGTAAATTTCACATTTGAGGAGAAAAAGTATTGTCACATGCCAACTCTCAAGAGCCAATTATGAAAAGTGCAATTTAGGCCTACTGTACTACACAGTGTCAAGTTGAGGGGACTGCTCTTGCCTTTAAAGCATGGAAATGTTTTAACAACAATTTTCAAATTTTCCTTTTCAGATTGATGAAAATCATGTTTCACCAGCCACAATTCTTCTGACCTAGTCTACGGATAATACAGGTCTGCACTCAGTGGTAGTTTTAGTAGTGATGATGCAGAATTAGTACAGAAGGCTGTAGCTTGGAGCAGTGAGTTGGTGTTTGCATGCAAGGCAGACACTTCAGTTTTTGAAGGTTAGAGCTAAGGACTGTAATGCTTGGAACAATTTCATTTTTTTTTCAATTTCCATTGAATGCCTGCTTATCTCAAGTGATACAGAACTTGGAAATGTTACATATTCCTGGACACAAGTACAGTATGTACAGTATTAAGCCGCCTTCATGTTCATGTAGTGGTCAGTCATGATAAATCAGTTATCATTCAAGGATAGACATGACATTGAAATAGCACAGTAATGATTTCTGTGGTAAAAAAGGCCTAATTATTGTTGCCTTGTGTGACTATTGCTCTAGTAAAGATCCCCTGAAGGACAATTTGCTAATTTCTAACTTCTGAAAGGGAAGAATATGGCAGACCAGGCAATATCTGCTAATAGTCCCTGTTACAATGGGTCAAAGACGGCAGTATCTAAAATATTGGTCAAAATTAGTTTCCTCTCCCTCCCTGTTCTGTGATGCTCACATTGTCCCACTCCCTCCCTGATATCCGTCCCTTACACTGTACAGTATGTGTGAAACACGGTACTGTAGTAAACACAATGCCTATGAAGATTCTGTAGTTTGTATTGTGATAAATATGTCCAACTGTGGGATCAGTATAAATTTTATGCATGTACAGTATGAAGTCACAATGCAGAATGTACATGTACACCTTCTTTATAGGGGAATAACAAGCCAACATTCATGTATAATGTCAAACAACTGGTCAACTGATCGGGCGTATGTAAGTCTGCTTCACTGGTAGGGAGAATTCTACTGCCTGGGCCATGCTGCTCCATATATACAGTACAGTACTGTACATTCTATGCAAATTTCATTGATGCGTTTCATTGCTAGTCCTCCAAAATCATGTCAGTGTGTCATCAATTCTTAAGGCCTAATATATTACTGTTACTGAAAGGTTTGTTGCTATACAAGACAGCCCAAATGAAAAACTAATGCTAGTGACTCAGAGTGCAACATCACTGTTCACAATCAGAGTGGTCAAAGAGTCACAAAAGATGTTTGATATTTGATGAAGAACTACAATGTCTTTCTTCATTTCACCCAACTTTATAGAATGGCATTTCAAAGTGCCAGCCATGATCAGGCCTGTAGCCAGACAAGGCACTGAAAGGGGCCCAAAACCTTTCCATATGTACAAATGTATTAGGTCAGTGGCAAACTTCAAAGTCACTAGGGGGAGAAAAGATACTGTATATAGGGGGCTTTTCCCCCCTCCTGGTTCCCCCATAGCTATAGGCCTGACTGTGCTTTACTGAGTTGGCATGGATCAATTTTTGAGGGTGTATGAGGGTGAGTATCACATGACAGGGTTTATTATTAACAATTAATCAAGTTCAACTGTACTGTGCATGCAACACTTACAAATGTGAAAACTCCTGGCAGGTAACAGCTTTGTCCATTATTTTTTCTATTCACAAATTTTTAAAGTCCAAATTGAATCATTTCTGACTCCCACATTAGACATTCATTTTATTTGCACATGTACAACTAGAAATTGTATGGGAATTTTGACATGCCATTTTGACATGCCATTTGTGTGTGATGAAAAATGTGTGAATTAAGGAACCATTGTAATTTGCTACCTGTTTCAAGTATTGCCTAGTATACCCTGCGGCTATATGTGTAATACAGACAGTATTTAAAACCAATGCACATTTTATCTTTAATTGCAGATGGGCAGTTACAGAAATGTCAGAACGAAGGCATATATCAATCCTGGAATCCATACATCAAATTCTGGGAAAAGTTGATGAGCTGTAATCAGTCTTCCCTCTTCCATGATATACAGTATTTAAAAGCAGATTTTATCTTCTATAACAATGGATGTGGACAATGAGGGTGGAGAAGCTTCTGAATATCAGTAACTTAAATCGAAGGGTATGTAATGTTCTTTGAAATTACCCTCCATTCTTTATATCCTTATGCCATGTACTATACAGTATATACCCTGTAGGAAAACCTTTCTCAAATGAACGAATCCTGTAAACAGTAGAAATAGTAGAAGAACAGAAGAAATTCACAACATGTAGTTTCCAATTTTTTTTAATGTTTCAGACCAGGGGGTGGAGTGAATCGTGCACCCTTTCTTTCCCCTTTTCCCCGTTTTGCTCATACCAGCATGTGGGCTTTTGTGATCATGCAGCGTCACTCTATCTCTCTATCCACAACTCTTACCGAATGCTTTTATTCTCGCATGCTTTCATAGATTTGTTTGAAACTTGGACATATGTTAAGTGGGCCCTGCCCCTTATGAAATTCTGCACTGTTGCTCCACCTCCTACAAATTGTCATGTACAACTTTGATGCTTGCCTGCATTGACACTTAGTTGTTGGTACCTTCATTATATTAGGGAAATTTTGGTCCAAGGCCTAAAATGTGTCCCTGAGTTCCATTTTGTTAATTAAAAGAGAAATATTACAAAATTTTTGGCCTGCTTTTGAATTAATGTTAAAAGAGTTAACAGTCTGTAATAAGGACGATTAGTTAGTGATCTCTGAAGTTTATGCTGGATTTTTTGTAAACAAGAAGATTGGGTCCAAGGCCCAAGATGTGGCCCAAGGGTCCCTTTTGGTAAATAAAAATTCAATAACTCAAAACTCTATACCGACCTTTATAAGTACAGTATGTGCTACACTACTCCAAACTGGTGTCTGCCTGTGGATGTAATGTGTTGATAAGATGCCTCTCACTGTTGATCAAGGCAGGTTTTAGTTTTCATTCTGTTGTCACAGCCCAATAAACTTACTTTTTGCTTGGTTAATTGCTCACCAAACTTTATCTTTTGTGGAAACAGTGAAAATGGTGGATTGAATGTAAGTAATAACAAGTCTTTCTTGAGAACCATCTGTAAGCTGTTATTGTTGGCTTTGTTATTTATCTTCTGGTCAGTGACAAAAAAGTTAATGAAAGAAGTGGAAGGTATCTCTTTGAGCACATAGTGTATCAAGTTAGTATTATGCATAGTCTGGTTAAAAGTTCCTTTAGTTGGTTATTGCACATAAAATACTGAAATGATTTCACCAGAGTTAGGCAAGTTCAGTTCAACCAAGGTTGCAAATTTAGTTTAACCCCTTTTGTCACTAGATCATATGCTTTATTGGACTTAATGGAATAAGGTGTAGATGCATAAAATATCAAAATACTACCTACCATAACGTTGCACCCTCCTTTAGACAATTGGTTAGAGCTACATTAACTGTACATATAGTGACCACTGACAAGTATGAAACACAGCAAAATGTTTAAACTAAATCACTGATTCTCTGATGTATATTTGATATGATACTCGGTTGGCATTTCCTTCAGAGCAGTCAGGGTTCAAGGCCCTTCAAGTTCAAGGGTGTCAGCAGTCTCCATGGGTGGAAAAAACGTAAGTTGGGGAACTCCTTGCATTAAAATCATGGTATTTGGAGGAAAACCCTATGGTACCTATAGGATCTGCAAGAAATAGCTAAGGAAACTGGGCACATTGAAAGTAGAAACTACCTGTGGATCAGTTTTTCCATTTGCGTAGCTTCAGTACTGTATTTTTAAATTTTTACAGAAGGTACTGTTGCAGCAGTTTAGTTTCCTTTATTTTCCTATTTTAATAAGTTTTTTTTATGTTATTGTTGACTTTGACCTTATATTGTCTGAAAACATAAAGGAATCACATCATATTTTTGTCCTTATATTATTATATTTTTGTGATTCCTTGGGGCATCTACTCTGTATCTGTTTACTCTTCAAACAGAATGCCCTATCTAAATGTGAAATCTTTCCTTTTCATATTAACATAGGTAAATGAAGCGTGATACTGTAGCAATGGTGTATAATTGCAAGGATGAGGGACTCTGACTTGGAAGGAAGAATGGAACGCTGTGGCTGCAGGAGATATGAGAAGCACTTCACAAATATGAGCCTTCTTGGAGATGCAGCAACTTGTGGAAAAAGTTGTTAAGATTTTAAAATTAAGGACTTTGCTAAAGTGAGCTTTAAGTTTACTACATTTTTAGGAGAGAAGATATCATGTGACCAAAGGTTTCAAGAACGTTTAACATCAAAAGCTGTTGCCTCCTGAATTTTATAGAAATTAGTAATAAGTTTTCAATTGGATTTCTTTTAGTTTTAGAGGATTTAGATGGGACAACTGCCCTGCTTTACTGTGGTCAGGCTGGTTACTCTGAGGGTGGCAAGGGATGAATACCCCTGGAAATTTGTTCTTCCCCCAGAGACTTAGAACTTTTCATTTGATTTAATACATCAGTGCACATTTGGCTCCCCTGAAAAAATCTTTGCCACCTTGGAAAGATTTTGACCCCCTTATGTGCCTTGTCTGGCTTTGGGCCTGACTGTGTTAATAATGCTGGGAGACAAACATGATCGAACCAGTTAGATGCTTTTATTTTTCAGTTTTAAAAGAGTTGTGTTTTTTCAAAGGGTAGTTAGTTGCTACCTAGGTTTGGAGGACCCTAACATTGGAAATCTGTTAGTTTCTCAATTCATTAAATACATCTTGACTTCTTAAAAATAAAGATACGGTATCCGAACAAAGATTTAGTGTAACACCAATTTGTAGGAATTCATGCAGTATCAGCTTCTCAAATTAAACTTTAAAGTCTAAGGATAGCAGGTACCGGTGCTCTCCCAAACTCACCTTTTTCTGAAAAAAAAAACCTAAAAAAAAAGAAAAGAAAGATAAGATACCCAGCAATGAAATTCTGGTGCCTGAAGGATGGTCTAAATTTGCCACCAAGTTTAGTTTTCCTTTCATCAGTTTCTGCTGTGTACGGAGAAAAGAAAAACACAAAATTCTACAAAACAAATGAGTTCGATTTCTCTTTGGTTTACATACTGTGTCATAACTAACACTATATAGAATTTAATTTTTTATACTGCAATGGATCTGTACACATCCATGCTGCCGTTATCCAGAAAACCTCAGTCAAACACCAGCTTGAGCTGACTTAATAAGCAAGGGAACCCCAAATAGAAGTAGATATAAATCATGCACACAAGTCGCTTTGAATATACTACTGGCAGACTAGAAAAGAATTCTCTGATGTCTTTCTCTGTAGCCTTACGATGAAATAGGTCCAGTTCAATTCTCCATTGGGCTAAACCTGTTGAAGAGGCACTGTGCAGTGGTTAAAGCTTTTCTGGTTCTCAAAGTTGATGCCTTTTTTCCCCATTAAAATCCCTCCTAAAGCCTAAATTACCCAAAAGCCTGCACTGTCAGCTTCTGTGGAAGTAACCCCTGGCTACCACTAGGGCTTTATCCCAGAATTCTACCTGTGGCCCTAAAACTGGGCCCTAAATCCCCATTTATTTGTGTTATCATGTTGACAACTACCACCGGGCTGCACTTATGCTTAGCCCAAGCATATGCTGCAAGACTTGTCCACCCTGGACCCCCTCTCTCCCATAAATTATCCTAGATTTGCCCCTAAAGAGGACAATAGTTTGGCAGTAGTAAAGTACACTGTAACGAAATTACATGATATACTGTTTAAGAAAAAAATGCTGAAATGGATTTGACAGGGACGTAATTCAACGTCTTACAAATGATGCAGAAGATTAATTTCCTTTAGAAGTTAAAACTTGTATATCAATAGAGTGGAACATGTGATGAACATTTGTTTTGGAAGAAAACTATTTACATAGTGGGTGCATTGCACGGTAGGAAATTTGTGATGTACTGCAAATGTAACACATTGACTTGACATTGCAGTTTCCTTCATTACAGTAGCCAATGCTGTCTGGATCACATTTAATTGAAAAATGTTTGCTATTTCTTTAATACCTGGATGCTGTGGTTTTCTGCTAGATCTGCTAAGAAATATGCTTAAAAATAAATTGCATTAACAATTTTCAAAGACAAATAGGGTATTTAAGTATCAAAACAGATATACAGAGCATTTTAGTTTCCCACCTAGTTGGGATGGCAACGTCAGTTGGGTGGTAAACACTTTTTGTTAACACTTTTATGCGGAGACGATTTTATTCTAAATGTTTTGAATTTGTCACTTTTTAACCAAGATGATCTTTTTCACTGCAATTCATTATTACTTGAGACAACTACAGCAGGTATGAGTTAAACACGTTGCCTTTATGTCATAACTTCATAAATGCAGGGGTGAATTTGTGCTTCGTGTGGAGGATACATTCATTGGATTGCCATGTGATGCTGTAATGTGGGGTGGGGCAGCATGAGAAAAATGTTTGCTAACCCCTGATATAGTGGCAATACGCTGCCCACTTCGCTTCAGATTATTTGACCATTGATCAGTTAGCTAGATGGGGTTCAAGGGCCAAACCAGAGAGGGCAGGGGCAAATGCCCTCCTCAACAAAAACACTGCCCCGTCCTTCCTGTTCCCTCCCCCCCCCCTCCCCCCCAAATGAAATTTGAAGGTAAAATAATTTATTGGGAAAAATGCAATAAAGACAAAACTCTATACGCTATGCAAAATCTAATGGTGGGGAAATGAATGTTGCTCTTCTTAGAAGATGTAATTTCTGTTTGCCCCACCACTCAAATTTTTCCCCCTAAAGCCCCACCCCCAATGAAAAAAATCTGATATGCCACTGATGGGATTTAACACACACCAAGAGGAATATATAAGCCAGATTTAAAAAAAGTTAAGTCAGTCTAAAGTTTGGCTTTAGGTATGGTTAAAATCTTGTTTCAATTCATCCCTTTTATTAACCTCTTAAAACAGGCCATCCACGAGCATACTTTACACCTAACCTTTGCAAAGAATTGTTATCAACAGGCCTACCAATTGCATTTCCATTCAGATATTTGAAAATGATCGTGTGAGTCAGTCTTTAATAGCAGATTACCTCATGCTTGAGTAAAAAAGGTATTTAACCCTTTAAATTCACCATGATAACAGTAGTTTGATTGCTTTCTGCCAGGACATATTTTGGAATTTGGTGTTCTGAAAGTTGTTAAAATCCTAAGTTGCTGGTCTTCTGTTAAACAAGAATGGTAACCAAAGCTGTCACTCATTGAAAAGCCTATACTGTAATAGGAGTGCTGAAGAAGTGGTTAGGTGCTTAAATCCACAACTACTGTTTCTCCTTATTATAACTGCAGTATAACCTTGCAGGACCTGGCACATGATTCATTATGACAAGCTCTTAACCCATAGGCAGAGTTATATTTTTAAAAATGACATTTGAGGAGACTAAATGTTTACTACATGATTTTTCCCCTTTATTTAGTTCATTTTCATGAGGCCGATGTGAAATATGAAATGTTGTTAGACAATGTCTTTTAACTATTTACTAAATATTTTGCAAGCCCATACCATCACTGACGTTTGACAGTAATTAGTTATTTGCTTATTCACCATTAGTATTTTATTGCAACCAACAATTTCAATAAATATTTGTAAAGTAATTCCTTTGTGTGTTTTTTTCTTTTCTTTGCATTAGAAAGACTGTTACTCTAAAACTGTTCACCGCATACCTTACAGATCCAACATTTTGATGGGGACCTTGGCTTACATCAATTCCCAAATGCAGCTGGTGTTGAAGCTACCCAAGTATAAACAAAAATTAGGAAACAATTGTTTTGCTGGTTGAAACAAACTTTCTCCCAGCTCATTGATAGTAGTATTTCAGCTACTTTTGTTTGGAATTTAGTTTTGGGGCTGGATGAAAATGGTTGGTAGACGTCAAAGGAGATTACCATTTTCTGTACAGGCTGCAATTAGTTGTTCCGATGAGTTCCTATGTGTCCTGCTATGTTAATTGATTTAACCAGGTAAAATTGGTTACCGACAGTGCTCAAAGATACATTTTTGATGTGATAAGGGAAATATTAAAATCACACCCATTTTAAAATAAATATTTGATGACCCCATGAGCACACAAAGTTTTTCTAAAATGTTTCTGCAAAATAAGGACCTGTTTAGTCCCTTTCTTTTCACCCCATTTTAAATATATCTAACATCTAGTATTTGTACATATAGTCTCCACCGTCAATTCAGGACACCTGTGGAAATTCGAATGGTAAATTACACATAACACTGCATGATTCAGTGTTGTGTCTGTTTCTCAACTTAGTTATGATCTAAACTATTTTCATCAGTTAACTTTTTCAAAGGTGCCCATCTTTTGATAAGTGACCCATATGTCATCCATGCACCTTTGCAGGCCCAACCCTGCTGTTGACAACTCATGTTCTCATCCACACATTTCTTTAAATTCTTTGTTTTTCTTTTCTTTTTTTCATTCTTTTTTGTCACAAATATCTAAGTAACACTCTCATCATTAACCTATCTCATTTGGAATCTAATCTTCGTGACACATTTTATGGCCAAAAATATGGGAGTAATTTCAGAATGACTTCTTATAATCATTCCCAAACTATTTTCAACAAGTTCATTACCTTTACTGACGTTTGTCTATTCTTGTACTTTCTTCTCCATCAATCTCCAATATTACCGCAGAAAGATTTACTTTTTACACGTTTAACACTTTCCTGCACACTGTCTGTACTACACTAACTCACAGTCGACCCAGTTATCATGACCTAACTTTTCCCTTCACATTCCTCGTTGCCATGGATACCCACTCACAAAGTGACCTTCATATTACTCCTTTTCGTTTCCCCATACAGCATACATATCATTCAGGGTGGCAGATACGCGAGACAAGATGGCTGGTGGATTAACGATATTTCTCTGTGTTCGTCTGGTAATATTGCTGTTTCTGGTCACAACTACGATACATACCAATCCGATGTGTCTATATACAGCAGTATTGATGATAATTCTGATTCCAGAGATAAACCAACATTATTATATCACAAACAATTTACAGACAAAGAACTGTCATGGCTGACACTGTCATGGTGGCAGGGGCGATACATTTCATTTATAAAACCGAATTCTACAGAAATAGTAACTTGTCAGTACGATGAAGTACAAGTCATAGATTATAACCGAGATGTAGTCTTACGATCTCGTAAAGTGAATGGTATGACTTCGTGTCTGTCTGTCAGTGAGAATCAGATCTTTATCGGATTATGGGAGTCAGACATTGTTAATATCTATGATAATGATTTGAATAGAATCAAATCAATCAGATTAAAAGGAATCAGAGATGACTGTCCCTGGGACATAGCAGCAGCAGACAGATTATACGTATGTACAGTAAGGTACGACAGAGCTATTGTATACAGTCAGTATAGCGGTTATATACTAACAGAATACACTACAGGACAGTACCGTAGCGAGGCATACAGTATAGCAGTGAATATACAGCTGCAAATAGTGGCTGTTTTGTGGGATAGGAAACATGTCAGTGTTTATTCCTTCAGTGATAACAATTGTTTGGTTGATTTCAATGTTGAATACGGTGTCACTAGAATCAGAATATCAGACCCAGGCAGGATTGTGACTGGAAATGAAGATTCAGGAGAAATAAAGATTTATAATTTGGTAAGTATGTACACTATTTAGGTTATGCGCCATAGGCCTGTGTATACAATACAGTATATGTATCATGACAAGTACTATATTATGTTAAGAAGGAAAGTGGCAACTATAAAGTAACACATTACTATACGACAGGGTGAGTTGATGGTTAAGCTATTGAGTAAAAATGCAAAAGAAGTAATGGCAAAGCAGTACCACTTTTATGAAATTTGAAGCCAAAAAATATTTTCAGGTGAACAATTTGAAAGAAAGATTGGCCTAAAGAAAATAAGTCCTTAAATAGGACCGTGTACTACACTTAACGGTGGGATCTACTCCGTACACGGTCCTTTGCCATCACCTCAAGAAATCACAAAGTGCACTGAAAGCATCCCCATCGCCTCACAGCTTCAAAAATTAACCTGTAATTACAATGAACAGTACCATACTTGCCATGAATATTTCACAACATTCCACTTCATGACTGGTCTTTCTTCAAATGGAGGCAAGCAAAAAGACCTGAAATTTAGAGGTTAAAATTGACCGTAACGCTGAATCAATTATAGGACTATTACAGTTCTCATTCTGCCAGCATCAGCCTGCAGATGCAGTAACATGACAGGATGTAAATTGTAAAATATTATATGCAGAGTAGCAATCCAAAAGTGATGGTATTATCTTTGTAAATATTTTTAAACTTTGGACAAAAATTTTAATTTTTAAACTTTGGAGAAAAATGGAACTCGGAATAATTTATCCAGTATCGCATCGCAATTTGCTAAACAAACAGGCCAAGTTGCTACACAAATAAAAAGTTGTGAAGCAATTTTTTGTGTGCATAACCCTGGTATTTTCATAAAAATTGTATGAATTGACCGCAAAAATCTTCAAAACTGCTATGCTATATATTTGTATGCTAAGTTATGGGACAAAATTTAAGGAAATCCTGAAATTTGCCCTATTGTAGTATAAATTATGAAATATGCTACAAGCCAATTGCCATCTCTCGTACTGGGCCAAAGACTATAGTGCAGAATAAAGCAAACTAGGCCTCTAGAGACATGTAGGCATAGCATACCTGTAGAGTCCTGTTCATGGACTTAAGATCCATTGTCAAGGCTGAATGATGTAAATTTAATTAGCATGGTCATGTCAAATGTCAGCAGACCCAAAATTGCAGTACCTAAATGGTAGCATACACTATTACGCCACAAAGCATTGACTATCATGTGCACACTTGTTGATTGTGTTTTGCTGGTATTATTTTTCTAGGTTTCTTAGGTCATTGAGATGATTTGCACTTTGTAAAAGTTTGTATGTATGTATGTATACTGCTCAGTGAAAATGCACTTACTATACAATACCTTCATGTTACCATCTACTTTCATATTACTACAATAGTCTGTGATTAGTACTGTAGGTTAGATGAACCATTTTGACCCCAGTGTTGTAATGACTCGAGTCAAAGATGTGACTTGAGTCTGACTCGAGTCACAATTTTAGTGACTCGAGTCCTAAACTCACGGGACTCGACTCAACTCGAGTCACCACTTGCCAAAGACTGGACGTGACTCGAGTCACCATAAAATAAAATTTGAAAGACTCAACATGACTTCACAGAAGAGAATGACTCGACTTGACTCGAGTCTTTGTCCACAATGACTCGAGTCACATCCGAGATTAATAAAACAGAAACTGAAATTTGTTTTCATCATCAGACGCAAACCAACGGCCGTTAATTACTGCTTTATCCATTATGCGCTCCTATCTGTATATAGGGGGATCCTCACATACAGCTCTGCTTAACATGTGTAGCGCCGTCAATTTCACGCGTACAACAAACTTCTCGAAGCTGAGTGCCCTGTATGTGTAGTACTAGTGGTACCGTGCCAGTGTAAACATTACGATTTCCCTAGGCCTAGACCTCAGTGTCTAGCCTAGTATACTACGCTCCACAGATAGATGACTGATTTCCCTCGCCTCTGCACTAATACTGTATGTGGTATTTTGACTTGAAGTACTGTAGCTGAAGGTGTGACGAACAAAATTTCATTTCAATGTAGTCCTATTTAGTTGGTAATATCTGTTATTGGTATCGAGGATTTTGATTAACGAAATCAGTTTGTTTACAGGGACACCTGTGTGACCTGTGGCTTCTGATGAATCACAGTTTAGGCCTATTATAATTATCACTTGTTTATGTAACATTGGGGCCTTAGTGTCGTGTAACTGGTAGCAATGGTGTTTATATGTTCGAAGCAAGATTAATTAATAGGGTGTATCGTAGGTCTATATGATGAGGTCATGTGCGGAAGCATATATTGCCTAGTTTGTGTTGTACATGTATGGCTTGAGACTCAATGAAGGCTTGATAGTGTATTGTAGGAGTTTAATAGGTACTTGATTATATCTGAGTGTTCTTGTATGACAAACATATTATTAGATGAATTATGTCAAAATTGCTCAATATCATTATGTAAAGGTTAATATATACAGTAGTACTAACTTACAGATAATGTGTGTATTCCAATCTTCACATTTAGGGTTGTGAAGTCAAATTTCACTTGAAAGTACAGGAGTGGACATAAGTCACCTTCTTAACCCCTCCCCCTTAGGCGCACATTGCGGGGTTACAGGGGGGCACTCGCCCTCCCAATTCGGGTGAAAGGAGTTGGTCTATTTGGGCAAAACATGGGCAAAGCATGATAAACATGCAGCGACATTCGGGCAAAACATGCTCTTGCCCCCTTATAGAAAATTACCCTCGTACTCCTATGCCCCCCTCCTCCAACAAAAGTGTGCAGTCCCTTAGCAAAGGACTGCATTTGCAAAAGATTAACCCATCACGTGCCATGGACTCGATGCCATCACAACATGTAAGAGATCAGGTGACTTGGAGTGACTCAAAGAAAATAAACACATTTTGACTAAGGTGACTCGAGTCACAAGACCACTGAAGCTTTCGAAAGACTCGAAGTGACTCGACTCGAGCTGAGGGAAGACTCGACATGACTCGACTCGACTAGAATTGCTAAAGACTCGACATGACTTGAGACTCGATACCTTGTGACTCGAGGTGACTCGTGACTCGTGACTCAACATTAAGTGACTCGATTACAACACTGTTTGACCCTGCAGCTGGTGGCAGATTATTCTGTAAGCTACTTACAATTCAATATATGGTACTTGTCTCCAAGCCAATTTTCCTTGATAAATATTTGGTGTGCTCTAGGTCGTTACTTTTTATGATGGTTTTGCCATAGATGCATGAGTATTTGACTCGATCACCATTTCCCTTTTGTCAGAAACCGGGTATTTTTCCAGATGATGAGTTAAGCACTCTTACCAATTGTGAACTAACATTCAGGTTAATGTTTCTCTAGTTTACATAGAGAAAAACTTGTGGTATGCCATCTCATATTTGCTACATAGGCTAAATGCAAAATTATAAAATGTGCCAAAATGTATAAAAATTGAATGATGATTCATTGCATAGCCTACTGTAGCTACAGTATGCCTTGATTTTTTACTAATTTGGGCTTCTGCTTGGTCCCAAAACACACCAACTGCAAAAAATTGCCATGGAAATTTTGAAGGACTAATCCTCTCACCCCCAAACTACAACTTTTGTAGTAGCATACAGAAAATTTCAATTGGCATGGCCTTTTCTTTTAATTTACAGTTACTTTAAGCAGTGTACTTGTAGAGTACAGTACTGAAGCTCATGATATCACACAGCAGCTGTACTGAGAAAGCACTTACTGTACAGTAGTGTTCTACAGTAGTTACAGTTAGGGTTTTGTACATAGTTGTATATACTTGCCCTGAAGTACTGTATTAAACTGAAATTATGTGTGGATGAGGATGTTTTTGTTTCGGGGGGAGAGTGGGGGTCTTAAGTTAGTAGTGTGGGAGATATGGAACTGTTTGAGGTAAAAAGACCAAACTAAGCACACAGTACTCAACTGTGTAACACAAAAGAAATCTCTGCACAGTATAGTACTGTACTGTATGTACATTAATACATTAGTGTTCAATTCTGTATTGCGGTTTTGTATTCTTTGACAAAACCAATACTGCAAACGCGTACTGTACAGTAGGTTACAGCACTTGAAAATCTCCTACAGCTTTTTACAATTATTATATATGGTGGAACTGTATTGTGCAGTGAGTAGTGGCAGTGCTGCAGTATGCTGTAATACAAGAGCATCACTTCTAGGGTTGTGGGGGATGCTACAGTATACACCCCCAAAATTTTTAAAGTGATTTTTGACAGGAAAATTTATGGTCTGTCTGGAAAAATTGAATTCTCTTGCTTTCAGAATTTTGCTTTTGTCAGGAAAAATACAACAAAAAGTACTATTAATTACTAAGTATTTGGGGAACGTCTGGAAATTTTCAAAATATATGGTATTGATCATCTTCATTTGTGGATTATTTTCATGTTATATTACTGATGCTTTTGATTTTGTGGATTGTGCCTGGGAAAAAAAATATGCTTGTAGCTCGTGAAATAATTTCTTGTAATTCAAAAGGTACCATAAGGCAGGTAATTACTCAGCTAATATTGCTGTAATATTAGCAATGGGACTTCAGTTCTTTGGAATTTTAAACAATTGTCTTTAGGCTAACGAAATCAAGACTGTCAGGAAAAAAGAAGCTTGTTTACTTTGCAAAGATAGCATATAGCATGATAGAATAGACATTGCATTTTAAAATTACAGCCTTTAGAATGAGACAGGAATAAGATGCAATTTACCGTCGCCCTGACTGCCCATAATTGGGGCCGTCAAGTCTAAAGAGCGTATACTGTACTGCAGCATATACTGTACAGTAGGTACAGTCCTTGTTAGTCATTTTGCAGGACTACATTTCAGGCCACCATGACGGCATTCTGTAATCATCACCTGATTGTTATTGCTTCTTTACTGTTAGAGACATAAGACATTAAACATGGCTATACCGTAACTGTATAAAATGTGCATCAGCCTTTTGTGGGATGGAATTCAGTAGGTGGCCTGCAGTGAGGAAAAGGTACAGTACTGTACTGTACACAGATGTTGGCACATTTATGATCTTCGAGATGAATCATTTGGGTAGTGGACATGTACAGTATCTAGAAACAGTATGGATAAAAGTAAAAAAAATATAGACAGGTATAGTAGCCTATAAAATAGGACAATACTTTGCAGGAGGATCACAGGGGAGGGACTGGGGTAGGGAAAAAATGAGGATCATGACCTACAGTAGTAGTATGGGATATATAATTGGTAACGGAAATAAATGGATGGAGTGTTTGACAAATGTGAAAGAGATAAAAGTAAGATGTGAGTGCATTGCAGGCAGAGTCAATAAAAGAGAATTTACAGCATACTGTAGTTAGTAAGACAGGGCATAAGAAAAACACATCGGTAGTTGGGGTAAAAAAAGCCAACATCCCCCCCCCCCCCCCGTCCCTAAAGTCCCAATTAATATAGTCCTAAACTTTTGTATGTACTGCATACAGTACTCAAGCCTTGTTAGTTACTGTAGTACCAGTTAATTTGTCGACCTGTGACTGACTCTTCTACTGTACTGTACGTAAAATTCACATTTAAGCAGTGTTTTATATGGCATATGATATTGTATCGTATGCCTACAATGTGTTACGGTAGGTGCCCCACAGTATATGAGACAAGGGTAACAATTAGGTCCTGATTTCCTATACGTGGACAGAGCATGTAACCTGTGCACCCTATCCGTGGGTTGTCGCCACCGACTGGGGAAAAGAAAAGGTGCACCAAGATGGCAGCCGTGAAGTTATACAGGTACTGTAGTTTGTGTGGTATGACAATGACTCTGTAATATTTGTTCAACTTATATAAGAAACATTTCATGTTCCTGCGATATGTGTAGTGATTTTTACCTTACCAATTGCCTATTATGAAAATATTTCAACTTTTTGTGCAAAATCTGTTGTTTTGAAGAACTTCGCAAGCCCAAACTTTCACACACCACAAAACCATAGCAGACAGCCATCTCGCTACTGTACATCTATTCGCACACGTACAGTACGTAAGGTGGCGACAATCTACTGTACAGTATCGATAGTATGCTCTGTCCATGCTGTATAGGAAGTCCTTGCCCAGAACCCATCATTTTCACGATTTTTGGGTCTACAGTACTGTACAGTAAGGCTCATGGTGCCTCTAGGTTCCATTTTGTAAATTGCTTAAGCCTGCCTTTGAATTATTGTTATTAAAAAGAGTTGATAGTCTTTAATACTGTAAGGATGCTTGGCTAGTAATCTTTGGATTGTAGCATGCTGGAATTTTAGGGGTCCAAGGCCCCATTTGGGTTTTTTGGCCCTTACTTTGAAATTCTGCAAAATGCTCCACCTCCTACAAATTTTGTTACAGTACAAAATTAACTTACTGTACGTGATTGACTGCTTGACACTCAGTTGTTGGTACTGGTCCTCATTGTGTACAGGAAGTTTGGGTCCAAGGCCCAAAATGTGGCACTGAGGTCATTAAATAGAGGAGAATTACAAAATGTGTTAGCCTTGCCTCACATTATTGTTCAAAAAGTTGACAGTCTGTGATAAGAATGCTTGGTTATGTATGGCATGCAAGGATTCTGGTCCAAGGTTCCATTTTGCCCAAGTTTGGCCCCTTATTGTGAAATTCTGCAAAATGTTCTACAGTATCCAATACAAATCCCCTTTGGTGCTTGTTTATAATGACACTCCGTTGTTGGTACCGTCATTGTACACAGAAAGTTTGGGTCCAGTACCCAAGATGTAGTAGCCCTAGGGTCCATTGTTAAATCAAAAGTCCATTTCTCAAAATTCTAGTTCTTCATGAGTATGCCTATCAGGTACACACTGCTTGAAACTGATATATCTGCCTGTGGAAGTGTTGTAGAGATCCTGTGTCTCTGGATACAGTATGTTCAGAAAAGGCGGGTTTTAGTTTTCATTCTGTTGTCACAGTCCAATTAACTATTTTTTGCTTGGTTCATTGCTCACCAAACTTTATTTTTTTGTAGATCAGTGAACAGGGCACATGAAGGATTGGATTGAAGTAACAAGTATTCTTTGATTTGGTTACTTAGTTAGATGGAGTTAATACAGCCCAGTTTCCAACCAATTGGTTCAAGTCGAGTCAGCCACAGCCTTTTTTCCAGTTGTGGCTCACTGGCTTGTTTTCCCTACTCCATTGCTGATGCAGAGCATCACGCACAACGGCAAGAGGTTCCATTTTTAGAGTCCTTGGTATGACTTAACCTGGGATAGAACCCTGGCCTTTCTTGGGAGAGGCAGATGCTCTTACCGTTATAGACCAAAGACGCAGTCAGTCTTCCTTGAGAATCATCTGTAAGCTGTTATTGTTGGCTTACATCATTCTTCTTCTGGTCAGTGACAAAAAGGTATTAAAGAAGTGCACACTGTGTATCAAGTTAGTGTTTATATAGTCTGGTTAAAAGTTCATATAGCTGGTTATTACACATCAAAATACTAAATGGGCCCTGAAATATGGTGGTCCATGACTTTGTGCAAGTGTTTTAGCAAAGAACGTGTCTGGATACCCAACTTTAGTAGTTAATTTCTCAAAAAGTAGAACCTGGCTGGAAGGGCTAACATTTGCTGTGGCTGTGCACATGATCTCTTGCTATGAGTACAACCAGAAACATCTCTGATGAAATGTTCATATGTTGTAATATAGTGCTTGAGGGCCCACAGTAAATCCTTTAAATAGGTCACAGGGGCCATTTTCATCCTGTATTTTGACCTTGAAGGAGGTATACGGTCATTTTCACGGTAAAGGGTGTAACTTTTGATTTTTGACACCAAAATTTCAAAGTGGAGTGGCACAATTTTTTTTTATGTAATCATGTGCAGAAAAGTCTCAATTATAGGAAACAATAAGTTCTGGAGCTTAAACTCTTTCGTAATATGTGATGCAAATTTGTCCTATGTGGAAAAACCAGAGAAATCTGACAAAAAACAGCATTAGTATCCAGGGCTGAATGACCAACCACTACAGAGGTAATATATCACAATTGGTATTTTTCAATTGCCATCAGGATGAACTTCTTGGGCCAAGAAACTGTTTCTATCCAAACTGACCCGGTCACACAAATATTTTAATGATAAGTTCAATATTGCATAAAAATCTGGCCCTTGCAATATATTTTTCTTGTTCACCACATGAGCTTTGATGGAATGTAAATCAAAACAGCACAGCAGCATCAGTACCTAAGGGGTACTTACCCACACAAATATTAGTGTAATTGCATTTGTCTTACCAAACTTCTAATTTTCAAGATAATGTGTTTCGGAGGCTTCAGTTAACAAATATGACATGTTTCGGAGGCGTCAATATTGTTAACATGGTACAAAGCCAAAAGTTCATCAATAAGATTCAACTTTTGTTTCAAAAACATGTTCAATCATAAGCTCAACACCTTCAACATTTGTTAATAAGCAAGGTTCTTGTTACCTCTTACATGTATCAACAAATTTCTCAATTTTTAGTTAGCAGCAGTTAAAGATTACAAGGAAAGGGTAGTTGGAATATCTGCACTGTCAGACATTAACCATGAAGTAACTCAGAGCTGCAATTTAGAAAGTAATTCAACTAATTACTATAGCACAAATCAAGTTTAGTCTTTATTTTGGAACATGTTTTGAAAGGTTTTACAGTTACATTCACCCATGTTTCGGAGGCTTCATAAATGTTAACATACTGGCTACCCTGAAATTGTCATTTACTGAGGAGACTTGATAAATGATAAGATATGACATATACAGTAGTCTATTACTGAGGAAGCAAAAGATTTGCTGCTAACAATATTTAAAATTTCACTGTTATCAAATACTGTACCACTGATTAAGCATATTCTTCATGGAATATATTTAATGGCACCATGGGGGTAACATTCACCTATGTTTAATAGACATTGATATAGATACAAGGTTGTTACAGATTGTCCACTGTGAAACACTGGATGAAATTAATCTTTTAATGTCATCAGAATCTCATTTTGCCTCTGAGGTTTTAGCCTATTTTGTATCCAGTATATTTTGTTAGAAGAAAGCCATTTAAATTACAGAATAAGGTCATCTTCCTTATTGTTTACATTCCGCAATACCTTCCACCAATGTTCATTATATGGTTCACATGCAACTTCAAAGGAAACCTGGGTTGCATTTTCAGAGCTCAATTGTAATGTTTGGAACTTAACTCAAGTTGACATCCAATCAACAAGTGTATTGTTTTATACAAATCAAATCCAACTTTAACATCAATAAGATGTTTTAACTTATGTAGAATAAAGCAACGTGAAAAATTCCACATTAAAAAAGGATTATTAAGAACTTTGGAGAGGATTTGTTGTATTGAACAGAGTTCTCTGAGATCAAACTTAGTGTTTTGGCAATGCTCCCATTTGACAGATCAAACTCTAATAAGGGTGCAGAATCACAATATTCACAATGAAGATCCACCCATTTTGATTGACCCACTGGGGTAGATCAGACCAACCTTGATTGTTTTACTTTTGGCATGGTTATCACAACTGTACAACATACCATCAAGAAGACTACAGTCTCCTTGAAGCTACAGTACTTAAACTGAAATAGCAAGTTACACATCAACATGCTAAATGCAATATAACCAAAATGAAATTGCATGCACATTGCCAAGTAATTATGTCATTTGACAAAGAAAGAGGGATTTGCTATTTCAAATTATTCAGACTACTGTACAGTACTATAAAGCCAAAACCGGCAGTTGCAAAGTTACTATATTATGGAAAACTCCCTAGTGATATAACCTACCGTAACACTCAAAACTAATTAATGGTCTGGACTATACTGTACTGTACATTTACAGATGTTTTGACAAAGACAAAGTTTGTGAGCCAACATTTGATGGATATCTTTAGCTCATGGGTCCACAGAATTTGTACTCAGGTGTCAAACTTCCTAACTAAAATTCTTCAAAGCACTGCCACTGAATTACTGTAACTTAAGTTTGCTGACATACAGTACCTGTCATCAGAGAGAACATCCCTTATTAAAAAGCCAAAAATTCATGGACTACTTTCAATTGTCTTGCTACAATGCATGAACTGTAAATAGAATACACTAGACATGTTTTAGAAATGTTGGAGAGCCAACCCTTCCACGAGAAATCCTACAGCACTGGATATATGGTATCCATGTAAACATATAGGCCTACCCTTGGCTGAGGCACTAAATGCACCCTAAGGAGTCCCAGGACTATGGAGACCAT
The DNA here is from genome assembly GCA_037179385.1 of Holothuria scabra. Classification (NCBI taxonomy): domain Eukaryota; kingdom Metazoa; phylum Echinodermata; class Holothuroidea; order Aspidochirotida; family Holothuriidae; genus Holothuria; species Holothuria scabra. Next base: position 47,471,159 of record CM074189.1, on the reverse strand, counting down.
TTGAAAGACACTGTAAAGCCTTTGATCTCTATTTCAAAATTCTTTCATGAAAGGAACTGTTTTGAATTTAAAGGCCAATATTTCAATACAAAAACCTGGATGTGCATACTGTACTGTAGGTGACCAGTCCTTACATGAAATCTGTAACATTTGTGATGTGTAATATTGTAGACTTGAAAGTAATGACAATCCATTCCAACACATATAAATGGCTACATCACAGGGATGTTATTGTACTGCTCAAAGGTGCAGTACTGTAAGTGCTACTGTATATTGTACAGTAACTGCATTGATCTGAACTCATCATAAATCATATCTATTAAATGAATTCATCCTTCTTTGAAATTCACTAGAAGGTCACAAAACTCAACTTAAAGTTCAGTACAGGTTTGAAACTTTTTTATCCCTTGAAGCTTAATTTTCACTTTTGCAAGATCAGAATTATGGAGACATATTCACAAGAAAAGAAAAATGAATAAAAAGAAAGTAAAGCAAAAATATGAAAAGGTAAACCAGACCCTCTCTCTAGTGATGAGACCAATTGTCCAGAGAAAAGAAAACAAGAAATTTACTAAAAAGACTTTTTACCACAGAAACAGCTATTTACCCAAAGAGATCACAGGCCTAAACTGGAAGCCACTGAACACCATCGAATATAAGAAAAAATCTCTGCAGCCAAAAACAGAGCAACAGCCCCAACACTAAATTGGAAACAACCTATACCTCACACATCAAACCAACTTGCCTTTCCCAACACTGCTTCTTTAGTTAACAGTATGAAAGTGAAGTTCAAAGACTGACTTGTAAAATTACGGTTTACTCCAGGCCAGGTGTTGAATTAAACAGAAAAAATAATGGTTCTGACATCTTATTGAGCATGCTTATATTTTAGAAACTACACCCTACAGTACAGTACAGTACTTTACCTCTGCAAAGACAGTGTTCTGTGTACAGAGGAAAGAAAAGCTGTAGTTGGTTTCTATGAACCTCCTACAGTAGACTTAACTATCTCATTGAAAGTAAACCAAACTCACTCACTTTTGCAGTATATCATGTAGAACATGATGTTTATTGGGTATTCTACCTTAAAAATGTAACAGTTACACAACTCGACATCATCAGATAGTGACATCGTCTCCTCTCCACTTTCACTGGTATGATCACAAATGCACCATCAAACACTTGTAATAGACCATGAGAAAAGAGAATCAAAGGGTGGGGGTTAATAAAGCTGAGACAATCTCATTTACCCTCAAGGCCAGCCTTTAAAATCATAACACAGATCTGTTAACATATTCAATGAAGCCTCCGAAACAGGTCAAGAGGTATTTTTGGGCACCTAAACATCATGGTAAAACATATTCTAAATTGTATTAGGTAATTACCGACATATTCTTAGAATTTGGCTTTACCTGTATACCCATTATGAAGTAAAAATTACACCTTTTTGTAACTTTTTTAACAGGGACAAGATGACTGGCAGTACTTTCATCCTTTGGAAAATATCAATTTTCTAGGCTATATGAGTTGAGAATAATTTAGAAACACAGCTATCAGCTCCAAATTGGTTTCTTTCCATTAGCAGCATGCAGTATCAGAACATGAAACAAAAAAACATACCTCAATGTTGCTTTCAAAGACAAAACTATCATTAACGATGATGTTAACACATGTATGAAGTCTCCAAAACAAGTTATTACAGTCATTGACGAGTCTATCAAACATGTATTTTAAAACAGGGTTTTGTTTGGTGTTGGGCAAGAATTCACCTCTCTGCTGATAATTTGAAAGCAAATTTAGAACAAAACATTTAACTTAAAATGCAGAAATATGAATATTATTGTAACTGGTGTTTCGGAGGCTTCAAGTGTTAAAGGAAAGTTGGTATCGACTCACTTTTCAAAATGATGAGGCAAATCTCAACTTTTTATGAATGAGTGAACAGAGGGTCTAGAAGCATACATTTGTGGAGGCAAAGTAGAATACCTTTGTATTTCCTGTTCATACGGGAGGGTCAAACAGTTTGTTTCGGAGGCTTCAAAAATGTTAACGGAAAACTTACTCTTTTGAATTCCGCTTTCATAAAATCCATGAAAGTCCTGGGATCTGGTTAAGTTACCTTCCAACTAGGTAATGTTAAAACACATTATATAAAGAATGATTGGAGAGCTGCAAGCAGTATTTTATCATTGTAACCATACTGAAATGTCTGTTAACAAATGTTAACGGAAAATGAAGCTGCCGAAACGACAAATACAGACGTCAATTACTCAAAATTGGAACGTGAGTTACAACTGATATTAATTCTGTAGTTTCTGCTGGACATCTTCTTACAAATAATACATGACACACATAATCCATAAAGTGATTGTAAAAGAGGCATGATTTTGGAAAAATGATTCGATTATTTTGTCATAAAAAAGGTCAGATTTTGGGTACTTATAGCTCTGTAAAAACTGAACACATTAAGCTCTCAAAAAAGTATGCTACCCAAGGTAGCTGCTACTCTTGTAAGTTACCTGGTGCAAAATGTTTTGATTCTGAATCTTCCTTAGCTAACTACAGATCAAAATGTGTCAAAATCCAAAGTTACACCCTTTACCATGAAAATGACCATACACATAGATAAAATTCTTGGAAAATTAGCATCATACTTGTTTCCTTCCTTGGTGAAAGAAATTTGTGTATAATTGCCCACAGGGTCAATGACCTCTCCGAAGGAGGGGCCCCTTTTTCGAAAATTTCTCCTGGGGCCAAGTTTACAGTAGAACCGTTCCAAATCTTTGTTTTAGATATCCATGTTGTAATACTTACTTGTACTCTTGCTTGTAGTGAAGTGACCAAATATTAATGAGGTATAACATTAAGACCCTTTGGACCATTGGTAGTGGGCCCAGGTGGTCCCAAATATTTGAAAAAATGCTTCTGGAAGTAAAAAATTGCATTTTTGAAGGCCCACATATCCAATAAACAGCAAAGTACTGCTAATCTGAAATCAGATAAGTATATTTATATTGCCACCAGACATCTCATTTATCAAATTTGGGCCTTATACCTATTTCCTATGACAAGTTATCAGCATTCAAATGCATGAAAAAACTCAAAAGCAACATTTGGCATGAAAGTACAGTATGGTGTTGCGCAATACTTTTTAGAAGGCGGTTATTCCCAAACCGCTTGAGCTATGGGCCCCAAAATTTATGTAAGTTCCTTTTGTCCATGCCTCAATGTACAGTAATATGTGAAAATCATCAAAATCTGAGATGGTCACCTGGGGACTTTCCTGAAAATTTGTTGATTTTGCACTGAAAGTCCCGGCTTAGTCATACCATAAACTTGAAAAGTCGAACCTACTGTACATGCAGTACTGTACTGCACATACTGCCAAATGTTGTGTTTGGTTCTTGATCAGCATGTATGTACAGTATGCAGGCAACGGAAGAAAGCAGGCCAGTGAGCCACAACTGGAAAAGGATATTGCCAGCCGAACTAAATTCAAGAAACTGAGGGTACGTCCCTTACCGTGAATGAATGCTTATTTAGCATTCAATAAGCATTCATTATGCCTTCTGAATGCATCTTTTAGCATTCAAAGGCTTAAAGTAAGCAGTCAGTTAGTTGAATGCTTATTTTCTTCCTCAAATGAAGTCTTCCTTGCATTCTGAATAAGCCTTCATAATTTCCTTTGAAGTCTACCAAGCCTTCAGTTACTGTTTGAATGCATTCGTTAGTTTTTTAATGTTTTGGAATGCATTCACATATGAATGTGAATGCTTAATTAAGTCTTCAGATGATATGAATGCTTATCAAAGCCTTCAGTTACTTTTTTGCAAAGCATGATATCTTGAATAATGCTTATAAGCATTCAAATGAAAGTATAACATTTACTCATGAATGCTTATTTTAAAACAAGCATTCAATTGCGCAATATATGTAAACTATCAAGACAATGCTAAATAGTTTTTATGTTCTCCAGAATGAAAATTTTGGCAGAAAGTTTCCCAAACTGCAAGGGAATAACTTTGAGTGACAGCTTTTTGTTATAGCCCACTAATCGGCCTACAATCTGAGTTACTAGCAGGATGAATGATGATTCCAATCAAGGATTCTTCCTCTCACCATAGAGATACGTATGGTATGGAAATTGTCATTATGCTAACTTATGTAGCAGGAGATACTGTATTGTGTGTTCCTATCACAAGGTTTGGCATTTACACGCTGGTGACTTCATGAGACCATTGACCTCCACTCAAAACTCCTCTCAGCTACAGTAGCATAGATAGATAGTAGATAGATGACATTTAACGACCCACCAACATGAATGTGTTAGTGTCAGTGGACTTGATATTGTTCAATGTTTTTAAATTTATTTTCAAGTATGGTTTAAGTTCAAGTTTGGTTTCCCTTTATTGCATCTTACAACAGGCAGGAATACCGTGGGCATATTTTACAACCCCCAGCCCACAGGGGGCCTCTCAGCTAGCATGACAGAGATGCACCGTGTCTGTCTTGAGGGGTTATTTAAACAAGCATTTTGAAGTTTTTCTACCTGTAATCAACCCAAGATGACTAACAACAGAAATGTTGTAACCTCCTAATGCTCCCATGTTCTAGGTAAGCCTTAGAATTGGTCATTGTTCATGAGATACACTGTGCTAAGCAAAGCACCACACAAGCTTGCTGTAAAAAGGCCTTGGACTATCCTCGGCTACTGCCCCAGTTAAATCACTGTGATGGACAAACCCCAAAATCAACATTCTTCTGTGGCAACCAGTTAGACTGAATCTACAAGAACAATCTGGATACACTTCACGTATGGTATAAAAGAGGGCCAAGGAACTTGGCACTGAAAAATTGAGCAGTGCTCACTGAAAAATAACAAAGGCCTCGGCTACAGGAGTTTTCAGAATTAGTCAATAATGGCAATCAAGAATTTTTTTTTATGCGATCTTTAGGACTATTGATCATGGACAAAGCATTTTTATGAAAGACTGTCAACTCTGTGTAACACTTAGGGCTATACTGGAGAAGTGCTTAATCAGTTTGGAATATTTCACAAAGGAGACCATGAGGCCCATGTGGGAACTTGGACCCAAAATATTTTAACACCTTGAAGGCATCACTCTCTAGGAATGATTATGCCAAACCATCTATACTATGTAAAAGAATCTACTTGAGTAGCATTTTGCAGAATTTCCTAGAAAGGGCCATGAGGCCCACACGGCACCTTGGGTCCGAAATTCAGAAGCAACGTTTATTAACGGATCATTATCAATATTCAAGAATCAATATGACATTTCTGTCAACCATATTACAAGTTAACAAGAAAAGTTAATAACTTTGCAATACAGTATTTTACACACTGGACCTGTATCTTGGACCTAGAGCCCCAAATTCTCAAATGGAACCACTAACCAAGTGTTGATCTGAGGTCAACAATCAATATTAGTACCAGAGAGTGCAAGAGTAGACAATTGACCAAATTTAATAAAAAGGGCCATCATGGGCCATGGTCCATAGGGCTCACATGGGACCTTGGAGTAACCTTTTAGACCATAAACTTAACAGATCACTTACACAAGCATCATCATGACAGGCCCTCAAACTCCATGTACCATCAACTGGAGAAAGGGTGAACCATTCGCAATAGTTTATAAAATGGGCCCTTGGCCCCACCTCTGAACTTGTACCCCAAATTCATGGACACCCTGGAAGTATCATTAGTGAAATATCATTATGGCAAAACCTGAACACTGCACAAGAGAATTTGCACAGGGGAAGAAGAATTTTGCAGAATTTCATTAAATGGACCATAGGGCCCACATGGATCCTTAACTGGGACTTGCAGAATACCATGAACAAATCAGTAATTATCATGCTAGCCTACTCACTACATTCACATGAATAGAATTGGAAGAAAGCTATTTAGTCTTTTTTTCAATACTTTTTAAAATGGACCCTTAGGCCATCCCTCACCTTAGACCGAAAATTCTATAACACCCTCAACTCAAGGTATCAATAGTCAAGTATCACTATGACAAAACTTGAACATTGCACAGGAGAATTTGCACACATGAAGAAGAATTTTGCAGAATTTTTCAAAATGGACCACAGGGCCCATATTGGACCTTAAACTTGGCTACATTTAGCAGAGTACCTATAGTACCATGAACAAATCAGTCATAAAGCATTATCATGGCAGCCTGCCTACTTTTTTAACATGAATGGAAACAAGAAGTGCTAATTAGCCTAATTAAGTTCTTTTTTTCTTTTGCAATATTTTCCAAAATGAACCCTTGGGTGTAGCCTAGCTAGGGCCTGTATCAGGCATAGCTTAGGCCATGGCCCTAGACCCAAAACTCCTGAACACCCAACATGGCCCACAATCCAAAAAATATTGTGTGAAAGTTTCAAACAAATCTGTGCATGGGATATGGAGATCGCATTACCAGCAATCATAGTTGTGGGATCTTGTGGCCAGCCTAAATCGCCAAAAGATAGGCCTAGCCAAGGCTAGGTAGAGAGCTGGGCCACCACATGTCAATGTCATGATCAAAAGACAAGAAGAAGCCTAAACAGGTAGGTATTTTTGTTGGTATATTCTTCCCTATTTTTTAGGCAGGAGGTTCAATACATTTCTCAGTTCATATAATTCAGAACTACAACTTGAATTTTACCTACGTGTACGGCTAAGTCCTTATTACCCCTACGCTATCCTACCGTGTATTGGGCAAGACCTAGGCTAGGCTTAACAAACCATATTAAAACTTAGGCTAGGCCTAACGTTAGTCAACAATTAGAAAAGAGCCGACTGAAACAGCTTGAACTACCGAACGATAACTAAAGAAATGTCAAACAAGCTTGTGGCTTTTTCTAAGTTAGCCTACATGTATTCTGACAATCGATGGAAGCCCATTTTATGCGCAATTCAGTTAAGCTTCAGTCTACGTAGTCACAATCTTACCGAATGGAAATGAAATGAAAACTGTCTTAAGTCCATATATCGAACGGCGGTTTGTTTTGGAACAGACTATTTTTTGGTATTCAGTGACGTCATGAAGTACATAAGGTACGTTTCAACGTGCGTTCTTGCCAGTGTTTCTTTTACACACAAGTAATTTCCAAAATTATGCAACAGCAATACACAATTTCGTTTTACTTGGAGGTAAAATAGGATAGCTGTTTACGGAAATTTTGTAATGGAGCTCGTATTTCTAATCTATTTCAAGGCATGCTTGCCGAATTCTTGCTCCGGTAGCTAAATTGCTTGAAAAGTCAGGAAAGAGATTTCCGGAATTTCCAAAAAAGTGGAACACAACTTCACAACTAACTTCCAACTGTCAAACGTACGGACCCGGATGAATGTACACGGCACTGGCAAAATGTCAAAACCGCTCCAAGGCGCGCAATCAAACAGCCACAAATTTCGGCCGTAGCGCGTACATGTACGTGCACCGTGCACAGTGCGTACATAAAACATTACACAGGATGGAGCGCGACCGTCTGGTCAGACGGCTGGACGTAAGTACGCAATCCGGAGTGCTAGTGTGCGAGTTACAGGTTAAATGAACATACATACAAGTATGTATGTTACTGAAGTGCAAGGTAATACGACGTACAGTACAGGTACTTACGGTACGTATAAACGCGATGCTTGTAATTGTATCACGATAGACCGAAGCAGTGCAACAAAGTTCTAGGCATACTTTTACTTTTGCTTTTAGGCGTGATTGCCAATTGTGCCGTAGGCAAAGTGATGGCAGAGTCAGGGCATATAGATAATCCTTCAGGTATGGCTGTTGTGAGAACATAAAGGTGATCGGTAAAATAGTTTGAGATTAAATTATTTCCAGTAGACTTGAAAGCTTGTATTGTAACTTTAGCCTAACGTTAGTTACGGAAAGGCCAGCCTACCGTTAAATTGTCCCCTACGTATACAGTGGCATAACGTTAAAGCGCGGCAAGTTTGATATTCTGACAGTCTGAGTTTTTTAATAATACGTCACTAACTTTAGCTTAGCCGAGGGCCGATAGGTCTATCGTTAGGGCCGATAGGCTTAACGTTAGGCTAGTTTAATGTACCAACGTTAGGCGTAGTTAATTATTCCCATTGACTGATTGAGTTAGGCTACCCTAAGTTAGGCCTAGCCTAGCCTAGTAATTAGCCTACATAGACCTTATGCCAATTAAATAGAGGGCACTTCAAAACTGCAACATGGGAAGGATTATTCCATGTATGGGACCACAGAAGTGAATCGTCACCATGGAGAAGGCCAATGGTCACAATGCTGATTGGGAACTGTGTTGGAATAATCCTTCCCAGAGTGCAATATTGCAGCTAACTGGCATAAGGTCTATTAAAAACAACAGTGTCAGTAACTTAGGTTAGGCTCTGTCAGTGTCAGTATCGCCAGACTGAGTATAAACGTTAGGCCTAGCCTAGGCCTAGTACTATTGAGTGTTGAGCTAGGCTAGGTTAACGTTAGCCCTAGCCTAGGCTAATTTAGCCCAAGAATTTAGCAGCACTGGTGAGTGAATGCCATCAGATTGCATGCAGTCTCAGACAGCCTTACAGACTTTAAATTATGACCTACCCTGATGTATAACTTTACAGTTTAAAATCAAAATATGATCGTGCATTTTTGTAAGGGTTGGAATGTAACATTAGGCCTAAGCGTAAGGGTAGTCACCAATATTTGACGCCTAAGGAACTTTGGACTAGGCTAGCCTAGGCCTAGGCCTATTATTGCAATTTTTTGTTCCAGGTATAGGCCTACATACGCCTAGGGCGCGAAAGATGGTTTTTATTGGGGAAGCATCCGACATAATGGTGACATGCAAACCCCATCGGCATGGGCCCGCTTAAGGGTCCCTGGTGGGGTCCAGGGGGCAAAGCCCCTGGAAGCTCAGGGATTTTAGTGATTTGAGAGGTTACAGAATGGTTGAAAATCATATTCAAATTAAGGATTCTAAACTATGAATTTAATTCAGGAGTGGGGTGAGGTAAGGGACGAGAATGGAATGGGGAAGTTCCATGGCATTTGATTAAGGAGAAACATACTGTACAGTTTAGGCGTACAGTAATTTTAGGGGGCAATTAAGGCAAAATGTTGAAGCTACTCAAAATTGAACATGTGATTGATAATTTGAGACAGGGCATTTTTAACAGATCCAAAGTGTTTTGGGGCATTTATCAATAGGGAGTTTATTTAAAAACCCGAGGCAATATGCGTGGGGTCCAGGGGCCCTGTTGCAGGCCCCTGGAAGCTCTGACATTTTAGGCATTTTAGGGGACCTAATGGAAGCAAAAAGTATCTTTGTATAGATATTACTAATAATCCTTAAAAGGGACATTATTACTGGGGCAAATGTGTGCCATTGGGGCCAATAAGGAGACTGGGGACATGCTCCTCGCTCAGAATGTTTAAAAGGTCCTGACTTGAAAAGAAGAAAGATAATTTGAAAAAGAAAAAGAAAGATAGCTTGCAAAAAGTTTTGTTTTAAGTGTTTGAAGCCCGCAAAAGTAAACTCTCCTACAGGTTAACTTTTCCTTAATGTGGGGGTACAGGGAGTGAAGACCCCGGAAGCTTTGCAACTTCAGCCGAAATGTAATAAAAGCAATTTAAATTTCATTACTTTTGAAACATTTATTCATTCAGTTATTGGGGGGCCATGCCCCCCAAAATTTCATAAAAAAAATATTGGGTGGCCAGGCCCCCTGCCCACCCACCAACCCCCCTCCCTCTCCCTTCCCCCCAAACGATATGGTTTGATTCGAACTTTTTTTGTTAGATATTATTAAGGCCCACATGTTACTGTAAAAAAATGGGATACTGTCCCAGATCTTGCTGGTTTGCATTTGGGAGCTAGGTTGTTCCATTATTTATAAACAAATAACTTACTTTTCACTGATATTTGTAAGGACAGAAAGACAGCTGTCATTCTCAAAATAATGTTACAAACTTAATTGTTTAATAACTTTTGAAATATAATTAGAAATGAGTTATTTTGACTTTCTTTTTGTACAACTCACATTTTCTGCTTTGAGTTAGGAATGTTTGTATGAACTTGAACACTTCCTGTTTTCTTTTGTAGCCCTGTAAAGTCATCCTGTAACAGTTAGATTGCTGTGGCATTTTCACACAAGGTGTAGAAATTTTCAGAAGTACGAAGAAATATTAAGGCTGTAAATTGAGTAAGTACAACTCTACAGTGGCATGATGAATATTGTGCAACCTATCATCGAAAGTGAGTGAATGAACTTTTTTTATACCTCAGCCCAGGAATGTCCTCTGAAGATGGGAGCTGGACTGTTTGAATTCATTTGTTTTGGCTCTTTTGTTTTACGCACTGTGAGAGGCTGGTTATAGGCCTACAGTACAGCATTTCTTTAAAGGGCCAATCCTCTCACCCCAAACTACACTTCTTGTGTGGGGTAACAGAAACTCTCAATTGGCTCAGTTTTTTGATTGACTGCTAATTCAAACAATGCAGAGTACCAAAGCTTATTATACAGCATGAACTGTACTAAGAGTGTTTGATTATACTCATTGAGCAATGTAAACTGAGACTGTGTTTGGATGAGGGTGAATTTCAGACAATTGTGGGAAGGGCTTAAGTAAGAAGGTTAGGAGAAGTGGTACTGTTTGGGGTGAGAAAATTGGGCCTTTAAATTTCATACTGTAATTTAGTTATGCATTACAGTGACGGTTGTCATTTGATTGAAGGCCTTCTTTTGAGGATGATATGTGGACCTTATAAAGTAGAAAGTGCAAATCATTCTCCAACTGGTATGGTCAGGGTGCATGTGAAATCACACACTGTAGTCTGGCCTGGTTCTTAGCCTGCAGTTCATTCTTGACTTCAGTTATGGTGCAATTACCTTAACCCAGTAGCAGCTTGTTCGAGGGCCTGTGATCTCTTCAGCCTGGTGTGTAAATAATGCCTTGTAAATGACCTGTGGGGTCGTCAGCCTCCAATTCTGTCGGTCCAAAGAACGTCACATCCTGTGCGAAGAGTCAATCACGTTACGCACTGGAGTGAAACAGTTGTTGTTGCACAGTACAGTAACAGTGCAAACATATAGGCTTATTTTGTTACTGTACCTTGTAAACAAGGTGCAGTCTTTTTAAACTTGTTGATAATGACCAATATTTATTGAAATGTCCAGCTTTCATGATCAGATTGTCTTACGAGAACTTTTCTGGGTAGGAATTTACTGTTGTCTTTGTGAGATGGCCCGTAAACTCAATGGCCAGTCTCACACAATATATAGGCCTACCTTGATAAAACGGATTTCTTGCTCTCCGTAAGCGAGTGTTTGTGCACAGGTACCCAATATTTTCTAATTTGCCTGACATTATTGATATTCTGAGATTTCTATTCAACCTTGGTCTCAAGAAACTTTGCAAATTAGGCCCACAATCCCTAGCCTGAGGCTCTGGCAATAGCATACGTGTACTGCACTCGCTGCCAGACTGTCCCTGTTTTCACTCCAGCTGAAGTTTTCATGACCCAGGTCACGCAAATCCCGGATATTGGACCGACAGAATAACTCCCCCAACTGAGGATTTGGATTTTCGAAAAGTGTACCTTACATGGCCAGAGTGTAACTACCAGATTTTCTGTGATTTCAATCTCCTCAGCTAGAAGAAGAAAGACAGTAATTGTTATTTTCTCTGCTTGAAAAAAATCAGTACACTCCACATTAGTCGATGGTAATGCTCAGCTAAGGTTGTCCTTTGAACAGGATTGCATGTTTCTGGAATAGAATCAAATCAAATTGACCATCAGCGGCTGTCTCTTAGTTCACCCCCCCCCCCTTTTGTGAAATGTCTTGATCCACTACTGATATAATTTTGGTAAAAGTTTTACTTGATGTAATCCAACTTTATTTTGAGACTTAGTGTTTAGTCAATAGAAGTACCTCAAGTCAAAAAATTCAAAAATATGTGTTAAACAGCATGAAAAATGAATTCTAACATTTCAACTCCCACAGATTTCTTGGAGCCCAAATATGAAATGTTGAAATTTATTCACTTAAAACAGTCCATCATGCAATAATTTGTGACTTCCTTGTTGTACAACTCACATTACCTGTTTTGTTTACCCTTAAATGTTAAAAATGTTTGTATGACCTTTGAGCACTTCCTGCTTGCTTGCACACCATCACAGATAGGGCTTCATAAATTACATCACCCCATATGAGTAAAAGTGCTATCACACCTTGGGTACAGAGTACAGTAACTTTCAGAGAAACAAAGAAATACAAGGACTGTAATTTAAGTAGTACAACAATGACATCACAAATTATTGCGCAATGTACCATTTTAATTTGAGTGAATTACCTTCAACATTTTGTATCTCGGCTCAAGAATATCCTATGAAGATGGGAGTTGGATGGTTAGAATTAATTTTTCATGCTGTTTAAGATACATTTTTGAATTTTTTGACTTGAGGTACACTTTAAAGGACCAGTCCTCTCACCTCAAACTACAATTCTTGTAGGGGGTAACAGAAATTCTAAATTGGCTCAGCTCATTGATTGACAGCTAATTCAAACAATGCAGACTACCGCAGCTTATATTACACAGCATGAACTGTACTGAGAGTGTTTTGATACATATTGAACTTTTCTACACAATTTCAGACAATTGTGGGAGGGACTTAAGTAAGAAGGTTAGGAGAATTGGTACTGTTTGGGGTGACAGAATTGGGCCTTAAGGACTCCTGTGACACCTCACAAATACTGAAAAACCCAGGAGCTTCAGGGGCTTTTCCCCCTTGGCCCCACCGTGGCTTTGTCCCTGAACCGTTTCAGGGGCTCTAAAATGGTCGCCATCTGGTGCCATTTGTGGGAGTGTTCCCTGTAAAATCCTTGTGCCCATTGTCTCTTCCGAATGAGAAGTCTGGCAATGTTGCTGTAAATAATGGAAGAATGAAACAACTTCATTCTATTGTTCCTCAATTTGTTATCATTCTGGCAGAACTTCTGGGGGAGTGCAGCTCTTTCCTTTTGGATGAGGTAGTTTTGTTTTGAATGAGTCCAGTAGTCTGTGCTTGATAAAGTTTTCTAAGTTAACGTGTGCCTTTCTAATTTCATTTCTAATTTGGTAATCTTAAGTTATTCTGAGGTTTGTCATTTTTTTGAATTTCAGACATGATGTGGATCAATGGACCGTGCAGTTTCCTCACCCTGAGAAACAGATGTTGTTAGCTCTTCTGGCATCATGTACATCATGTAGGCTTTTGGTCATTTTTGTGAATCTGGAGTTAAGTTACAGTGGTTTAAAGGGAGAAGTGTTGTTATTTTATTCTAATGCAGCTTGGACATTTACCCCCTTGGTGGATTTTTCTTGCATACAAATAGCGAACACTCAGGATTACTACCAACATGCACAAATTTTTGTACAAATTCTAGCCGATAGCTACCACTTGTGGCCATTTTCCTCATACTGGGTACTTTGGACTTCCAGCTCATTTTCAAAAAGAAGAGATACATGATAAAAATACTTTCATGCTTGATTTTCAAGGATTCTTTTCTGAAGGAATAAAAAGTCAAATGTCATGTTATATCTGTCAGCCAAACCTACCACGCTCATAGTGCCATCATCTTCACAGAGACAGGATCATCAACAGGCTGAAAGAACTGGATGTTTGACCAATCCAAATTCATCAATTTTACATACATGTACAGCTTTGCTGCCATTCACTAGTAAAGGTTTAAAGATAGGGTATATATATTTTTCCAATACAGATTGTTCCATTCATGTGAGAGTAAGATGTTGTGTTCATGTCTTTCTTCAATGTGAGTTATTACATAATTATATGAAATTATATGCACTGCAGTTTTGTTCATTCCAGAAAAGAAATGTTGCACCTATCCAGTACAATTAAGTGACAAACTCAAGGGAACTATTCAGCCTATTGGTTTGATGAAGTGTTAAAAATTGTTCTACTTTTGAACAAGAAATCCTCCAAACTGATAAGGATATAACCAGGACAGAAAGTTGTCGAATGTGGGCAAAGTGAAAGGGGATTTTTAGCCATCTGATGCCATGAGTTATAATAGCATCACGTCTCACGAGCTAATTTTTTTTAATGTATGACTGCATGGTCATTTTTTTGCACACTGGCAATGCTCAAGGACATGTATGAAGGGTTGATTAATATAAAATGATTTCTCCATGAACATTGACATGCATTAGCGAATGCCAAATCAAGTCTTAGGCAATGCTGAGCAAATACAAAATGAGTACTTAGCGAATGCAAAAGGGATGCTCTTCAAATGCAAAATGAAGGCTTAGGGAATGCAAAAATATAGGCTAAGCGAATGCAAAATGAAAGCTAAACAAAACCAAAACGAATGATTAGTGAATGCAAAATGAAGGCTTAGCGAATGCAAAATGAAGGCTTAGCGAATGCAAAATGAAGGCTTAGCGAATGCAAAACTAAGGCTTAGCGAATGCAAAATGAAGGCTTAGCGAATGCAAAACTAATGCTTAGTGAATGCAAAATGAAGCCTTAGCGAATGCAAAATGAAGCCTTAGCGAATGCAAAATGAAGCCTTAGCGAATGCAAAACGAATGCTTAGCGAATGCAAAATGAAGGCTTACCGAATGCAAAACGAATGCTTAGCGAATGCTTAGCGAATGCAAAATGAAGGCTTAGGGAAATGCCAAATGAAGGCTTAGCGAATGCAAAATGAAGGCTTACCGAATGCAAAACGAATGCTTAGCGAATGCAAAACGAATGCTTAGCGAATGCAAAACGAAGGCTTAGCGAATGCAAAACGAAGGCTTAGCGAATGCAAAATGAAGGCTTAGCGAATGCAAAATGAAGGCTTGACGAATGCATTCATTTTCCTGCATCTGAAGGCTTAATGAAGGCTTAATGAATGCATTCATCCATGGTAAGGGGTATCACCTCATTTAACCAAATATTAAACTGTCTTTAGCTCTGCTGCTTTTCCTAGAAGGTGTTCATGTAAGGTGCCATACGTGCATACAGCAGTTTAAGCATAAATCTGCAAGTCTGCAGTCCTGAAAATGATGGGACAAAGCAAGCAAAGAAAGCAATGCTGAGCCACCACTCTTGTCTTTTAGTGTTTTTTATGAATGGAGGTTACTGTATGGGGGGATTTGCCCAATTCAGAATAGGGGGGGGGGGGTAGTACAGTATTTCCTCTTTCGTTTTCATTACAGTACAGTACCATTAAAAAAGTGTCAGTATCATGGTAGACCTACAGTATGTAACTGAAGAAGAGGACACCTTTCCAGCCATGTTTAAACTTTGCACTAACAGAAATACAAAAAATTTAAAAGAATTCAGGTTTGACCTTATAGGGACCTTGATGTAACCTTTTTCCCCCATCCTTAACTCACTAGTACTCAGACTTTGGCCAAGGGCATCATCAATTTGTACTTCAGGTTTTGCATTGACTGTTATTCATTCAATGGTGTAGAATAGCAGCCCCAGACATCCTGAAACTTTATTGTTGATGCCAGGAGTGAGGTTTGTCTCATGCATTTAATTTTGTTGAGGATTGTCAGCAGCCTGCAAAAAAGTGTAGTGATTCCCAATTTTTTTTATTTTAGTGCTTTGAAATGACATGTTGCCATTTTATTTTCAAGTGAAGGGAAAGGAGTATGGCTGAACTTGTCTCACTAGGACATGTTGTTTGATTGCGGTAAAAAAGTTGATGGTGAGGTATATCAAGTTTCCAAACCCACAGCTGGAGGTCTGTAATCATCACTTCACCCAGCTTTCTGTTCCATTAAGGTTGCAAAAAAATGAATGGTACTTTGGGCAGGATTAATTGTAATGAAAACTTCCTCTGTTTGCACTGCATGCTGCGGCTAAGGTTTCTTGAGGAGGATTTAATATCTATGAATGGGCTATTATTGCTTGTCAATCATCAACGGATTATAGATAAGGAAGGTAACCATGTATTTTTACTGTGACCAAATCATCATGAATATTGACTTACAAAGGGGAGGGGAAATAGTACTCTGGCTGGTTAGGGTTTTCATAAAGCATTTTTGATGTCATGCTTAATAACAGTGACATACTGTACAATGTTCCATGTATACACAAGTTGCAATATTGAACTCTTCATTATTTTCTTTCAGGCAAAGTTCTTTACCTTTCAGAACATGAAAATAACAATTGGCAATCTGTTATCAGAATGTGACGCCGAAGAGCTGGTGAAGTATTTTAAAATCAATGATGACATTGTACAGGATAGTGATAGTAATTGTATGGTGGGCAGCAAGAAGAAAAGTAGGCTTCTTACAGTTTTAGAGAAGAAAGGAGTTTTGCAAGATAAGACATTTCATGACTTGAGGAGGGCATTTTCTCATCTAGGCAACTACAATACTTCTATGGTCATGGACCACATTGACTTCTATCAGAAACATGCAGGTACAGTACCAAAATATTGTCAAATACAATTATGATAAAAGAAGGAGAACTAAAGTAGTATATAGATGAGAATATAGTAGTTCGATACGGATTCTCAGCATTTGAATACTTTTATGGAAGAGTTTTCTTAGTACAGTAGATATGAGTAGGCTAATTAAAATCTTTGCGCAATGAATGCTTTGTAAGTAGGCATTTTTAGCCCGAGAATATCACATCTCTTGGGGTATTATTCCACAACACCTCAGTATGAATTTGCTATTCAAGGCTACTGCATCAACCACTGTGAGGAGTGGTTATTTAGCATTTACTGTAAGTCCCTTTTTTCACACATTGGAGGTGAGGTGTACAGGTACTGTACTTTTGAATAAGAGACTGTAATACAGGAAACTTCATCCTTGCGTTCATTGCATCATGACATCTAACTCGTCCTTCCAGGAGAACACACTCTGACAGTGGCATTACCACATGTGATCATTAAAGTACAGTCCTCTCTGTGGTTCATTTTAAGGCTATGTCCTAAGAACTCAAAAGTGCCTCCAACAATCAATAATGGGTGATATCAATTGGTCATTTCAGTAACATTGCCTGCACTGGACTTTCTCCACCATTTTCCTCTTAAGGTTCATTTGGAGCATCTATAAAACTGAAGAGACATCTCCATAATTCAGAATTGTCTACATAAATCAGGTACCAAACAATCTTCCAAAACATGTTAAGTTCAATGAAGTCTCTACTGAAAAAATTATTTCACCAAACTTGCATTTAAAAAGCAATATTTGACTGTTACCCCCTGGAACCAAATACAGTTTGACATATCATGAGAGGTTTTAAAAAAGAATTTTATTCTACACCTTGCCTTGATCTACGTAATTAAACAGATGGCTAATTTCATGATAATGTTTATTTTATGGTGGCATCTTTTTCTGGGAACCCCAGAAACCAAAGTACAGAAAATGTTTAAATGGCATAACTCTGAAATGAATGATTCAACTTCCCCTTTTTGTCTCTTTTTAGTCATATCCAAAAGGAAAATAACCAAATGAATTTACTAAATATTAAATCTCCAACCTCATTATGGCAACTTGGCTCAGTGAATTGGTATCGAATGTACATAAACATAAAATACCATACTCTACTGTAGGTTGTACCCTAGATGACATTTGAAATGTTTTCGATCTCCGGCCTACTTGTTATATATGTACGTGTCAGACATTGGTCCCCCGTCTAATTGGTCCCTGAATGAGACGGGGGACCAGTGATACAGGGGTCAATGCAGTGAGACGGGGCAGGGACTAATGAGACGGGGGACCAATATTAGACAGGGGACCAATGAGACCAATGTTTTTGGTGGAGATTAAAGGTCATTTGGGGTCACGAGAGGTCAAAAGGTCAAAACCTTGTTAACATGATATCTCGAGAACGGTACATGTGACTATGCTCATATTTGGGTATGCGGGTTGGTCATATTGAGTAGATGATCCCTCTCGATTTTCGTGGAGGCCAAAGGTCATTTGGGGTCACGAGAGGTCAATAGGTAAATTCCTTAGAAATTGCTTGTGAACATGATATCACAAGAAGAGTAAGTGTGACTAATCTCATATTTAGTGTGTGCATTGGCCATATTGAGTAGATGATCCCTATTGTTTTTGGTGGAGATGAAAGGTCATTTGGGGTCACGAGAGGCCAAAAGGTCAAAACTTCGTAAACATGATATCTCAAGAATGGTACATGTGACTATGCTCATATTTGATGTGTGGGTTGGTCATATTGAGTAGATGATCCCTATTGTTTTTGGTGGAGGTCAAAGGTCATTTGGGGTCACGAGAGGTCAAAAAGTCAAAACTTCGTAAACACGATATCTTGAGAACTCGACATGTGACTATGCTCATATTTGGTGTGTGGGTTGGTCATATTTAGTAGATAATCCCTATCGATTTTCGTGGAGGTCAAAGGTCATTTGGAGTCATGAGAGGTCAAAAGGTCAAAACTTCGTAAACCAGATATTTCAAGAAGGGTACATGTGACTGTGCTTATATTTAGTGTGTGGATTGGTCATATTGAGTAGATGATCCCTATTGATTTTCCTAAAGGTCAAAGTTCATTTGGAGTCAGCAGGTTCGGACAGTCTTTCAAGAAAGGTCACTTGTAGGGTCCTGTAACTTGTCATGTAGATGGCACGTAGTGAATACATGGTCCCAGAAGTTTTTGGTGGAGGTCAAATGTCACTTGGGTTCTTAACGGGCAAGGGGGATCTCTATGTAGGAAGATTGGATGCCTTGCATGTGTACTTTGTGGGCACATTATGGAGCACTGTTAATTGAAAAACATCGCAAAGCAATGTCAATGTGAAAAAAGACTTTACATTTCAGCGGCAAGGGATCACTAAGCCTTTTGGCTTTCTGGTTAAGTAAAATATGCCGCATGGTTATTACTAAAACCCCCACAACCCACAACTATTTACCCAAAGCTTGCCAATTCTCAATGATTTGACCTTCCATTCATTTTGCTTCCTTTTAGCCTATGGTATATTCCCCCTACCTACTTCCATAGCAAGGACCACATACAGCAGGTGGATTGCAATGAAGTTTTACACCATTCTTGTGGTTTTAATGACATTAATCATTTTCCCTACTCCAAATGCTGAGCATCATGGTTAGCAGGTTCCTTGTGTACAGTCTTTTGTCTGACTTGACCTGGGAATTGTTCAACCTGGTTCCCCTGCCTAAGAAGGGAATAAAGTCTATTACTAGGCCATACTTACAAGCTATTTACTATTTTGGTTTAACATTACAATGATTCAGTATACAGTACATTAGCATTCGGGACAGCATTCAATAGCCTTCATCTGGTGTTATTGGTATTCAGAATAGCATTCGATTGGCTTCAGAATAGCATTCAGAATATGCATTCGATAGTCTTCATAATAGCATTCATTTTAGCCATCACATTCAAAATTCATTTGCATAATTGCTCGTGGGGAAGGCTATTCGAAGGGGTACATGTAAATTCGAAGGCTATTTTGAAGGGTGTCAACATACGTACATACAATTGTGTTCTTTACATTTATAGCACTTCATTCCATTTAGCATTCGAATGCTGTTTCGAAGGGTATGGTGATTGGTTTTCGAAGGCTGTGCCTGCATTTATACACAATATCTCAATGTAGAAAGCTTGGATGCATTTCATTATATTTGGACACTCTAAAAAGCATTGTCATTTTGAAAATAAAAATGGAAACAGAGAAGACTTCCATTTGAGTGGCAAGGAATAAACCCTTTGGCTTTGTAACTGAAAAATTATTGTGAAGTAAGCTTACAGTAACAGATATGGAAGTGAACAATTTTGATAAATTTAAACAATGAAATGTTTCTCTTAAAGTTGCTTTGAACATAATTCATATAATCTTTAAGTGTTGTAAAAAAGTTCCAATGTTTTTCCATCATAATTACAGAAAACAACCCAACACAAGACCAGCAGACAAGTCCGTCCAAGAAAAGGTGACTTTACCATTGTAAAGTATATATTTTACAACCTGTCAACTTTTGTTCCATCCTGGATAAATATGGATGGATGTTGCTGGAAAATGACAAGATATACTTCCGTGTGCTACCTGTATATAGTGAGCTATATATCACAACAGGGCAGGTCCAGGTTGTAGAAAACAGGCAAACATAAACTGAAACCATTATTAAACACAAGTATTTGTATAGCTGTTGAGCAGTAAAGTTGGGCTCTCAATGTCTCCTAAACTGGACTTGAAAAAGGAACAAATATAGAAAAGCTTGAGGTTAATGGTATGATATGCAAATAGCAAAGTGGAAATGAAGCATGAATGAATAATTGTACTGATGCAGAGGACAAGAAAAAATGTATCCCACTTTACGTAGATCTTACAACAGCTTACAGTATGGTGTCTTGATTTTGTGTTTTCAGAGATAGCGAAGGCAGATTTGGTGTCTTCGTTGATCATGTGACACCTGGAATATCGTTTTATTTTCCGGGGGTAGACCAAACGGCAAGTAACCGAGCCGCACACGTCATGTCTAGTACTCAGATTCCTGGCTGCTAGCTAGTCCTGAATGTCTTGTTAACACAATATCTCAATATACTGTAGCAATAATAGACTCTTTTTCATTTTGGGTGAAAGGCAAAAATGGTCATCATCAATTAAAATGACTCCAATGAGCATGCAGGCTTTACACTTGGACTATTAGGGTACTAAATGACCTTACTAAATCTAAAATTTTTTGGAAAATTTGCATAATTGCCAGTACAGACAAGTTCGAAATGCAAAAAAGGAGCTTACCTTGTGCGAGGGATGGAATTTGATTAAGATTTCACAACAATTTATCACAGTGAATGAGGTCAATTTAGTTAGTAGTTTTAAATGGCTTGTTTGAGGGACAGAATTGCTTGTTTGTTTTCATTTTAGTTATTTCAACCATGGTTAAATTAAAATCATATGCTGTTCAAAACAGACACTTCAACACACCTGAATAATACAGTTTCAAAAACCAGAGTTTTAGCATGTTGCTATGGCAGTGAATATTGATTGGCGAATGCATTGCTTTTAAATATTGTAGGGATATATTTGGCTCATTTAAATCCTATAGGAAAATTTGTGCAACATGCATTGATTAAGTCAAAATAATTGTTGAGGTTGGTATAAGAAACTTCAATATTTTGTTGAAATTCCTTTCAAATTTACCCAAACAGGGAACATTGTACAGCTATATAGTAAGCCAAACACATAAAATTTCTCTAGCTATATGTTTATGAAATTGTGATGCACTGAAATCAACATTATTTTAAGGGCTGAAACACTGTACAGAGCATAATAAGTTAAATACTGTAGGCAAATTCAGAAACATCTATTTGGGAAGCAATCTAGGAGATGAGGTATAGTTCCAGAGACATGAGGAGAATTCTGGGACAGGAGAATTACTTGCTCCAGGTACTGTATAGGTCTGCATGCTGGGGTTTTTTGATTCCTTGCCGAAGGCAGGCAAGGAATCTATGCGATAGTGATGTCGTGTGTGTGTGTGTGTATGTGTGTTTGTGACACTTTGCTCATAATCGCGATATCTTGATATAGGAATGACCAACACTTTTCATATATGGTATATACTGTAGATTTGTCATGTTGAGAGGAAGAACCCTATTGTTTTTGGTGGAGGTCCAAGGTCATTTGAGGTCACCTGAGGTCAAAGTCTGAAAAGCTTGTAATCGCAATATCTCAAGTTACGAATAACCTTTTTTTCATTTTTGGGATATAGATTTGCCATGTTGGGAAGAAGAACCCTATTGTTTTTGGTGGATGTCAGAGGTCACATGAGGTCACCAGCGGTAAATCTGCGAAAACCTCGTAAAGTGCTTGTAATCAGGGTATCTCAAGTTCAGAATGACCAACACTTTTCATATTTGGTATATAGATTTGTCATGTTAAGAGGAAGAACCCTATTGTTTTTGGTGGAGGTCAAAGGCCATTTGATTTCACCAGAGGTCAAAGTCTGAAAAGCTTGTAATCGCGATATATCAAGTTAGGAATGACCGACACCTTTCATATTTGGTATATAGATTTGCCATGTTGGGAAGAAGAACCCTATTGTTTTTGGTGGACGTCAGAGGTCATATCAGGTCACCAGCGGTAAGTCTGTAAAAGCCTCCTAAAGTGCTTATAAACCCAATATCTATGATGAACACTGTAGGGGTACTATCACCATAGCAAGATGAAGTCTAGATCAAATAAAGAGTTCTCTCAAAGTCTCAATTTCATATTTACACAATTTCCCATGGTTGGAGTCTTGCATAGGCAAAATTTCACACATAGAATGTGGATGTTATATCGTGTGCATGACCGTAGTTCTAGGTGGTCAAAGGTCATCCGGGATCTCAATCTAGAGCTTGGATGCCTTGCAAGTACACTTTGTGGATAAATTACAGAGCACTGTCAATTTGAAAAAAAGACAGGCTTGAATTTCAGTTGCAAGGAAATAACTAAGTGGTTTGGCTTTCTGGTTTAATATTTTTTTATTTGTTTTTTCACAGTATGTGACAATTTAAGCAATTAATACAATATAAAGAAATAGATCACTAAGATGATAGATGTACCAAGATATTGTGAAGGAAAGCTTTCTTGAAGGCATATTTTGTTCGCTTTTCATCAAGATCTTGTAAGAAAAACAAAAATAGTTCAGTAAATTTGAAGTCTGAAACATAAGTATAGTAGCCTACTGTACAGTTTCAGCTAGTTCATAATGTATGACATTATACTTCAGCATTCGTGGGGTGTCTATAAAACAAAGACCGAAGACCTAAGACCTATAAAACGAAGACCCTACTAGCTTTAAAAGGAAGACCTATTAAACCAAGACCCTACTAGCTATAAAATGAAGACCTATAAAACGAAGACCCTACTAGCTATGAAACAAAGACGTATAAAACGAAGACCCTACTAGCTATAAAACAAAGACCTATAAAACGAAGACCCTACTAGGGGTGTCTATAAAACAAAGACCAAAGACCTAGATGAGACAACTTTGATTGTAAGAATTGCTTGCGATGAGTGCCGACATTTTGAAGAAAATTTATTTGTTATGGTAAAAAATGCAATGGGACTCAGCAAGGGGTTGTGAACGGATATGCCAGAGAGTAACACCTACAGTAGCTCCCGTTAATGGATACAACAACCCAAATCACCGCCAGAAGTGAAGGTTTGCTGAAAGGATGCCAAACAAAAGTTTCGAAGAGCGCCGGAAAATTCATGGTGTTGTTGAACAAAATTTGGAAAGCTTTTGTCCTTTAACATTGGGGAATATGGCATTTGGTTCTGTGGAAGACCATTCAACTCCTCATTCCATACAGTTTCAATTTTCTCAACAAAGTTACTCCTATAGTCCAACCACCAAAAAGCCCTTCTTCATTACTCTGACTAGCAGGGGCAAACAAGGCCTTTATATGTAACCAAAACAATTTCTGTGCATGTATAGTTTTGAAGTACTCTGCACCTTTTGATTTTTATGTCAATTGAAGATCATTCAGCAAATTAGAATTTGGCTTTCTATCAACCAAAATGTACTTGGGTGATGAGTCTCTGCCATTAAGAGCAAAACAGAGACACTGGGTGACTGGTTGTGGAGTAAAGTCATTCCCACTACCCTGCATGGACTCAGCATTGAAACGCTAAGGAAGGTTTTTTCTTTATTTTGATGTTGCGCCTGAGTAAAGAATCTTCCAAACAGTAACAAAACAGAACAGAATTACTTCTTATCGATTCAGTATTGTGTTTCTTTAGAATTAGTCACACACAGAAGAACAACAGCTTACACTGTTATAGCCCTACTCCAATAAATCTTAAATGGGTGTTTAAACGAACTAAAGCGCGCGTTCCGAAAGAAAGGTTAACAGAATACAAAATATATGCATTATTACTGTGTTCACAGTTTCTAAGATGTAAAATTTTTATTTTTATTATTGATTTTCCGTATGGGTGGGGGGGGGGGTATACAGCCAGTGGCGGAGGAAGGGAATTCAGTCAGAGGGAGCAAGACTGGCCTGAAGGGGCACTTCAAAGTTTGTAGGGCAAAAATATTTGGTCAGAGGGAGCGAGAAATAGGATGTAGGGGTGCTTTTGTGTAGGTAGATACATATGTCGCAATACGGTAAAAAGAGTAAAAAGGGTGCTGACAGGCAATTTGAATCCGTCAAGGGGGGTGTTTTATCTTCGTTTTATAGGTCTTCGTTTTATAGCTAGTGGGGTCTTCGTCTTATAGGTCTTAGGTCTTTGGTCTTTGTTTTACAGACACCCGCATTTGTGGGATTTTTTTTTTTTAATAAATACACATAATGTTACCTCAACTTTCTTTTCAACAGTGCTCACCAGCTGAAGGTAAATGATTTCTCAGACAACTCATGGTCAGTTATTGACATGTCCCTAAGTCCTGCTGAACATCAGATGATAATTTCAGGATTCAGTGAGGCCTCTGAAAAAACTTCGCTTGACTGGATTCATGACAAAGATTCTGATGCTGCTTTTCCATGGTTTAGGACAAGAGAATTTGATATGAAAAGTGTCAAACAGTCAAAACGTTTTGTGACTTACATTGATGAAAGTCAAATTGTAAGTTGTTGTCATAACATTGTTGAAATCATCAATCTGGATACAAATGAATCAAAATTAGATAAACTGCTTCAAGTGAATGAGTCAGCCAGCTGTGTAACTGTGAGAAATGGAAATATTTACATTGGTTTTGAGCACTCGGCCCATATAAGGGTATTAAATGTTGACCTTGAAGAAAAGATGAAAATCAAGTTGAAAGACACTGAAAAAATGTGGCCAACAGATTTAGCTGTCAGTATTGGCAGACTGCTTGTCTGCTTGGAGAGCATGTCTTCCCGTAAAGTTTTCCTGTTTTCCGAGGTCAATGGAAAGAAGCTAATTGAGTATAGAATTGATGTAAACAAAGTTGGAGCACCTGTGAGTGTAACCATACATGAAGAGTCAGATCTGGCAGCTATATTGTGGGATACTGAGGATACTGAGGATACTGAGGATGAGTTTGAAGAAGGATGGGACCCTGAAGACAGAACTTACAGCTATGTGTCTCTTCACAGTTTGTCTCAAGGGTTTTGTCTTTCTGTGGTTTCTATAAGATTGAGTGTTCATGGTTTTGATCATTTTGATATTTATGAGCTATCTCAGTGCTACAAGGGGTGTTCATCTGGAAAAAGAGTCCGAATAAGCTCTGGTTGTGTAGCAGTCCTGGATACCTTAGGTGGCGTAAACCTCTTTGACATGGTGAGTTTCATAACCTAGGCTTTATTGATTTATCCAGGATGAATGTAAAGATGTACACTTCCACTGACGAAATAAGTGATACCCAAAATGTTTCTATTACCCCTTTATCTTGTTTTGTAGAGGGGTATACTTTCAAATGAGAAGATAATGGTGCATGATGGCACTCTTTGAAACAGAACATATATGTATCATCGAAACCTCAATGCGTTTTTGCATTCTGGTTTAAAAAAAAATCTAACTTGAAGTCACCCAAATAATTTTAGACCAGTGTTAAATCAATAGGAATATTACTGTACCAAAAAATGGCTCCTTTAATACCTCACAAACGTTCTAAAATACAGCCCAGTTTCTGAGAGCTTTTAACCCTGCACCCCACCAGGGGGCTTCAAGGGAGTCCCTGAAGCCCACTGGAGAGGACCTGTGCTTCATGTGCTCTTTGACCCCCCAGAGCCATGAGTAATGTCTAGCAGTGACCCTTGAAAAATTGTTGAGTTCCTGATTCTTCCTAGAATGAAAAGTCTGGCCACGTGGCTATAGTTGACTCTCATTTTCATCTCATTTCTTTTGTAGTGGGATGCATACATGTACAGCAGGTTATTTGTGAATACAAAAGGGTATTTGGAAAGTGCTGTATATTCCTGTGGTGACATACTGTGAAATCAGCAGAGTTGTGGCGATTCAGGTCATAACAGTTTGAATAACTGCTTTGAAAGCTCTGTTCTCTTTAAACTAGAGATTTTGAAACAAGGTCGTACCGAACTTTAGCACAATGCTATAATTCCCTGGAAAATATATTGCATAAAGTTGACTGTTAACTTGCAGTTACTTCTCTGTCATGTGAGGCTAAATTTAAAGAATAGTCCTGAGCCAAATTTATTTGTGACGTTTTACAGGAACATATTCTTAGCATTCTGATGAAATTTTTCTTCACCTTTCATGTTTGGTTCTTGAGATACTGTGTTACTATAATTATTATTGAAAGTAGCAAATTTTCTACATACTGTAGAATGAACTTGATGCAAACATTAATTCGGTCGGATTATTCTTTAAGAAAATTACTTGTCTTTTCGTTTTGCTTACTTTGCAGAAAGATATGTTTACTTCAGACAATGTTAAAAGTGCATTGTGCCAGATGATAGTATCCAATGCTAGTAGTTATAAATGCAAAAGAAAGTGCAACAACTCTGACAATCACAATGATGACGACAATGGACAAAATAGGCCTCCCAGAACTGAAATTGGTGGTGGTGGTGATGAGCAAGATGAAGATTGTGATACTGGTAGCAGTAGTGAGTCTGAGGAAGATCATAGTGAAGAAGATGAAGAAATTCACCTGAGTCCTGAAGGAAAGCATATAGTTGACATAATCCTGACAATTTTAACAGACAAACAACACATGCAATCAGATGATGTCAGTGTTCTTAAAGGAAACATTAGCCACTCAATAAATAGTTACTTTGCCAGTAATGTGAAACAAGTGAAATCAAAAGGGTAAGTAAGTGAATTTGCAGGCAATATGTACTCAGCTTTAAAGGCCCAATTTTCTTACCCCAAACTAGCCTGCGTAGCGCCTCTGTGGCTGCAGCCCCCTTTAGGCTGCGGCCACTCAGAGCATGCCGGCGATGGTCAGAAATTCTGTTCAGTGAGTCCAAAAGTTGATCGTCTTAATATTCATGAGTGCTCACCACAATTGGTCTATTCCTGAGGTAGGATCGGTTGTTCTTACTTAACCGCTGTGCTGTGTGTGTATGCTTGCACGGTACCACACAATACCAGTGTCAAATACAGTGGCGGATTTTTTTGACCAAAAAAAAAATAATAATAAAAAGTAGGCTTTGTTTTCACATGCTATTGTCTTCCTATTATTATTTCCTATGGAACGTGAAACACATTTTTAAAAGTACATGTTTCAAAGTGGATTAATTAAAATGTTGAATGCAGCAACACCAAAGACTAATTTAATTCAGGCAGTCTGGTACGAACATAGAATAGAGCTCGAAGGTGCAACTGTATTACTTTAGTGCTTCCCAAAAGTGTCTAGACAAATTGCAATGATCACACACACGCGAGTCATTATTACGCCTAACATTAGGTTAGGTTGTGGATGTTTACCGCATACTTCATTGCAAGCATAGGCTATATAACATACAGAAATACCAAACTTAATTGGATAATATATGAAACAATGGAAAATCCCCGAAGAAAAAAAGGTGTTGTAAGCAACAGACTTTGGATAGTTTTGTAGTTAACAAGGATGTATGGCAGAATGAAGAAGACCTCTCGAAAGTGAAAGGTTAAACCAAGGTGCGCTGGGCCTATGATCGTAGAGAACATTTATGAGGAAGTGTCAACGTCGCTTCAACCTCCAGAAACGCATAATGCACCGCAACTGGCTGCATCTGGTAATGCAAGTACTGTTGCTCAATGAGAGCCCCGTGCAAACGGCTGTATCTCCGAATGATATTTCCCAAGTTATTGACACATCTGAACTGCTAAAAGATGCAAGAAAAGTGGAAATCATGAATAATTGCTGGAAACCCGACTCGTTACACACACTTCATAGTCGACAGTTTAAGGGAGGCAAACGTGTAGCATCCCAGAGGAGATGGATTGAGCAGCGTAGATGGCTTGCATACAGCAGTCATCCCGATTTCATAGGGGCGTGGTGTCTAGCTAGCATGTGTTTTATTTCTAAGTAAAGACAAAAAACAACACTTGGGGGCTTTTGTGAATGTGCCATTTACGAACTATAATAAATCAAAGGAAATTCTGGACAACCATGAGAAAAAAAATTAACATGATAAGCTTAGTCTTGAACGGTGAACATGGCTTTTAAAAATTGGCAGAATACTTATTTTTCTGAAATATTCAAAACCCAAATCCTAGCCACCCCCATTTTTAAAACCCTAGATCAGCCACTGAAATAACATCGACCACAGTGACTGCGTGCACTGTTGTACAATGGTACAAGTGTTTGCCTGTTAAATAAACATTAACAGCCTTGCTTCAACCAATCCACGTAGAGTTATATGTAAATGAAGTTTCCGTAAGATTTCTACGCAGTCAAACAGATTTGGTGCCCAACGCCGGCTTACGTTAATTTTTTCGTAGCGATGAGCTGGACAAAAAATTCGTCCGCCCCGCAGGCTAACCCCAAACAGTACCAATTCTCCTAACCTTCTTACTTTAAGCTCCTCCCACAGTTGTGTTAAATTCATCCCCATCCAGCAACAATCTCAGTTTATTGGTGCAGGGTGAGTATAGAAAAGCCTCATGCGTATAATCAAAACACTCTCATTACAGTTCATGCTGTGTAATGTGAGCTTTTATACTCTGCATTGTTTATATTAACTGTTAATCAAAGAGCTGAGCCAATGGAGAATTTTGATAAACTCCTACCAAAATTTTACTTTGGAGTGAGAGGATTGGTCCTTTAACATGTTATTAAGACTCACTATTTCATGGGCACTGAAAACCACAGATGTTTTAATGCTACTGGGCTAGGAAGGACAAGATTTTTGAAATGTTTCATGTTTTATGGTTGCAAAATTTAAAAACTTCAAGCACTGGTATCCATCGATATCAGATACTTAGTATACAGGTACTGTACTGTATCTGTAACTTATAATTCATTACACCTGTTTCAAGATTACAATTGGAATTGTGGGGATTCCAATTTGCACATTAGAATCCTAAGAACTTAAGGAGTATGTGCAGAGTGATGTTTGTGTGATTACTTCATTTTTGCATTAAAATTGTATAGGCAATGGAACATTATGGTAGAGGAACAAGACAGTGGTTAGTCACAATGATAAATGTTTTTCATATTTAATGTACTTCATATGGTTACGTATGCTTGGCTTATGGTTGCATAATTTATAAGAATTTTAGGGGTCCTTTACTTCTATTTGTAAACATTCAGTCTTGCATGGGGGGGGGGGGGGACTTTTCATTGAAAATGTGCCCTACATGATCCATGTGCAGGGTTCCGACTTCTGGACGAAGCTGTCACACTTCTTTGGTGTCCTCATAATGTCCTTAAACAAAATGCACTTTGATTCTGAGATTAAAAGTGGGACTTTTGATTGTCTTCTATGCTGAAAGTCCTTCACTAAAATATTCAAATAGATAAAATGTAAAAAGAACATACATACCACACAGTGCTAGAGGTATCTTTATTTGTGAAAATGTTGCTAACATATGCTGTTGTATCCTACGATAAAAGCCATATTTCTTAGTTCCATACAGATCAAAATAGACATTAAGTTTCTGCATCATTTTGATATCCTCAAACTAATGGAAATTCACACCCTCTGCTCAAACAATAGAGAAGCAGGAACCAAACATTTATGAAGAATTGTGGGACACTGAGTAACACATATGAAAGGCCTTATCTTCTCACCCAAACTTAAAATGTTTTAGCAGTCCACATAATTCCTCAATTAGTTCATCCATTTGATTGACAGCTAGTTCAAAACCTGCAGAGTGCCAAAACTCAAATTCCACAGCATGTACTGAGAGTGTTTTGATTACACACTACATTAGGTTTTTGTATATATATTCACCCTGAAGAATGAAGAATGAAGCAGTAAACTGTGATTATGTCTGGATGATGGTAATGATGAATATTAGTCATGGGAGGGGCATTTACTGTAAATACAGATAAGTAAAGGTAGGAGAATTGTAACTGTTTGGGTGGAAGATTATTCCTTTAAACTGTCACAAACAGTAGCATATCCGAATTTTTACATACAGTAATATCATGAAACAATAGGTTGGAAACTGGACCATAAAACTCCATCTAACTATTCTAAATATTCTTAGATAGTATCTCCAAATTCTATGGTAATAAGTCTGAATTCTTGTATATAGATATTATGCAAACCAAAAGGGAAAAAAAATGCCTTTTTTCTTTCCGTCTTTTTGGTTGTCCCCTCTCAACAACCATAAATAAGGGAGACATGCTTTTACAAATGTTGTCCCTTTTAAAATAACCTACTTGAATAATGTCTTTGTTTCTTGAACACTGAACTACAGTAATATATATTCTACTCTCTTTTTCATTTTACAATACTCAATAGGGATCCAGTACAGTGTAATAGATTCCAATGGGATTATGATGATGATTTTGAAGATGATTCCGACAATTGTATTGATATTAGCTTTGGTTCTAACAACGAATTAGGTGTTGCTTTGAAGTATTTCAGACAAAGGACCTATACCAGGTGTGTCCATATATATTATTGGGATAAAAACAACGGAATGCAGTCGTCTTTGAACTTCTACAGAAGATTTGATGATGGGAAGCATGAGCTTTTTGTTTCATGTTTGGATGGATTCCAGACTGTTACATGCTGTGATGATCAAATTGAGATTACAGACTTTAATGCACATGGAAAAATTATTACATCTCATAGGCTGAGTTCAGCAGCTACATGCATGGCTACCAAAGATGGTGACATATTTGTCGGTGATAAATCCTCTGAGATAGTTGTATTTGATTCAGAGCTAGTTCAAAAGAGAAGTGTAACAGTGAATTTTAAAAAAGGAGAGTGGCCAGGTGACTTGACAGTTGTTACAGGCAAGTTTTTTGTGTGCACAAATGGTACTTCAAAAAGAGCAATGTCATTTAATCTTGAAAATGGAGAGCAGTTAACGGAGTACACATACCACAGAGATCAAAATTATGAAATGTGCCCACATAGCATAACAGCCAGTGAAAGTCTTGACTTAATAGGGGTTTCATGGTTTGACTGGCATGGTGAAAGAGTCACAGCTCTCTACTCTCTCTCAAAAGGCTTCTGTGTTTCAATTGTGGATAATGATTCTGATGGCATTAGCAGATTTTCACCTGACAACCACCTGTTTATGGTGTCCACAGATGGAGACATCGAATACTCTAATGAGGT
Source organism: Holothuria scabra (assembly GCA_037179385.1). Lineage (NCBI taxonomy): Eukaryota > Metazoa > Echinodermata > Holothuroidea > Aspidochirotida > Holothuriidae > Holothuria > Holothuria scabra. The sequence goes on along the minus strand of CM074189.1, from coordinate 47,440,031 downwards.
ACGTATTTTATTATTTCTTCAGGAAAGGTTACCAAGATTGATTTTTGTACTTTATAGGTAATTTGACCTTTAAAAGATCTTCGCAACTACACAGTATTTTCAACCAAATAGAATAAGGTAAAAATTGCTTTATGCCCCTACAAGAACAGTAATTACCAAGTAGAAGCCATTCTTATTGTATTCCTGTGCTGAACATTTTGTCTGCATGAGCCTATAGACACAATATTCTAGTCATACAATTTGACTCTGACACTGAGATGAATTGCAGTATGTATGTCAGTGTATTGTATTTGTGATTGAGCCATCGAGTTAACACTTTTGAAGTACTGTAATGGAAGGAGGAAGATACTGTACAGTATAGGTGCATAGTTGTAAGAATTGTACTGCTCTGCTGTTTACATCCACATTTATAACACAGGTGTTGGTATAAACCTTCAGTAAATAAAGTCTATAACTGCAGTAGCAGTACATTTGTTGTATGTTGGTATGAAAATTAATGTAACAAGATTAAATTTGATGAAGCACGCTAATACCTATCTGACTGGTGTTCTTTTCTTGTATGGAAAAGACTAGTTGAAAGAATATTCATTAAAGCATTTCGCATCGTTGCTTTGTAAACGAGCAAGCCCTTCATATTATGTCCAGAGCAGAAATATTTTGTTGACAAATTGTCCCTTTGTACATTAGGTTCCATTGAAAATGAAATGTCGAAATTAAAAATGAGATGTGGATACCGAAGATACAAACGAGATGTTGAATTTCACAATGACATGTTGAACTGCCAAATGAACGTTGAATTCCAATACGACATGTTGAATTTTAAGATGAAATGTCAAAATCAAAAATTAGATGTCAACATGGTTTTGACACTGCATGCGAGGGAGTGGAGTGCCAACAGTGTCATATGTTGAAAATTTCAAAATGAGATGTCGAGACGGTCCTATTAATGAATGCCCGTGAATGCCCATCTGTATAATGATTGCCCGAACTCTGACAATGATTGCTTGTTTCTAGGAATGAATGCCTGTATATATAGTATGTTATTGGTTGCCCTTTGTTCCCACTCAAGCATTCAGCAAATTGTCCCTCCAGTGGCGGGGCTGCCATATGGTTAGAGGAGGGGGAAGTTGCCCCCTCTGACTCTTCCCCCCTCCTGACGGACCAAAATGGTCTGTCGGCGCCCTTTTTAGGTTTTGAACTGTATACCTTCCTCTTGCACCATTATTGTCAAAAGAATTTAAGGCCCAGATACACAAATGCTCAAACAGTCACAGTAACTGTACTATCTGCACTTTTTGGTTTCGATGATAAGAGAAACCTATGCAATCATGATGGCGTGTGTATGTATGTGAGTGTGTGTGTGTATGGTGTGTGTGTGTATGTGTTTGTGACACTTTGCTTGTTAGCACGATATCTCAAGGTAGGAATGTCTGACAGTTTTCAAACTTGGTACATGGATGCGCCATATTGAGAGAAAGAACCCTATTGTTTTTGGTGGAGGTCAAAGGTCATCTGGGTTCACGGGGCGCAGTTTCTGAAAACTTTGTTAGAACAATACCTCAAGTTAGGAAACTTGAATAGATTTCATATTTGGTATGTGGATGCGTTATGGTCAGAAGATGGTCCATATTGGTTTTGGTGGAGGTCAAAGGTCATCTGGGGTCATGAGGGCCAAAGTCTGAAAATCTTGTTCACACAATATCTCAATGGAGGAAACTTGGATAGTTTTCATATTTGGTATGTGGATGCGTTATGGTCAGAAGATGGTCCCTAGTGTTTTTGGCTGAGTTTAAAGGTCATCTGAGGTCACTGGGGGTCAAAGTCTGAAAGTGTTGTTAGCACGATATGTCAGGACAAAGGTCATCTGGGGTCAGCAGGGATCAAAGTCAATCTTTAGCATGTCTAATGTCTTTGCACTTTTGCCATTGCCTAATATATAGCATATATATACATTTTGAACCTCTCCTACACATGTATGTTTCTGTGTAGTAAGCTGTGCAGTGGTGAATGTTTTCTTTCTTATTTTTATTCTTGCTTTAGTTGTTCTAGAACATGATATAAAGCATGCAGCAGCATATTTTGATAGCAGGTTGGTATCTGCAGCAGGTGAAAACTTACAAAATTCTCCCAGTTATATTAGTATTACGAGAAGCTGTTCAAAAGTTCTCCCATATATATTAGTGTTACGTATTGTCATTGCAAAATAATGTCTCAACCCTACAGTATTTATGGGGTTGCAGACCTCTGCACTGTAATCTACAGTAACACTCAAGAGTCTTATGAGTATTATTAAACCTTTCAGCTGGAAAGGATATGGGGGAGGGGCCTTAATTTAGAGTGTTGTGAACTCTCAAGACTTTCTGGTTTCGATGAAAGAGAAACCTATGCATTCACGATGGCATGTGTATGTATGTATGTGTGTGTGCGTGTGTGTGTTTGTGACACTTTGCTCGTTAACACGATATCTCAAGATAGGAATGTCTGACAGTTTTCAAACTTAGTACATAGATGCGCCATATTGAGAGGAAGAACCCTATTGTTTTTGGCAGAGGTCAAAGGTCATCTCAGGTCACCAGGGGTCAAAGTCTGAAAATCTTGTTAACACGTTATCTCAAGGTAGGAAACTTGGATAGGTTTCATATTTAGTATGTAGATGGGTTGTAGTCAGGAGATGGTCCCTATTGTTTTTTGCGGGGGTCAAAGGTCATCTGGGGTCACCAGGTGTCAAAGTCTGAAAATCTGGGTAATGTAATACAGTATCTCAGGATACGAAAGTTGGATAGATTTCATATTTGATATGTGGATTGGTTATGGTCAGGAGATGGTCCCTCTTGTCTTTGGCAGAGGTCAAAGGTCATTTGGGGTCACAAGCGGTCAAAGTCTGAAAATCTCGTAAACATGATATCTCAAGACAGGAAACTTGGATAGATTTTATATTTGGTATGTTGATGGGTTATGGTCAGGAGATGGTGCCTACTGTTTTTAAGGGAGGTCAAAGGTCATCTGGGGTCAAAGTCTGAAAGTGTTGTTAGCACGATATGTCAGGACAAAGGTCATCTGGGGTCAGCAGGGATCAAAGTCAATCTTTAGCATGTCTAATGTCTTTGCACTTTTGCCATTGCCTAATATATAGCATATATATACATTTTGAACCTCTCCTACACATGTATGTTTCTGTGTAGTAAGCTGTGCAGTGGTGAATGTTTTCTTTCTTATTTTTATTCTTGCTTTAGTTGTTCTAGAACATGATATAAAGCATGCAGCAGCATATTTTGATAGCAGGTTGGTATCTGCAGCAGGTGAAAACTTACAAAATTCTCCCAGTTATATTAGTATTACGAGAAGCTGTTCAAAAGTTCTCCCATATATATTAGTGTTACGTATTGTCATTGCAAAATAATGTCTCAACCCTACAGTATTTATGGGGTTGCAGACCTCTGCACTGTAATCTACAGTAACACTCAAGAGTCTTATGAGTATTATTAAACCTTTCAGCTGGAAAGGATATGGGGGAGGGGCCTTAATTTAGAGTGTTGTGAACTCTCAAGACTTTCTGGTTTCGATGAAAGAGAAACCTATGCATTCACGATGGCATGTGTATGTATGTATGTGTGTGTGCGTGTGTGTGTTTGTGACACTTTGCTCGTTAACACGATATCTCAAGATAGGAATGTCTGACAGTTTTCAAACTTAGTACATAGATGCGCCATATTGAGAGGAAGAACCCTATTGTTTTTGGCAGAGGTCAAAGGTCATCTCAGGTCACCAGGGGTCAAAGTCTGAAAATCTTGTTAACACGTTATCTCAAGGTAGGAAACTTGGATAGGTTTCATATTTAGTATGTAGATGGGTTGTAGTCAGGAGATGGTCCCTATTGTTTTTTGCGGGGGTCAAAGGTCATCTGGGGTCACCAGGGGTCAAAGTCTGAAAATCTGGGTAATGTAATACAGTATCTCAGGATACGAAAGTTGGATAGATTTCATATTTGATATGTGGATTGGTTATGGTCAGGAGATGGTCCCTCTTGTCTTTGGCAGAGGTCAAAGGTCATTTGGGGTCACAAGCGGTCAAAGTCTGAAAATCTCGTAAACATGATATCTCAAGACAGGAAACTTGGATAGATTTTATATTTGGTATGTTGATGGGTTATGGTCAGGAGATGGTGCCTACTGTTTTTAAGGGAGGTCAAAGGTCATCTGGGGTCAAAGTTTGAAAATATTGTTAACACGTAATCTCAAGGTAGGAAATTTGGATAGGTTTCATATTTGGTATGTAGATGGGTTGTAGTCAGGAGATGGTCCCTCTTGTCTTTGGCAGAGGTCAAAGGTCATTTGGGGTCACAAGCGGTCAAAGTCTGAAAATCTCGTAAACATGATATCTCAAGACAGGAAACTTGGATAGATTTTATATTTGGTATGTTGATGGGTTATGGTCAGGAGATGGTGCCTACTGTTTTTAATGGAGGTCAAAGGTCATCTGGGGTCAAAGTTTGAAAATATTGTTTACCCGATATCTCAAGATCGGAAACTTGGATAGATTTCATATTTGGTATATAGATGCGTTCTGGTCAGGAGATGGTGCCTATTGTTTTTGGCAGAGGTCAAATGTCATCTGGGATCCCCAGGGGTCAAAGTCTGAAAATCTTGTTAAAGGGATATCTCAAGATGTCTATCTATCTATCTATGTATTGCTTTTGTTGAGGTCTAAAGGGCATTTGGAAAAACAAAATTATCTTTTGAACATGCTAGTATAACATTTTAGTGAGAAAATAAAGGTTTTGCGAATGGCAAATTTGAAATACGTAGTACATTTATGTATCATCGAAACCTCAATGCATTTTTGCATTCTGGTTGCAGATATATATTCAAAACATCAACCATTAAAACCATCATCATGTCATTTCTTGATTGTACCATGCATGGTTTTTTGGTTCCTTGCGGTAGCAAAGGAACCTATGTAGTCAGGTTGGCGTGTGTGTGTATGGGTGTGTGTGTGTGTGTGTTTGTGTGTGTGTGTGACACTTGCTTCGGTATGCTCTAACTCAACAAGGGAAGGTTGGATGGAAGTTGGATTTGGTACATAGATTCGTCATAGGGAGAAGGTGTGCCCTATCGTTTTTGGTGGAGGTCAAAGGTCATTTGGGGTCACCAGAGGTCAAAAACTAAAAACCTTCTCAACAGGATATTTCTAGTTAGGAAACTTGGATAGATGTCATACTTGGTGTGTGGATGTCTTATGGTGTAAGGATGAAATTGGATATGTTCGGTGAAGGTCAAGGGGTCATCTGAGGTCACCAGGGGTCAAACACTGAAAAACGTTTTAACACAGTATTTTAAGGTAGAAAGGACAGATTTCAAATCAATCTGTGTTTGGTTAAGGTCAAAGGTCATCAAGGTCACTGGAGGTCAACTGCTGGAAATGTTACGTAGAAAATCTTGTAAGCTAGCAGCCAGTCTGCACAGCCACCAAAAGTCGCTTCTTTTCTAATTTGAGTATGCATGACATCACAGCCTTTGCATATATAATTAGCAAAAACTAACTGTTTTCAAATCCAAATTTCGACATGAAAAACACATAATCTTACAAAATCATCATTAAAATTAATAGAGAACACATTATCCGATAGTTTCGCAACATTTTTGAAGTATTTTATACACAAAGCAATGAATTTGAGACAATTTTTTGAACTCGTAAAAACAGTTTTCATTCTGTTCGGAAAATTTGGTCTTTTCTCGAAAACAAGTTTTTTGGCATGGTATACCAGAAAGAGGGTACATCAGAAATTTCCTTATACACCTAAAAAATCTAACATTACCATGAAATGTTTCTGAATACGGTCAGGTATTCGCAAAGTTTAGAGCAGGTATTGACACTGCCTTGCACCATATGTAAAAAGCCCAATTTCCCGTACTGAGGTGTTTGCATTAGTTGCGCGAAAATGGAACTACACCGAGCGAGAAAATATCCTCCACAAAAGTATTAATCATGTTAACCTCGTCAAGTCTTCCTTTACGTTTGATTTACATATATATTGCAGGAAAATTACATTAAGACCCAATTTTTGAAAACCTTGTAACGATTAAGTGGCTACCGATGGGTTATAGTGATTGTATCTTAAGTACGTCAGTACCTTGAGTCGATCACCACAGTGTTATACAACGTACGTCACGATGTACAACACCTATTAATTGACCGACTCATGGTAACCTTTTGACATACATGGCCATACACTTTGCACGTTACCACATTATACAATCAGTAAATCACAGTTATTGTACTAGACTCATAAATTATTGCAAACAATAACATGACAGAAAATTGTGGCATTAAACTAGACAATAAAGAGGTAAAATGGAGGGATATTGGAATGTATAGTTCTCTTGTAAGGCTTGTTAGTTAACTCTGGGGTAATTAACGCTATACAGTCAGTCCTTATCCTTACACTGTAGGTGGTGAGGTCAAAGAAATGAAGCCTCGGATCAGAGACACTTTGTTCAGTAATGTAAGTTGTGAACAGCATGTGGAACTGGGTGGGTCTTAAGTTTTTTTTAGGGAACTGGGTACTCAGTACACAACCCCCACCCCCATGCACAACTGGAGACATGTCAACTGAGAGTCCAAGGTAACAACAGGCCATCAAGTTAATTCAAGTTAGTGACAAAACTAACTTTGACTGTAATATGCCATTACTATATGATGGGGCAATTGCTACATTATTCATCTCTCCTCTGCTCAGTTAGTGGTGTAAAATGACAACAGTTTATACTTCAAATGAGAAGGCAGTTTCAGAAGAACATATGAGATTTCATCCATCAGAATTAACAGCTGATGATACAGGACACAAGTGCACAACCAAAATTCTTAAGTCAGTAAATTGGCATTTTGCTTGTGTAGAGAAAAATTGTCCTCTAGGATACACTGACTCAGAATCCCATTTGTGCCATTATACAAGAAAAGGGTATATAGCAATGCAAGCTCTAATATTGACCTTAACCCCCAAATGGGCCTAGAGCACGAGTAGGTGTAGGCTGTAACTAGCAATTACATTTCAACAGGAACAGGCTGAGAACTAAGGCACAATTAATTCATTTGTCTAGAAATATGATTCAGCACAACAGTACAAAAATACGGTAAGTAAGAAAACTGAGAACAATGGCCCAGGCAAAATAATAAACAAAAAAATCCTGAAACTGATGGAGCTCATATAAGTGCGCATTCCATACATATACTCTTAAGTATATTCCTCAAGTCATTTCCCTCTTAAAAATTCTTGACTTTGTCTGGTAAAACCATATGAAAGAACTGACAGGTTGATAAAGTGTATGTGTAAATAAATGGCTATAGGGCCTATATCAATTGTTTCATGTAGCCTGCAATACCTGTAAGTGTAACACTAATTTGCTTATTTTGGTTCTTCATCTTCATCGTTGGTACTGTACATTGCTCCCGATTCAACTCACAAGGTGCATATGACACAATAATTTCGCGCTACAGGCCTCTTAAAATTTTTTACAAGCTTTTTTCTAAAATGAAAAATCACTCATACAGCAAGCAAGGACTAGTAAAGTGGGTATATGATGATCACAGATCATCAGTACACATTCATACATTCACTATGTACCATAATGTGCAGTTTTAGCATGCATAGACCAAGGCCTAGTATAGACTAGGCCTGTCTGTAAAATTTTAATGTTATTGGTTAGTGGTTTAAAACCTTAAAAGGGCCTGTCAGTCGTATTAAAATTCACTTTATTACTTGACATAATGACTAAAATAGTATCCAAGTTAGCAGCCTAGAATCAAAAGACAATGACAATAGCTTACCATATGTTACCATATGTTAACCATAACGTTACCGCCTTGTGCGATGCTCTACGTGGCCAAAAAGTGCAAAATTCCAACTTGCAAAAAAGGTTCATTGCGACTATTTTGTTGTTTTGCTCGTAGTGTAATAGGTATCAGTAGTTAGCTTTATGTCTCAAACACTCGATTTTGGAAGTTTTACACCCCAATGATCCCGAATACGGTCAGGTATTCGCAAAATTTGAGGCCAGTCAAAAAACCCCACCAAAAGTTGACCTGTTTTTAGTTTCGATGAAAAGAGAAACCTATGCATTCATGATGGCGTGTGTGTGTATGTATGTGTGTGTGTGTACGTGTGTGTGTGTGTGTGTGTTTGTGACACTTTGCTTGTTTACACGATATCTTGAGAAGGGAAGATCTGACAGTTCTCAAACTTGGTACACAGATACCCTATACTGAGAGGAAGAACCCTAGTTATTTTGGTTGAGGTCAAAGGTCATCTGGGGTCACAGGGGGTCAAAAACCAAAATCCTTGTTTACACAATATCTCAAGACAGGAAACTTGGATTAATTTCAAACGTGACATGTTGATGCGTTATGATGTAAGGAAGAACTCTATTGATTTTGGTGGAGGTCAAAGGTCATTTGGGGTCACGTGGGGTCAAACCCCGAAATCCTTGTTTACACGATATCTCATGGTAGGAAACTTGGACTAATTTCAAACTTGATATGTTGATGCGTTAGGATGTCAGGAAGAACCCTATTGATTTTGGTGGAGGTCAAAGGTCATTTGGGGTCACATGGGGTCAAACCCTGAAATCCTTGTTTACATGATATCTCATGGTAGGAAACTTGGATCAATTTCAAACTTGACATGTTGATGCGTTAGGATGTCAGGAAGAACCCTATTGATTTTGATGGAGGTCAAAGGTCATTTGGGGTCACATGGGGTCAAACCCTGAAATCTTTGTTTACACGATATCTCATGGTAGGAAACTTGGATCAATTTCATACTTGATATGTTGATGCGTTATGATGTCAGGAAGAACCCCATTGATTTTGGTGGAGGTCAAAGGTCATTTGGGGTCACGTGGGGTCAAACCCCGAAATCCTTGTTAACACGATATCTCATGGTAGAAAACTTGGATTAATTTCAAACTTGATATGTTGATTTGTTGTGATTTAAGGAAGAACCCTATTGATTTTGGTGGAGGTCAAAGGTCATTTGGGGTCACATGGGGTCAAACCCTGAAATCCTTGTTTACATGATATCTCATTGTAGAAAACTTGGATCAATTTCATACTTGATATGTTGATGCGTTATGATGTAAGATAGAACCCAATGTATTTTCGTGGAGGTCAAAGGTCATTTGGGGTCACATGGGGTCAAAACCTGAAATCCTTGTTTACGTGATACGTTGTGGTAGGAAACTTGGATTCATTTCAATCTTGATAGGCTGATGCGTTATGATGTTAGAAAGAACCCAATTTATTTTCCTGAAGGTCAAAGGTCATTTGGGGTCACATGGGGTCAAAACCTGAAATCCTTGTTTACATGATACATTATGGTAGGAAACTTGGATTCATTTCAATCTTGATAGGCTGATGCGTTATGATGTAAGAAAGAACCGGATTTATTTTCGTGGAGGTCAAAGGTCATTTGGGATCACATGGGGTCACACCCCGAAATCCTGGTTTACGCTATATCTCAAGGTAGGAAGCTTGGATTGATTTCAAACTTGATATGTTGATGCGTTATGATGGGAGGAAGAACCCTGTTGATTTTGGTAGAGGCCAAAGGTCATTTGGGGTTATAGGGGTCAAACTCAGAAAACCTTGTTTAGGATAGCTCAAGGTATGAAAGGTGGATTGATTTCAAAATTAGTATGTAAATGAATTATGGTGAGAAGATGGTCTGTATAAGGTTATTTTTTGTGGATGTGAAAGGATATCTGGGGTCATGATCGGTCAAACTTAGAAAAACTTGTCAAAATGGGATATCTCCAGGTAGGAAACTTGGATGGATATCCCAATTAGTATGTGGATGTGTTATGGTGAGTTGAAAGTACTGTACCTGTTGTTTTTGGTGGAGGTCAATGGTCATCTGGTATCACCTGGCATCAAACTCTGAAAACCTTGTTTGCAGAATATCTTAAGGCACAGTATGAAAGAAAAACCAGTCACTTACAGGTGGAGACAAAGGCTATTTTGGGTCACCAATTGTTACAAGAAATGTAGCATTTTATTGAAAAGAGCATGTATGTATCATCGAAACCTCAATGCATTTTTGCATTCTGGTTGATGGAAAATTTCTCTGTGAAATTGCAAAAGAAACAATACCTCACGATATTTTTAGTAAAGAAAAGACTTTAAGATTTCAAATGACCAAGGATACAGCAATAAGGAACGCCTTTTTATGCATTATTCAGAAGCTTGAAGTTCCCCCAGCATGTTAGGTACCTATTCTGCGAAACTCATGATTTTCTCTTGTGGGCGGAGTTTTCATTTTAGAGGATGACGTCACAAGCCTCATTAACGCTTACAGCGAGGCTTGACTGCTAGATAAAGATAGTTTCAATAGATTCTTTATCTCACCTGGTTTTGCATGTTTACGCACCCAAACACCTTAGAAGTTTGTCCTTTATGTTCGTTCAGTAATGATTCCTTCAGGTTGTACACATATTTTGGATCATTCAAAGTTTTAAGAGGGCAATAACTGAAATCTGTACATTTCACTGAGCACAGGTCACTCTGCATTAAACTGGTCTCTCTGCCAGTGGAAGCAATGCATGGATTCTACAATATGTCTCTTTAACTTTGCTGTGCTCTGTGGGGTAACCTTATCCTCATTCTATTATCACACTTCATTAATCACTTGCTTTCTGCTTGACTGCTGAATAAACCCTGTTTTCTGTGTAGAGTAGCAAACTGGACAAGTGGTAGATCGTTTTAAAGTAACAGCAAGTTTTATTTGAGAGCAGGTAAATATAACTTGTGAGAGAAATACAAGGGGTGTTTTTCGCTCTCTGATCACATTGTGTATCATTTATTGGTGATATCAAATTTGATTATAAGCATGAATACATATGGAAATGAGGTAGTGTTTTTGAAGGATCACCAAGCATCACAAAGTTGAATGTCAGTAAGGCCACAGAAATTTAATCTTTGATTTCATGTAAAATTAGTACTAAAATACCCCTTGTGAAGATGTTACAAACATTGAGTATGAACTTTTGCTTAGCTGGCTGCAGTACAGTTCTTATAACATCCAGCAAGGAACCACAGTGCCCATTGGGCTCTTGTTAGGTTTACCGTAGCATGAGAAGGGTCCACGTGAAGTAAGGTTTGCATGATTCCTATTTAACATAACATAACAGGTTGAAGGGCAAAGGAGGGCCAAGGCCCCATAAGATGCCCTGAAGTCCAAGCCCTAATCAAAAGTCAAACCACCAAAGCTTGACAACAGCCCCAAACAATCAGATTCTACCACAGCCATGGAAAAACCTGTCAATGTTAACCTTAAAGCAGTAAACTGAGGGGGAGTTAACTACCCAATCTGGTAGACAATTCCACTCGTTGACAACTCTATGGGAGAAACTAAACTTCCTAATGTCAAGCCTTGCAAAAGGCTTTTCAAGCTTTTTACAATGCCCACGCACCCGAGAATTACCTTGAACCCTTAAATAACTACAAGTCAGAAGGGGATTCCTTTCACAAAGGAACTTGAAAACCTGGAGCATGTCTCCCCTAATCCTTCTCAGCTCCAAGGTGGTAAGCCCAAGACATTTAAGCCTAGAATGATAAGGCAAATTTCTCACCACAGGAATGAGGCGAGTTGCTCTCCTCTGAACCTGCTCTAAAAGAAACTTGTCCTTTTCATAGAAGGGACTCCAAGCCTGAGCTGCATAGTCAAGATGGGGTCTTACCAACTGCTTATACAAATTAAGCACAATATCCTTACTAAAATTGATGAAATTCCTCTTGATCAATCCAAGCACTCTATTAGCCTTTACAGCAGTGGCTGCACACTGCCTTGATGACTTTAAATCCCCAGTAATTACAACACCCAGATCTTTCTCAGAAGTGACATTACTTAAAACACAACCATTCATGTTATAATCATAGCTAAAACTTTTGGGACCAAAATGAAGGACCTTACACTTATCTGCATTAAAAGACATTTGCCAGGTCTGAGACCAAGAAAATAACCTATCCAGATCTTTCTGCAGCAGTAAGGCATCATCCAAAATGCTAATGTTCCTATAAAGCTTAGTATCATCTGCAAACTTACTTATACGAGATGTAAGAGAACTATCAATATCATTGATGAAAATTAAGAAAAGAAGTGGGCCAAGGACAGAACCCTGCGGTACTCCACTTGTGACTTCTTTCCAAGAGGAGAAGTTACCATTGACAGCAACTCTCTGAGATCTACCATGAAGCCACGAATTTATCCAATCAGCACAATTGCCATGAACCCCTAACCTATGCAGTTTAACCATTAGCCTACCTAATGGAACTTTATCAAAAGCCTTTGAAAAGTCAAGGTAAATGACATCAACGCCATACCCAGAATCAAGAGATGAAGAGACATCTTCAAGAAAGCTCAGTAAGTTAGTAACACAAGATCTGCTTGGCAGGAAACCATGCTGTGACAGATTAAGTAACTCATTATCTAAAAGATACTTAAGTAAACTATCCTTAATCAAAGATTCCATAACTTTGCACACAACACTGGTTAAACTGACAGGCCTGTAATTGCAAGGATTACTTCGATCCCCCTTCTTAAAATTGGAGTAACATTTGCTACCCGCCAGTCAGTAGGAACAAAACTCGAATCCAGACACTTCTGAAAAATGATGGAAAGAGGAACTGACAAAATCTCAGAGCATTCACGTAAAATGGCTGGGTGGACCCCATCTGGCCCAGGGGCCTTACAAGCTTTCAAACTCTTTCACTTTTACCAAACTTGATCCTCTGAGAAAATGACATAACTGATTTTTCGAGTCATTTTTGGAAGTCTGGAAGCCTTTTGAAATTGCAATATTTCAAGATAGCTTTCTGTCTGTATGTATGTTTTTCCATCTATTTCTATCCATGTCTTTAATGGAGGTCAAAGGTCATCCAGGGTCACTGGTGTTCAAAATGTGAATGACAACCTTGTTAGGTGTTAACACATCTTAAGGTGGGAGACTTAAATAGATTTCACATGTGGTATGTGAATGCTTATGGTGAGAAGATGATCCCTATTTTTGGTGGTGGGGGTCAAAGGTCATGTGGTATAACAAAATTATTTTTTGAACATGTTAGATAACATTTGAATGAGAAGATAATGGTACAGGATGGGATTATTTGAAATGGAACATTTATGTATCATCGAAACCTCAACGCAGATTTGCATTCTGGTTTCTCATGAAAAGGGTCATCATCTGTAATATACGTAGGGTTAGGTTTTGCTGCAATGTATCTTCATTCTTCATATGCACTAATAAATGTCGCTGTGCTGAGCTAATTGTTTCCACACCAAACATGATTATAAGCTTCCAAAACACACAGACAGACATTAAATTGACCCTCCCAGCCAATTAAAGATGTTGCAAAGGACGCAACAATAATTGTAGCGTAAATAGCTCTCTTGTTTTCAGGGATAATTGTCAACATAGACAATAAAAAGAGTTAATAAAGATACAAAAATAGCTTCTACAACATTTTTCAGAATCCTTTGAAGAGAACATTCAGGTTAAAATAAAATAAAAAACTGTTATGATAGTGATAATGGTTTAAGAGTTCTAATGAGCAGTTTCCATTAAGCTTTTCTTCAAGTGACCATTCTCATGATAAATGGCTTTTTCTGACACTGCACGATAATCCCATGAAAATGCTTATTTCTGTACTTTCATGGTCTCAAAAGCCAGAAAATTGCATCTAATAAGCCTAGGTACAGTACTTTTATTTATTATGAATTTGGTATCTAGAGAGCCAAGCACACCTTTCATCTTGGCTATTTCTTTCAATGTACTTAATTAACGGCTATTTCAGATTGGTCACATGATGTAAATTACGTCAGTTAATGTTTCTTTGTGTACTTATGTTGATTTCCAAATGCCAAAAAAGTATACCTAATGGTGATTAATTTTCATAAATTCTCCCCCTGTAAGATTGCTATTTACCTCTAGTAGTTTTACTGATCTTTATCTTCACAAAGTAGTCCATTATTTGATTAAAATTTTAAATGGAGACCTGACAGTAACATTAAATATAACGGCCTCCTTCATACTAAAATGTGTCTGTCTGTCTGTCTGTCTGTCTGTCTGTCTGACTGACTGACTGACTGACTGACTGCATGTCTGTCAGTGAAAAGAACTTAAGAATATGCTGGACTAATCTCGATTGATGAAAAAATACAAAGATCACGGGGGACGATTTGTTGAATGCTTAAGCTTGCTGCGTGGGAATGAAGGGCAACCAACAACATACTACAGTATATGGGCTTTCATTCTCAGAGGCAGGCATTCATTGTCAGATTTCGGGGAATCATTATATGGGCATTCATTAATAGGACTGTCTCGACATCTCATTTTGAAATTTTCGACATATGACACTGTTGGCTCTCCACTCGCTCGCATACAGTGTCAAAACCGTGTCGACATCTCATTTTGGATTTCGACATTTCGTCTTAAAATTCGACATGTCATTGTGAAATTCCACATCTCTTTTGTATCTTCGGTGCGGACATCTCATTTTTGATTTCGACATTTTATTTTCAAATTCACAATGTCATTTGGGAATTCAACATTTCATTTGACAGTTCGACATGTCATTGTGAAACTCGACATCTCATTTGTGTTTTTGGTATTTATGACACTAGGAGCGCTCCCTATATATTACCATATATTGGAATTTGTTCGTTGCCATTATATTGTCAACAACCTAGGTGAATTTAATAGCTTTACTAGAAAGGTAAAAGTGTTTATGTTGCATTGAACCATATCTTTTATAAATTTGGGTTGGTCGAACTTTGCACAATTGTATTTAGCTAAGTTTCTGAGTGATGCAACATTACAGGTATGACACATTGCACCCATGTTGTGGACTAAAATGGGCTCTACAGGTGAAGACCAACTTAAAACTGTGTAAATCTCAGATAAATCACCCAAGTTGATGTTGTGACAATACTTAATTTTAATGCATATTTCTTTCTTTTTCTCATTTCAGGGTCAGCTTATCTCATTTGATAGATGGAAAACTGGACTTGCCCATTCCTTTCCTTTAAATGAGTATGAGATGCTCATAGCATTCTATAATCTCAGTCTAACAGAAATTATAGATCACGTTGAAAGGAAGTACCTGAGAAATTCTTGCTTGATAAATATAGGAAAGATGAAAAGTACCTTGGAAATTCTGACTAAAAATGATGTCATCTCTTCTACTAACATAGCCGACCTTAGAAAAGCTTTTGCTGGGGTTGGTAGATTATATGTGGACAGATTAAACCAGCCTCTGGATGCTTATATAAAGTATGCAAGTAAGTGTTGGATGATAAAGTAGCGCTCTTAATGGAAAGTAATGTGTTCAAAGTTACTCTAAGTAAAATCAACATCATTATTGGGGAATTGGTGTATAGTTGGGAACACATTGTTCAATTGGCAGTAGTAAGTGGAAGTAGTATGCGGAACATTAACTTTACATACAGCATCAAAATCTAATATGGTCACCTGGGGTCTTTCCCCGGGTGAATATTTGTTGATTTGGCAAAGAATATTCCTTAACATACTACAATTACGTTGATCAATATGAATATTGGGAACCAGTACAGTACACGGTTGGGAGTATATTATGCATAGTACCACATGCAGTATGTGGAACATGAACCCTTCAGTACATACAGGACCTTGTTTTTTGTCTCTGACCTACAATTGTACTAAAGATCTGTTTGAAATGGACATTGTTTATGAATGGGACATAAAAGAGGATTGCGTATTACTGTAAATCTTTTATACACTGCCAGCCTCTCAAATTTTAAGTGTTACGGTAGGTCGTGGTAAGATTTTTTCCCATCCCTTTTTTATACAAATATGGGTTTGTATATTGCATTAATGTAACCCACATGCCCTCTCCTTCCTCCAGGTGAAACCTACATCTCTAAAGCACATGTTTCAAACCCTTTTGGAGCTTCAAACACTATTGCCGAATCCTTGCTGCAACTTCAGTATCCTGTGGAAGGTTGGAACAACACAAAAAATTCTGTATGCCAGCAGGAAAACCTCATTCAGAGCAACCTGGGTAAGAATAAAATCATAATGCTCTCAAGATTGCCTTGTTTCTTACATAAAATTTCTACAGTATTTTGGGGACTTTTGAAGAGTGTTAGTCCACCATGTACGGTGTACACTATAGTAAAAGATGACATATGGTGCTCTTTAATTATTAAAATGGAATTATCTAAATCCGATAAAAATTTGCCGATTAAAATAGGCAAAAGTGACTGTCATTGAAAAAGGGATAATGTACCTCATAGTTCATGTATGTATGAAATGTTATGCTGTAAAGCGTTTCAAGAAGTGTCTTTATAGTTACTTTAAGGTTCACATTGCTATACACAAGTGATTAGAAAATGTGGTTGTCTGTCCCTCCAAATTTTAGGTTGCCCCTTAATACGGTAGTGCCCGGTGCCTATGTTCCCTAATTCCATGTTCATTTGTTCAAAAATCCAGGGGCCCGTTCCACAAAGAGTTATGCACAATCTTAAGTTTGATTCCCCATACTTATGGCAACACTAAATCATACTTAAGATTGTGCGTAGCTCTTTGTGGAACAGGCCCCTGGACTAAATAGCCATCCATGCTATTGGGCTACTTGAAGTACCAGTGAATTGTAGACCATTTCTTAGAGAAACTTTCTACAGTGTATGCAGCTCTGCACAGTACTGAACTTCGCAACAAAACCCTAAGAAGAAACACATGTGTTTGACCATCATTATCCCTCTTCAGTTCTAGTACACAGCAGACTGTCTGTATACAGACCTTATACTCTATTTCAGAGGCAGAGCCCACCATGGCTGCCTGGTGAACACGACATGAAAAAAATGTATTGACCTGGTCAACTATGTATCTTCCTTGCTTGGTGGCCATGTACAAAGGAAATGGAGAAAATATTTAGGGTTGCACAACTTGTGCTTGAAATTTTGGAAATACATTTCCCATCTGGCAGGCAAGGACTAAGTTCAAATATTTGTTGACCAATGAGAGTACTGTTTATTGTTGTTACTTGCTTTAGTGTCTACAGTAGATCAATTCAAGCAGCCTTTATAGTGTAAGACTTAACACCCAACGCATGAGATCTGTACTGCTTTTGAACGTACAGTAGTCTGTATAAAATTGGTGTTTTGGTAGCGGGTCATGATTTTAAATGGTAAAAAGTGATTTCTTTTTTTCATAGTAAGGTTATTGATTTTTTGGTTTGGATGAAAAGAGAAAACAATTCATTCATGATGGCATGTGTGTGTGGGTGGGGGGGGGGACGGGGGACGGGGGGGGACTGGGGGGGAGTGGGTTGTGACATTTGCTCTTGAACACGACATCTCAAGATAGAAATGTCTGACAGTTTTCAGACTTGGTACATAATAGGGCCATGTTGCGAGGAGAAATCTTGTTGTTTTTGGTGGAGGTCAAAGGTCATCTGGTGTCAGCAGGGGTCTAAGTCTTTAAGTCTTCTTAGTGAGAAATCTTGAAATAGGAAACTAGTATAGATGAGACATTTGATGTGATGCATTATGGTCAGGAAATTGTCCCTATTGTTTTGGTGGAGGTCAGAGGTCATCTGGGATCACCAGGGGTCAAAGTCTGAAAACCTTGTTAATTTAATATATCTCAAGGTAGGTAACTTGGATAAATTTCATATTAAGTATGTGGATGTGTTATGTTCGGATAATATCAGTTTTCTTTTTGGTGGAAGTCAAACATCTGCCTGTCTATCTGTCTGTCTGCATGTCTACATATCCAGACTTTCAAGCAGTCCTACTTTTCCAATTTTTTAGACCCTCCTCCTACTTTTCCTACTTTTTTGGCTGAAAATCCTACATTCTCCTACTTTTTTGAAACAACCTCCACACCCTCTGTAACACCCTCTTTCATCTCTAATTGTTCCCATATACTAGTCACTACCTGTTTCGGAAAGTACATGTTTCGTGTCAGGTTTTCAGTAATTGCATTTTTCAGTCCTTGGTCTTGATATGGGCTGAGAAACAGATTTTAAAAACCAGTGGTGGGATGGGATATTTTGGTTTAGGTGATAGGTCTCCATGTAGGAATCAGTCTTAAAAATAAATTTCAGAAGTAAGATCGGATATGAATTCCTCTGGGTAGTTTTGCCATCTAAAATTGTTTTAAAATGAGGAGACTTTTTGGTTGAAGTTATATGGCAGTTATTACAGAGGTGTAAGTTTCTTCGGGTTTCTTCTTTAATGAAGCCCTTGAAACAGCTTAAGGAGTGACCAGAATTACCAGGTGATAAATATTGGAAATTTTTGCTCGGTTTCAACCTAATTGCTGGTGTTAAGGTAATTAAATTCAGCAAAAGGATTGTCTTTGAAAATATTGATGTCAAGGTAATTAATTCTGAGTACGATGACTCATAACTGACTTTCAAGGTAGGATGGAAGCTATTAATATGATATGCAAAGGTTTTCAGTTCAAGTTAAGAACCGTCAAAAAAGAGGAGGATACCATCTCTATACCTTAACCAAGTAATGATTTGTTTTGTTTGTTTTTGACCGTGGATTCCAATTGTTTTATTTGCATAACACCCCAACCATTTATGCATGACAAAAGATATACGTTTCATTGATTACTTATACTAAGGCAGTCTTCTTTAATTGTTCGAATCAGTCACCGTGGTAAAAATGTTAAAATGTTTTAACAGAAATACTTAGAGTAGTATACATATCAAATGTAGAACATCTAAGATTATATTATCAGACAAAAGTATTTCTGGTCCTGATTTAAAACACTGCAGACTCAAACTTACCTGTACAGGTGTCTACATATTTTCAACCTGACATCCATCCATCTCAAGAGACTGTAAAGTACTTCATTACCATTTTAAAAATTTGCTACAGGTTCAATCCTTTAAAAGAATATTTTGAAACCTATTTTAAAAGTAGATTTTGATTATTACTCTGGCAGCAGTAATAATTCTTGTTTTCAAGCTTCCTTGATAAATGAAGTAGGTGGATTGTATGGCTGTAAGGGGTGGAGGAGGCCATCACATTCATTTTGTCATAAAATTTTTGTGAAAAATACTTTTTTTTTTGAGTGCATTTCATGAAATGCACTCAATTAATACATTTGCTAGTTAGCCATACTGTGATTAAGCATAAAAAGATTAATTTTTGGAATCATTTCCACATGCATGTTGGATATTGTCTGGTTTCTACATAGTACTTAACAATATATGTATTTGATTGAACTTAAATTCTGTATTACTGTTCCTGAATTTATGGAAGAGCAATGGTCTTAGACTAAAAATACTCCACAAAGCTTGCATGTGTCCTGCTTTTATCACAGTTTTTAGTTCGTGCTGTTTTGATTGCGGTAAAAAAAGTTGATTTTCTAACCTCAGTAATTTAGTGTTCAAGTCAGGCATATCAAGTTTCCAAACCCACTGCTGGAGGTCTATTATTATCACTTCACCAAGCTTCTAGTCCACTCAGGTTGCATAAATTACATGGTACTTTGGGCAGGATTGTAATCAAAACCCCCTCTGCATGCTTTGTATACTGTGGCTGGGGTTTCTTGACTTGGATTAAATGTCTTTGCATGGAGTATTACTGTCTGTCAATCATCAGATTGTGCAATTGGGTAAGGAAGGAAATCAAGTGTATATTTTTACTGTGGCCAATTCGTCATGTTCCTAACTCCTTTTTTTTTCCTACTAATTGCAAAATTCTGGTCCCTCTTTTCTCCTACTTTTTCGTCTGGGTCTGCTTGGGAGCCTGCATATCTACGGCTTTTCTGAAAGTCAAAGGTCATCTGGGGTCACTGAAGGTCAACACGTTAATGAAAATCATGTTAAGTGTTAACACATCTTAAGTGGGAGTAATGTTATTGTAAATTTCTGTTGTGTTGTGATAAAACAAATGAATGAATGAAATGAAATGAGGTACAGTGAAGGGAAGTGAAGTGAGGTGAGGTGAAGTGAAGTGAAATGAAATGCATGTCTGTCATGATATTTCAAGGATTATACGTAAGTTCAAAGAAAACCTATGAGAAGGATGTATTAAACCACTGCCACCATTGCTTAACCTTTAAGTTTTTGCAATCTTTGAAAGCAAGTGGGATTTTTCCAGTATGTCAGATTTCATTTAAATTGTCCATGGGCCTTGCTGCATTTATTTACTCATACACTTCCATTAGAATGAAATTGCTTGCCCAGTATCAGAAATACTTCAAATAGAAAACCATTGTGATGTATTCAATTTAAGGGATTTTTCATGTGTTTGCTTACAGTAGCATCACCATCTTCACTGGGGCAGATTTTTCCATCATCCCTGGTTCCAAGTGGTACAACTATCACAGAATCTGTGAATGAGTGTGCCAGGAAGCGAGGACATTCTGAAGTAGGCCATTCTGCTGCTGAAAGCGTGCTACATGGAAAGAGATCAAAGGTAATAAAATGTACTAAGTTCTGGTAGACTTTGTGCTGGTCGATGCAGTGAAACTGGTATTATTGCTGCACACACACCTCAATCCTGAGTATAGTTATTGTCAAGCTGCCAGCTGCTGCCCAACATACACAAAGCTGATTACTGGTGAAACGAATAATTTCTTGTAGCTATCACCAAGGTTTTGGTTGACAATTCTGGGTGCATTTGTCACCGTCTAAAGTCAACAGAAGCTGGATGTGTAGTTGCTGGAGGGCGAACTTTCGTCCTCTCTATGCACGTGGTTGACTTTGTGCCAGCTAATGCTTTCTGACCATGGTGTGCTTGATCACTCCCCGAATCTTGCTTGTGATTGATTGTAAAGTGCACTCGGAAGAGGCTGTGAATATGCATTTATGTAAGAAATGTAAGAAAAGTTGTTGAAAAGTTGACCATGGGCAAAGAAAAGAATACGCGAAAGAAACAGATTCCTCTTAACGTTTCCACACACTTTTTACATAGGAATACATTAACGTATGGAAACGTCATCTTAAATACACAACCTACATGCAATTACTTCAAAGTCACTGAATTTACGAACGCTTAAACGTTAACACGAACATATGGCAGGCCATTGTAATATAGCGTTGATTATATCTTGGAGTTGTAATGGGAAAGTATAACCTTATGTATTTTATCATGCTTTTGCCTTAAGGTAGGATGATGTAAAGACTTTCACCTTAAGGGGGGAATTAGGGCGTCATATATATATAAATATATATATAATATATATTTCACTAATTCGGCACTTAGGGAGAAAGTTGTTGTTGAAAAGTCAACCTTAAGGGGAAAAATTTTTGGGGGCGAAATATAAGTTTCGCCGTAATGTTTCTACACACTTTTTCTATAGGAATACGTAAACGGACAAGGGCCCCTCCTAGATTTACAAAGTAGATACAATTACTTCAAAGTTGTCAAATTAACGGACACCTAGCTGTTTACACGAACGGATGGCTGGCCATTGAAATAACGTTGTTTATATTTTTAGACGTTAGGGCAAATACTTTTTCTTATGTATTTTATTGTTATTTTTTCGCCCTATGTACGCGCAGATTTAACAATTTCCCCCTAAGGTGGGAATTAGCGTTTTATATATATATATATATAACGCTGGATCGACCGGCAGGGGGAAATCGGTATACCGTCAGAACGTAAAAGCGAAGGTAAAACAATAAAATACATAAGGATATATTTCCCCCTTGCGTTTTGATATATGCATACAGGTTATTTCAATGGCCCCCTCATACATTTGTGTGAACGGATTTGTGTACCTTTGTTGTGTAAAGTTGGTAAACATTGAAGTAATTACATGTACTACGTATGGTGTGTGGGGATTTACCATACTATTACGTATTCCCTTTAAAGTTGTGTGTCAAAACGTTAAGGGAAAATGGCTTTTTCGCCCTATGGGTACACAGTATTCGCCATATGGGTCGTTTTTTCAGACGATTTTTCACCCTAATCCACAATTAGAAATATATATATATATAACACTGGATCGACCTGTTTGGCGAAATCGGTATACCGCAAGTACAACCGGAGAAAAAAAACAATAAAATACATAAGATTATATTTCCCCTATTGGTTCTGAGATATACTTGCACGTTATTTCAATGGCCCGTAAGTCCTTAGTGCTAAGGGATAGATGTACGTAAGTTGGTGAACATCAAAGTTATTTCATAGACATTATGTGGCAAGTCGGACTTGCGTATAGAGTTACGCATTCCCATATACCCTGTAAAACAGTGTTTAAAATGTGAAGGCGAATCGTTTTTTTTCGCTCAAGGGTCGAGGTCTCCCAATAGTTGTTTTTTTTCGTATTTCGCCTAAATCCCAATTTATAGAAATATATATATTCCATTTTTTATGTATTTTATTTTTCTTCACCCTGTGTAGAAGCAGATAAAACAATTTCCCCTTAAGGTGGGAGTTAGCATTATATATACACACACACACACACACACATATATATATACAAAATAAGCAGAAAAGAGCAATGCCTCTGCCACCAACATATTCTGTATTTTGTTACTATTTGCTTTTTGCTTTTCGTTCATCTATAAAGCACAGGATTACAGAATGTACCATTGTTTTCGTTTTTCTTGGTTGGTGGCAGAGGCATTGTTCTTTTTCTGCTTATTTTGTATATATATAACTTTAGGAGACATCGAAATGTCTCCTAAGACGGAATATGTCTCCCAAATATACCGATTATAACGACACTTAATTGTCTCCCAAATGCACAATTTAGGTAAATATATATATATATATATATAAATATATATACATATTATATATATTGTGAAACAAATTTCAATCCTTCAAAAGCAATGGAGACATTCAATCATGTAGCATAATAATGGTTGCCTAGTCATTGTGCCTACACATTTTTACAGTATTATTCAATACTATTTTTTTGCTTGACTCATGTAAATCTGGTAAATTAGGATGAGTCAGTCACAACCACTTGTTTTCTATTCAATATGATGACATATGATCTACTGTGGCATCTCAGGACTCAAGATATTCTTTTTAAAATTTGCTTTTCTATTTAGAGTACTGGCCAGGAGGCATCAAGGACAGTTTCAGCAGGAACTGGGATTGGAGAGATGGGCAGTAATTTAACTCAACTAATAACCCAAACACCATCCTACTTACAACTCATGGAAGAAGATCCACCAATTTGTACTAACCTTGACATGCGCAGTTCTCTAAATCCTATGAACCCAATAGAACTCACACAAGCTGAGACACTTTCAACTCTGACACTACCAATGGCTGCGCCACCAACTGTTTCTCATGGAACATCAATTGTCCAGGTTGGCTCATTGAGCATAAACCAGATTAATCAGGCATTGAGTACACCGTATCAAGTTAGAGAAACCATGCATTCACAGACCAACTTACATGCACCTCCTTCTTTATTGCCTACTACAGTCCAGCCGAGCCAAGAAGCTGTAATGACACAACAGATAGTGAGAGAAGCTACACATCCAAATATACCACAGGTTATACCACAACAAAGGTATGCACTCTCTCCTCTGAACCAGTGGCAACTACTTTCACACCAATTGCAAGTTGCCCAGCAACCTTCAAATCGATCACCAATTATATCAACCTTCAATCATCAAAACAGAGGACCTCAGGGACTAGGAACACACCAGATGGTGACACCATCGACACATCTACATACACCACAGGTTTTTCAACAGCAAAGACATTCATTGCTTCCTTTTTGTAGTCAGCAAGTACCAACACCCCAATTGCAACCTGCAGTACAACCATTTACTGAACAAAGAGGGACCCTGACAACACCAAATATACCTATGTCATTAAATCATCAGTATAGACAACCTCAGGAGCAAGGTACACTTAGGGATTTAAGTCAAAGTGTAGTACATTCCGTCACTTCCTCTGTGTCAGAGGTAGATGATCCTAGTACAGGACCAACAACAGGTAACTTTACCAGCAGTGCTAGTTCACAAACCCATTACCAGTCAGAAACAGAGAAAAACAAGCGAATAGAACAAGGACTTAATGCACAGGGTGACCTCCAACAAATGAGACCGCTTGAACCAACTGACAGTATAACATGTGAAGTGCAGGCTACAGAGAGGGTTGCTGAACAGACACAGTCAACATCTCAACCTGACACATTCCCCAGCATACGTCCCCCCAACAGAACAGAATGTGAATCAATACCTACAGGTGAACGAAGAGGTGAAGAAAGTGAGGAAATGACAAGTGCAGTAGAATCATGCATTCAAAAAGTTGTAACACCTTTCTTTAAAGACATCAGTGATAAACTAGAACTCTTGCTTGGTTCTGCCAACAAAAGGTACCCAGGACAAGATTCTCCAGGAACTTCCTCACAGTCTTACAATAATGCAATAGATTCATCTGCTAATTCCAGCCGTTCCAGAAACCTTGAGCATGATGAAGAAGTAGTAGGTGCATGGGAATCTCTCTCTGAATATAACAGGATGTCACTACAAGCTTTTACAGGAATGACTGATGACAGGGCGGAATTGGTCCGCCGTCTTGTAGAGATGGTATTCACAGAAGATGAGAGACGCACTCGAAATTGCTTTGGGAAGTCTGGGAAGCAAAAACTAGATGAAAATAAGTTACGTAAAATAAGGCATATAACATTTTATCTGTGTCCTATAGTAACTAAAAAGACTGATAATGATAAGTTAAGCCTTGAGGATACAGAATGGAAACGATTGTGTGAGGTTATTGATAAAGCAAACCGTCACTTTCGAGAAAAGTTAAAAAGGCAAGGTAGGGAAAGATAATTTACAAAGCTGTGCAGTTAGTAAGATAAGATTTCACTGCTCAGTTTCTCTCCAATTGGCTTAGGTCAGGCCGACAACGACCTTTAGTTCAACTGTTGCTCATAGCTTGTTTTCACTACTCCAATATGCTGTTGCTGAGCACCAAGCACTATGGCAGTAGGGTCCATTTTTTAAAGTCTTCGTTATGACCCAGAATTAGTCGAACTGCAGACCGTAAGTCTCATGCCGTACATTGAGAAGGGTGCCTGCAGTAGACATTTAGTAAATTACTTTGAGTCTTGTTAATATGTTTGTAAGAAGTAAAGCGTTACCGCTACTTACTTGATTTTTCGAAGTCTACATACATAGTTAATAGCTTCAACGATTGCTTCATTTTTTGTCAAATCGATAATGGCTACATCTTAAATTTTCACAGAACCCACTTCCAATCAGTTACACTCATAAAATCTCTTACCCAAAGATTTAGCAAAATATTAAAATCAGGCAGAATTTGCTTTGTAGCTTTCAGACTTTGTGAAAAATCATTTAAATTGAAAGATGGAGTCACTTGACATGGTAAACAGAAATATTTCTTATTATTACGTAGGAAATTCCAAAGAGAGGAGTCTTTTGAGTTTTTAAATTATACAACATTTTGAGTTGATGGTTATTGTACTTTAAGGAAAACAAATATACTTATTTATATTTCTGTTCAGTGTCTTCACATTTTTACTGTTTATATTAAAAAATCTGTGAATTTATCGTGAACACGAAATGTCCAGACAGAAATGGTACGTTGTGTTTAAATGAATGATATCTGAATTATCACATTGGAATAGACAATAATGTTTCCTTTTTAAGTCGAAAGTCATCGAAGATTGCTGAAGACAAGGTTGCCGACCATTCATATTAGTAACTTGTGACAGTGGATGCCACTTTTGTACTTTGTGTTCCCTGTCAACCAGTTTTAGCAAGGTTGAGGAAAGGACTCCTTAAATTCTTCTTTCGGGAAACTAAAACGGATATGGTCGCAGGGGAAAACTACCAACGTCAAAAGAAATCATTTAGAAACCACTGAACATATAGTGAACACAGTTTATACTCACTCTCTTTTACAGTCACTAACTTGCTGTTACAACTCCTATTCAATAGTAAGCAAAGCGATTTCTCTATAACATCATATCTCTAGTCTGTGGTTTTTTTATTACGCATTGATACAGCTACTACTTGGACAAGAAATTGCCAATATAAATATAAACAAGAAGATTAAGTTTTGACATTAATTTATCGTCACCACTCGTGCTATTTGATGCCGTATAATAAGCATTGTCTTTGCCTATTCCACGGTATCATCGCACAGAGCATGGTGAGGAGATTGTGTATCAAGGGTGGGGTTTAGATACTCTTCATGCTTAAGGAATGGCTATTCAGAAAATCACCAATTCCAGGTGTATATTACCGTTAAACTTCAAAATGGTTGTTAATTTCTTATTTAATTACAAAGAGATTGGTTCTAACATTTAAGCTACGGCAATGGCATATGAAGACGTTTCTGGTCCTTTTCTTCCAAACTAATCTAGCAGCCAAGAACATGACAGGGGTCGGAATGTAGGGGATTTAGTTCGGAAGTGCAGTCAGTTTTGTGTCCGTGCAATAATGTAAACGATTTAGAAGCATACTTACGCAGCTAGGAGCAGTTTACTGTAGAAAATTACTTCATACCCGAGTTTGATTGCGACCCTTGACTATTAGGTTACCTGCAAAGCAGGCTGTACGGCATATTCCTTTTTCAGTCATATCCCTGGTTTTGGAAGCTGAGAAAACCACCCTCCGCTCCGCGGGGTAATTATTGAGAGGATCGAATGGAATTTTGGGGTAATTTTGTTATAAACAAATGAACAAATTGGCTCCGATGCTGTGTTTCAAAATGGTATATTTTCGCAATTTTGACATCATTTTGTATATTTCAAAGGTTATGGTTTTTTTGATACTTTTAAATTCTTCCCGTAGAATCGGCGCAGTTCAGACTTTATGGGAACTTAGCCGATGAACAATTTTGTTGCCGCATGAAATTGTTATGTACGTCGTTATAAACACAAACATCGCCCAGCAGAAAGCGCAGTCTCTCCTTGTTTTCGTGCAATAGGTGCATAATAAAACCGCAAAAAGTATATACCTGAAGTGCCCAGTCCAGGGGTACGCAACCTTTATGACCGATTGAGTCAGATATGGGGAAAGAAAATTTGATCAGAACGCATTTAACCAAAACCTGCAGTTGATGGTAAACCTTTACTTCAGAGAATTTTCAAGCAACGTAAATCTGTATTCACCAGAATAAAATGTTAATATAGGAATTGTGAGAGAGTGGCGATGGGAACAAGCCTACCCATGGCCGGCATGAATCCAAGCAGGGATTTCGACAAGGGGTAAGGTGGGAGAGACTAACCTTACAGTACGAGGAGCGTGGCTGGGTTAGTCAAGGACGATTCTGAAGATGTGAGCAAGTGCATAGCTCATAGTCGAATTTCCAAACTCGCTCAGCAGTATGTTTGCAAATTTGCAATAGTTAGATGGGTAAATTCATTCACATGCCCTCAAGATGCAGCATGCTTTTTTGTATTAGTATCCAATTTGTCAATACGTATTGTATCTTTTCTAACGAATACAGGTTAGAGGTTTTAACATATTTTTAAAATTGGCATACTGGCATCATTTTCAATTTTTTGAAGTTCACATACTGGCATCATTGTTTTCATAGACGTTAACACGTTTTCCTCCTTTTCAGGTAGTTTCGCCATTAGCAGGCCTTAATAGCTGTATATAGTTACATGATAAATGGTCTCTTAACATAACGAGAGCTCACACGTTTTGTTAATTTTACCGTCCAAATCCAATCCGTGAAAAAACTGTTGATAAATAATAAACCACATATTTTTCGAAAAAAATGTATGTGTTTTGTTTTGTTTTGTTTTCACACAATGTGATGTGAGTAACCAATATCTTAGGAACTATCTCAATTTACGTAATAAATCATTCGCAGATCTTTTGCCAGGGAACTTTAGAAGACTTCAGAACAGTTGATGTTGATGTAGTCAATATCGACAACAGAGTAATCATGTGATCTTGTATTCTCTTATCGCATCAAAAAATATTAGCCTGCCGAGTAATTGTTTTTGCCCGTTTAACTCAGGCAATAACTATAAACAACACCAAAACATTCGACCATTGTAGATCAGCATAAATCATCAAGTCCAAATGTGCCCCCGACTCGCCCTCACCTATTTGTTAAAATTCTCAAAGATAATGAAACAGCGAAATTAATGTCAACCCCCTCCCTACAAATTCTGTATTATCCAAAACCATCACAATTTTCCAAACTGCCGATCGTTGCAAGAAAAAAATATATATATTCCGTTCCGTTCAACTGATGGTAAAAATGGTAGATTAAGATGGTGGAAGGAAATTCCCAACATTTTAGTCGTGGTTGAAAGAATATCCGCAACAAAAGTTTGCTGGAAATTTCCTGACATTTCCCGAACCATTCCAGAGATTCCAAAGTTCCGATAGCTCCGATGCTGAACGGTTAAAAAAGACATAGGGAGCGATGTATAGCTATATCCAACAGAGACTGCAGTAGGGGGTTGAGGGGGTCTGGGAAATCAGCTATTTCGGGAGAAAATGGAATCAGTCGTACCCACCAACAGGCGCCGTGATCTTTCTTCTTATTAACCGTCATAATTTTAAGCATGCTTGAAAAATATCTCCAAGATAGCACTTTGTTTTCATTTCACGTTCTCTACCAAAAGCATAAATCTCCTCTCACCCTTCTCAGAACAGCAAACAAACTCCGCTCCTTTCTGTTGAAACTTACTTGGTACTCTTCCTCTCAATGATAAACCACAAAAACAAATAAGCAGACACCCCAGTAGACCAAATGAACATCAGTTATTCATTAAAAGCAGATCTTGCCCGCCGGGAAGTGTCAAAGATCTAACCAACTTCAATGACGACAACTTCTCCAGTTCCCCTCTCGTCTTAAAATACTCCTTCAAAAAGGACGGGGGAGTTCAACAGATTACCCCCTCCCTCCACTTTATCTAGCGTATGAAGTTTGAGCCGCCGCCTCACACTGCTATTCTATTGTTGAATAGATTGGCCCCTTTGGTGATTAGCTCTCCCCCCACGTCCACATTCGCCCACGGCGCCCTGTCCATGGTACTGGTGGTGAAGGGGGGGGGGGGTGACAATTCAGTTCCCAAACCAATTCCTAGCTCGTTACTGGCTACAGCATTCCATTCAGTGCATATTTTGCGTAATATGAATATCCATATGCAACAGTGTGAATCGCGTGAGTGGTCATGGCGATCGGATTTCGTTTTCAAAATGTCGAAGGAGACGTTTGGTCTAAGAATTTTCTTTATTTCCAGTGAGAGGATGGAGCTAAAATGGGATGGACTGGTACTTTTGCTATGTTATTGAATACGTACTTAGCGTAATCGATAAAAATGAAGACAAAAGCCTTTTGATGAACTTACCTCACTTTTTAGTTTCTGGTCACAAAAATGTGGGGTTTATGTGTAATTGTCAGGTAACCCGTGGCCCCCAACCGACGCAAGTGGCGTCGATAATGTTTAGACAAATCTAAACCGTGATATCGCAAAACGAGAGAAGTACCAGTGAAAGTTTTAAGCAGGATACCACTTTTGTAAAGAACGACCTTCAATCTTTTAGAGCAAAATGTGTAATATGGGGACAACTGGATCGTAACATAAGAGATATCAAAAGTACCTACATGAACTGCTTCTCGCTGGACCTGTCTTATCACGCACATAAAATTGCACATCAACTGTATAATGAGCATTATTTGATCAAAAACCAAAACTTTACAAAACTGTGTTGCATACTCCGAAAAATTTGTGTTTTTGTTCAACCTGTAAAAATAAAATCAAATTACCCCGGAGGAAGAAAAATTCAAAAGGCATCTTTCCAAATGGTCCCTGTATACGGGGCTAACTTCATAAAACATAAGGTCAAAGGTCCCCATAGTTTATTGCATAGTTCATGACGGCAACAAAGACGAATGTGAAATGTATACCGGGGCATGCTATAATGTGCCATGGTCTAACATGGTGCCACCCTGATGCCAAATGTGGAATACTTCAGCGTCACAATAACTACTAAAGCTTACGCTAATCGAAAAATGCCAAATTGCTCATTTTCGTTCGATTTCACATGCCTAGCATAACTCCTATATCTTGAATTTGGAAGTGATTGGTTTGCCTGCATGCAAAAAAATATATTTTCCAAGAGCACCCTAACTTCGATTCGCATCTTCCAGTACACTTCAATGAACACTTGAAACTAGCTTACAATTTTATTTTAACGTGCTTAAACGGACACGGCAAGACCAGCTGGACAATAACATATGGTCATCGACCAAAGAACCGAACACCAAAACACT
Organism: Holothuria scabra; assembly: GCA_037179385.1. Lineage (NCBI taxonomy): Eukaryota > Metazoa > Echinodermata > Holothuroidea > Aspidochirotida > Holothuriidae > Holothuria > Holothuria scabra. Next base: position 47,409,790 of record CM074189.1, on the reverse strand, counting down.
TTTTCATGAATGCACCCGACTCTCTCGCAAAGAGTCGTTCTTACTTAGATGTGACTATTAATTGTTCCCCATTTGCCATAGCCTGTATTATTTCGAAAATTACACGTATCGATGCATCATATTTAGCCTACGAACCACAAAACGTAATTCTCAACAATATCTTAGCATATTGATGAAGCTCCCTCCACATTGCGTTCGTTTTATACTGGCCCGGATCCAGACATTCCAAGGGGGGGAGGGGGGGATGAGGCCGGGAGTGAAGGGGTTGTGAGAGAGTTAAACTTCGCCCGCATAGATAGGCTACATAAAATGTAAAGATACAGGCTACGTATGGGCCAGGGGCGTAGCCGATTGTGTCATGGGGTGGCTTTGGTTTCATGGGGGGTGGCGGCATGACATGAGAGAAAAGTCTAAGGACAGAGAGAAAAACCGCTATTGCAGGTGTATTTGCTTTGCAAGGTTGGGTAATGGGGGGTTCTATCCCCCCCCCCCCACGGGGGGGGGGGGTACGGCACTGGTATAGACTGTATATTGATTTAAAAGTTAAAAAAATCAAGCCCCATTCTTACATGTCTTGCACTTTTTTTTTCTTTTTTTTTTTGCTCCTGGCATGTGGGGACATACTGCTGTCACTGGAGAAGACAGCTCAAAATCAATCCAGCTAGAATGATGTAACCATAAGTTACTTTCTTAAAAACAAAGAGAACGTAGGTAAAAGGCAAATAAAAGAATCAAGTAAGTACCCCAAGGTCCCCACCCCCCCCCTCCCCCAAAAATCGCCTAGAAAGCTTCAATTCAAAATTGACATACCGCAATAATTAAACCTACCCTTTACCTAGTTCTCTTCGAATTCTGCATTCAGTGCAATTTTAATTTACTGCCTTCCCAGATAGGCCTACTCCCTATGAGAGCTATATGTACCAAAGACAGTCTGAACGCCTGTACAAATTGGGAATGGCACACATGTGACCCTGAATATCGTGAATTTGTTGTTTCAATGTTGAAAAGGCCAAAAATGTTGGCGCAGAGCAAATGCTGCCAGTCAAGCCCAACCTGAGGCTTATCGCCTTTGTTGGGGCTTCGAAATGTCGCCCCGTGTCGGACACCCTGGTTCCCCTCTAGGGCAAATCCTGGCGACACCCGTCTTGAACCATTTTAAACTTTTGGGTTGTGTAAGAATTTATAAAAAGATGACCCACTGGAAGATAGGGGTAGGAGCACCAATATTCCTAGCTACGCCACTGGTAAACATACTCACAATGTAACATAGTTCATTCATGTCCCCTCCGTGACACTTCTTTGTTGCTTGGGGTCAAATTACGTGATATTAGAAACCAGGTAAGTGTGACTGGCAGAGTACCAATGTACTAAGTAAGAGATTCCTCGAAATGGACATGATTGGCTCATTAAATGTTGGATCGAGACTGAAATGTCACTCAAATGTGTCTAACACACGGACTTCCTATACATGGACAGAACATACTGCACGGATAATTGTCGCTAACGAATACGTGAGAAAAGCGTACCAAATTGGCCGTCTGCTATGGTTTTGTGTGAAAGTTTGGACTTGCTCAAGTATACCACCATATTTTGCAAGAAAGTTGAAATATTTTTGCAATATGGCAAGGTAAGGTCAAAATCACTTCACGAATTGCAGGAATATGACATTTATTCACATTCAAGTTTGCTGCTTTTTTTTTAAAAATATTACAGAATCGTCGTCAAATCAAACGATTTATAGCTTAACAACGACCATCTTGGTGCGCCTTTTTTGTCCCTGACGGTGACGACCATCTACGGATAGCACATACACGTTACATGCTCTGCTCTGTCCATGTATATAAGTCCGTGTCTGAGCATCCTGAAAAAGTGCGGCACGAAAAGAGGCCATTCTCTCTTCTATTCTTACTGTAAAAATGTTCTGCCCCAACTCGACCTCATGCATTGTTTAAGAAAGGTATCTTTCAAGCAGCCAATTAATGACCGTTGCTGGAACAGTTTAATTCGAGCATTTACACTTGCGCAGTTTGGGCTGAATCTTGTTGATGAGTTTAAGTATTTCAGAAAGTCAATAGAACAGAGTAACGGGTTATCTTCCTTCAAGGACAAGACTTTCTGTTAGTCTCATATGGTTCGATTATTGATATGGAAACACGATAAGTTGGTGAAAACGGGGAAACGTCGAAAATTCCACTTCATTAAGGGTCAAGATAACTGCGTGGCAGTATGTAGAATACTCGTATGTTGTAAAGAATGTGTTCGCACGGAGACGTATCGCACTGAAAAATTCATACGCCGAGCCAGAACAGAAGACACAGATTACCCGAGGAAATCCAATAATCGGAGCAGTAGGCTTCGATTAATGAACGTTAAGTGGACCTCTGGTGACCTCAAGATGACGATCTTTGGAATACTTTAGAGAGTTGTTCTTTGCTCTCCGCTGACCCAAGATGGATTATCTTAAGTTTACCCCTGCTGACCTTAAATGACCTGATCTCGACCAAAATAAATAATTCGTATGTTGTTTGCAAGCCATTAAAAGTGTTTTGCAGATTGAACCGTGGTGACCTGAAATGACTTTGACCTCCACCAAAATATTAGGCTCTTTTCTTAAAATAGCAAATTTTTAATTGACATTTGAAAGGTTCCATCAAAGGTATCTTTTCTTCTAGGCAGGGGGGTGGGGGGGGGGGGTTGGGGGTGGCTGTGTAAGGATAATTTCAGTGCAAATTTCAAACTCTCTTAACAGCAAAAGAATTATATTTGGAACCAATTACAAGGTGTTGGCAATTTTACTTTCAGTGATCTCAAATAATATTTGACCTCTACCAAAATAGAGGGTTGTATCCAGGGGCGGTGATCCTGGGGGAGGGGATGAGGGATTTTCACACCATCAAAATTGCAAAAGACTCGTTTCATAATAGTCCGACGCGCCTCATCTTGTTTCTTTTTCTGTTTTTTTCTAAAGGATTTATTTCTGTTACAACTTGGGTTTCCCTTTCTCCAGATAAGTTTTACTATACCGCAGTATAAGCTCCACGCGGTTCTTACAGTGATTTTTACTTTGAAAATCATAGTTGTTATTTTTATTCCTTTTACGGTTCAGTTTTATCAACTTTCTCTCAATCTCTCAGTATTATTTTTATGAAATACGCCTCTGGCAGCTGCTATGATATCATAGTGTTAGATAAACCGGAGAGGGCCATTTCCAGTATTCTAGTTTTTTTTTTGTTTTTTTTTTTTTTTTTCTTTCTTTTTTTTTGGGAAGGGGTGAAATTTCTTTGTTCCTTTGTTCGTTCCGCACCAACTGATGATGGCGCTCCGCTTAAAAAGTGATACCGAATACACCCCTCCCCCCTCCCCCTCCCCCCTCCCCCCCCTCCCCCTCCCCCCCCCCAATTTGGAAGATGGATTATTGCCCATGGTTGTATCTCTTCATAAGATAAATGTATACACCAAACATTAAACCAGAAAGCCCAAAACTAAATGATTAGTTGCCACTAAAATGTAAGTCTACCTTTTTTTCAAACTGACAGCGTTTCTTAAATGACCAAAAACAATAGTGATCGTCTTTTCATAATGAGTAATGGAAATGCTGCAACATGTATGTGATCCATCACAGTTAGTTAAACTCTTATTGAAATGTTGTATTGCAAACGGTTTGATTTCTTACCTCTGATTCTGGGAGTGAATTAACACTCTATTAGAGAGCGATCAAGTTCACTCTTTTGATTTAAGAGTTAGTATAGTTAGCTAGTTAGACGGGGGTTTAACGACACACCAACACGAAAGGGTTATATAGTGTGACCAAGATTTAAAAAGTTACATTGTTGAGGTAAAAACTCTAAAAAGTAAAACGGGGGGGGGGTAATTTCCTTTAGGAGCGTATTATCTCTATATTTATAGATGAAAGTATTAATTTTAGACAGAGGGCCAAAAATAAATGATTCCGGGTTTTTCCTCCCCCCCCCCCCCCCTCCTTCCACATTCCACAAAAGGAAAAAGTGCAAAAAGATTGAAATGGAAAATAATAGCAAATATTGAAAAAGGAGAATCCGTGTAAACTTTATTTATCATCTAGTCATTGGTCTAGAGCATCCGACTTGCAACCGGGAGGTTTTCCTCGGCGATATCATTCCCTGACTGACATTTCAATTTTTCATCCTATCTAGTAAATGCTCAGATTAAGCAACTAACTATTCTAGAAAATGTGCCCTTATTCTGTGTCCCTAACAACTTTCGTACCGTCCCAACCTGTATTGTCCATTAACCACGTCCGCCAGAAAGGATGGAGAGAATGGACACTGAAAATGAAAACATATTCATGAAAGAGCAGTCTGTGATTGCAGGTCTTGTTCAAGAAGGAGTGAAATGTTGGTATAGATTATCCGAGCAGACTCGATCTGCAGAGTCTATAAAGGTCTTGGGTTCGACTCCTATACGAGTCTTACCCCAAGACTTTATAAATGAAACCTACATGTCATTGTACTTGGTGCTCGGTATTCGCAATGGAATAGGGAAATAAGCCAGTGAGCCAGATCTGGAAGATAAGGCCGCCGTTGCCGGCCCAGCCCAATTGGTTAGAAACTGTATCGTAAAACTCAATTTAAATAACTGTCCATTAAACTGTTTCATTTGGGCAGTGGCGCAAATCTCTGTTTGAGAGTGGGGGCGAAAATGCTTATGATGTGCCCATGAGTATTAAACTGTGCACGCGTGGCGGGCACCGCAAGCGTGAAGCGCGAAGTCCTAAAGGACCCCTGGTGGGATCCAGGGGCAAAGCCCCTGTGGGAGTCCAGGGGGCAAAGCCCCCGGAAGCTCTTGTGTTCTAGCATTTCCGAAGCTTCAGAAAAACTGTGTCGAACGAAAAAAAAAAACGAAAAAAGGTGACCGTATTTTTAGGTCTACTCAGATTTTTGGGGGGCCAAATTACGCTTTGGCCCCCACTTTTTCACTTGAGGGGGCGAAGGCCCCCGTTGCCCCAGGGATTTGCGCCCCTGCATTTGGGGTAAAAGTATTGCCTTTTTCTCATCTCGAAAGTTAACCTAAAAAACACATTCTTCCTCCAAAGAGGGAGGGGACATACCCCCCTATTAGACATCTCATTACACCACAGTCCCAAAACCTTTCGCATGGAATAATCCTGGCTATGCTCCTGACTAAGATTTATAGCAGGAATGCCTCTGAATTTTAATTTGCCCTGCAGAACATTGAAAAGGAGTGAGAAGTATTCGCTGAGGGAGTTATATTCTGATTCTACAAAAGTTTTCAAGTGTGGTGGGCTATTAGCCACAACAGATGTGCTAACCGCATTGTGTACTGTAAGATGTAATAGAGAAGTCAGAGCAGGGAGGGGGAATGTACCTGGGAAACTTCTAAGGAAATTGAAGTATTGTTATATAATAATCAAATGGGTGAAAACATTCTGGGTACCAGAATATACGATAACGACGTAACAAACTATAAGTGTAAAAGGGAGTTCAAAAGGTTAAATTTGCACTACTCAGACCAGGGAGTTGCTGAAACGGGGAAGCAAGGAACATTTTTTTTTTCAGAAAATATGTTATTGAAACGGATTACATCCTTTGGGGTGCCACTATTTCATGGACAGGTCTCTTTGTTTCTATTGCTTAGGCCTAATCTTTTGTGACTAAGTGGCTCCTTTTAATATCGATCTCTTCCATTATTTTCCAAGTAATCTCCAAACAAAGACATTGTCTGTATATCCTTTAATTTGGAGATTTGTTTCCGCCAGTGGTGAAGCTTATAACAGGAATATCTATAGAATGACTGAAAACAAACCTTTCAAACTTAACGCTTCAATTGCTCCCGTTCTCCATAGGATGGAACTATTGTTCAAATCTGTACATTTCCCTCAAATTTAAACAATTTTTCATCATTAAGAAACAAATTTTTTAAAGTAGTTTGTAGGAAAATTGTTGCCGTCTGCAAGTGAAATGATACGTCGTGTCTCGGATAGCGTCGAATGTCATAAATTTTACAACTTTGCATGATAGCTGGCAACGAAGTATTAATGAGTAGGGTGTAACTGGAATTTTAATAATGTGTCACTAATCCTTGTTGATAGAGGCATTGATATAACTTGAATCTGGCAGATCAAAACAAGATTACCGTCGGAAACGGACATTGTCTCAAAGAGACCATAAAACGTTGTTTCTCCTTCTCCAGCAACTCCCTGGTCTTAGTGCTAATTTAACCTTTTGGACTCCCCTTTACACTCATAGATCGTTGTGGTATATTCTGGTACCCAGAATGCTTTCTCCCATGTGATTATTATACAGCAATAATTCAATTGCTTGAGAGGCTTCTCAGGTACCCATGCATGTGGTGCTCGCTGGTTTCCATACCTTAAGAATATTAAAATTTCATGACTTTTCCGAGTCCATGACTACTGAATGACCTTAACATGACTTCTAGTACCAAATTCCGAGATGTGATAAAGCTTAAACTGAGGGCGGCGATGGTTACAAATTAAAGGGGAAATGGGTCATTTTATTTACTTGTAAACAATTAAAAGACGGATGTGGGGTGAATTTCATGACTTCTTCACGAATTCTGTTATTATTTAGAATATTCCATGACTTTTTTAGGCCGCAGGAAACCTATACTGCTACCCCGATTAGGATTCATGGTCTAATGGTATTCCAGCCACTTACTTCAACTGAACAGCACCGCCGAGAGGCACTGAGTTTCTAAGCGGATTAAATTTGCCTGCTAACACCATTTCAAGAAAATCCAAAATACCTGACGTTCATCAGACATACCTAAAAAGAGTCAAATCAAGGAGAGCTGCAACAGTCTGTTGTAGCTCACTGCTCAATACGTTTACATTCTTTTCCTGAGTTCCATATCGTGTACTTCATATCTACCACATAATTTCTTCACTCCCTAAGAATGTGTCGGTTACCAAACGGGATGCAAGGCTCCGCAACCATCCGTTGGGCCCAGGACCATAGACATCAGTTTTTATGTTTATCTTTACCCAATCTTTGGGAGCGCCGACCTGGGTTTGGGGGACCCGAGCCTTTCCGCATAATTGCAAATAAACATTGAAATCTTTAGGATTAACATGTTATGGCGCATGCATATTTTTACTGCTCATTGTTACACCAGTTTCATCTTGTGAAATGTCAGTTCGTTTGCTGCCTCTACTTGGGCTTTTATGGTTACGAGCATCAGCGTTATAATATCCCGTTCCATAACCAATTCTTGAAAACTGGAGACAATGGGACCCCACCGGGAAAGGGACAGCTTGAGCGAGTAATAAAAAAATACTCTGAGGAATTGGAAGTAAGAATTCCAAATTTTGATATTAGCCCTGTATAGTTTTAGATTTATACTGAGACATTTTTCAGCTGATTCAGAAAATATTCGGCCAGAACTGGTGTCAAGCTATACAGTATGTGAACAAAATTTACTTAAAGCATTGCCTCTCTGAACTACGCAGTCACTGTCCCTAGTAGGTGTTTGGTTTTCTCATTCTGTCCACGCTGTTCTTAGACCAGCAGCTTGAGAACCTTTCTATTCATGGAGCATCTTTGTAATTTTCCCTTTTAACGAAGACCATCTTAGCCAAAACAGGTGAAGATTCATGCAAATTAAGGCAAAACCCTTAGAAAATTGATGTGGAGTTGATATGAACATTACAAGGAACATGAATTATAATGCACACTGGCTGTGGAGTTGAGTTCCTGATGTCATGCTTGTGTCAATGCACTTTCACATTTTTGAGCTGTTGTGCTGGGAGGGTAACATTTTGCTTGAGCATTTATCTTTTGTGCCAGAAAATTTTTTAAAAGAAGGCAAATTTTGTTGATACACAGTGTCAGATAATGATACCGAATCGCTCTAACTAGTCATTTCATGGGCTCTTCGAAAACGGAACCTACTGCCACAATGCTTGGTGCTCAGCATTAGCAATGTACAGTAGTAGAGAAAACGGCCAGTGAACCGCAACTGGAAAAGGCTGTGACCGGTCCGACTTAAACAAATTGTGCAGAAACTAGGTCATTAAACTTCTAACTATAAACTACATGTACACAAGTGCTTATAAACTATATCCAGTGAGCCACAACTGGAAAAAAGACCGTGGCCGGCTCGATTTAAACCAATAGGTTGGAAATTGAAACGTAAAACTCTGTCTAACAAACTAACTTACAAACTATATTAAATGGAGGCATGACTTCTGCTGGAGCACTTGGTAAGCTACAGTCTCTATAGACGAATCTGGACAGCAAATGATGGTTTGATTTCAGTCAGTCATAACTGGGGTCTATCACCGTTTAATCTTTCAGTTTCCTTGCTTACCTGTACCACAGATGGTTGTACACTAAATTGTTCCTTGGTTCTCACAATTTCACTGAATATGAGGGCTTGAAATTTATGTAGACTGTACATGATGACGATTTAAGCCCGATAGACCCCACTAATGGCTACCTACAGTCACTAAACATAAGCGCTAATCGGATTTGTCTACAGGGTTAGGATTTCATTCTTGCACAGTGGTGTAGAATGCATGCACATGTTTGCTATCAGTAAATGAATGAGACTCCCAGAATCAAAATTTGAAGTCAAGAAGATGTGCAGTCAAATTGCTTACTTCAAGTCACAAGCTTCAAATTTTCAAATAAAGTATGAGGACAACATCTTTTATTTTTTGCTTTGTAATTTCTTTAGAATAATACAGTAATACAAACTACTGGCCCTTTTTTGAAAAGCAGTTGCCAATCATCAAATGCAAAAAAAAAAAACAAAAAGAATATCCCAATAAGAGCTGAACAAAAAGTAGAGTCTGATCATTTACATATCAAAATGATGTACACTAACTGGAAATGCTTCTTTTATAAATTAAGCATTATTTTACATATTTAGGAGCAAGGTTCCAAATGAAGTTATTACTACAATCATCTCTATATTGTATCAAATGTCCAGGCTTTGCAGCAGGAGGAGCAAATGTTTGCATATTTCTACTACTCTAACTCAGAGGCTTCCCGATGATTGCCTTCACAATGTGGTGTCTGGTACATCCCGATCCTTGGCCAGGCAACACCTCATTTTGATGCACCTATAGTCAAAATTTTGAATTCATCCCATGCAACATAAAATAATTGCCCTTGTACCAGTTTAACAATTTTTGATGTTTCAAAAACATTTATTCATCATTGATCTTAGCTAATTCATAAGGTTGAATGTTATTATGGTAAATCTCCAGTTTACAGTATCTTGATTTTAGAGAATGATCATGGTTCTGAGAAAACAGCTCCAGCTTCAGTAAAATCACTCCAACTATAAGCCAAAGGTAGGATTTACTGTCTTGTGGTCCTTGTTCACTAGATGTAAGGTTTTTCCAACCTTTTCTTGGATGAATACACTTGATGAGCCAAATAACATCAATACTATCAATGTCCACAATTATTTGATCCCACATTTCTTTTTTGCAGTAACGAGTTTCAGGGAATCTATGTACCACACAGCAATAAATCTACATATAGTTCCACTCACAGTTTAGCTCTGTTTCTCACCCATGAAAGTGTAACAGTCTTTGAAGTACTGTAGAGTTGCTTATGCTGTGACGTTGCCTTTTGAGAAAGCAACATAGACACCCCAGTAGATCAAAGGCCGTTTGGGGTGTAACTGGTATCTGAGTTTGTTACATAATCTGTGCCCTAAAATGAGCTATGCTTTCTTGTGTTCACACTGCATGACAAGCAATTAACACATGCTTGACTGACCTGTTAGTTAACCCCAAAAATTATGCAACCTTTTGTGTATTTTAACACATCTGTTACTGTCAATCAATTAATCAGATGTGAAATGCGACCATATCAAGTGTGCATGTAGTGAGCTTCATTCCTCTCTGAAATGATAAGAGGTAATCAGGCAGAGAAGGATGATGTGACAAAAAGTAAGAGGGAACATTCCATCATGGATGAAATCACCCTTTCAATGACTACTCCAAACCAAACATTTGTGACAAAATGAGCTCACTTTCAGATGAATGCCATAGAAATACTGAAAAGTTGTACCCACAAATCTCCAATGAGGTACTTCGAACTCCATGTATGGTCATGGGTGGCCAAGTCTAAGTCATTGGTCAGGTAGTATTTATTTTCAAAAAGTTTGTTCAAAGAAGGATAATTTCCCTGTCCATGGTATCTTCTCCTCAGCTTTCTTGCAGCAGCTTCATCATTTATCAACTTTTCATCATCTCAAAGGTGTAATGTTGCACCTGGTTGTAAAACAGAATAACACTTTCAAAAACGGAATTTTAAAAATGTTGACTGAAAATAACTACGCAAACCCAGAATGACATGGTCACCAGAATGGGAAATATTGCATTTGTTTTCAGAAAACAAATACATCTTTAAAACTAAGATATGTACAGTAGACACGGAATGAGATAAGTCATTCAAAATAAGGCAGTGTGGCAGCTGCCTTCTTTTCAAGAAAAAATTATTTTCTCACACATTTATCTATAGAAACTGAGTAATTTGTTACTCAAGAATAATTTCTTCTTCAAAATATTTCACATGTCAAACGATATAAGTTCTGTAACTCTTCTGAGACTGACTCCACAGTTAAGTCGTTAAGCCCGATCCACACTGTACGACGTGACTCACTGCAACAAGACTGTCTTGTCGTGGTGAGCAAATGACGATGTACTAGTTTAATGAGCAAGGTGTCCACATTATGCAACAACTTGCAGGCCCAAAAAGCAATTCACGCAAAATTGTAATGTTTAACATACTCTTCAATTGTTAGGTTGAACAGACAAGAATGCGTTCTTTCGGTTTAGATAAACTGATCTTCACAGGCTTCAATCCAGAAGTCCGTCATTGTTGTCAGTTGCTTGTTTCAGTTTCATGAGACCGAACATACTCGGTCTCATGAAATTGGGTTGCACTTTTGCTTGCAACTAACTGCAAAGCATTCCACACTTTGCAACATGTCTGAACAATCTCGCAGCAATGAGTTGCATCGCATCGAGTCGCATAGTGTGGACGGGGCTTTAGAGCTTCAGACTTGCAGTCAGGTGGTTAGGAGTTTGGGTCCTGGCAGGTTCATACCAAAGACTTTAAAAATGGAACCTACTACCATTGTGCTTGGTCTTCACAATAAGAAATGAAGTGGGAAAACAAGCCAGTGAGCCACATTTGGAAAAAGGCTGTGGCCAGCTTGACTTGGACCAATTGGTGGAAACTGGGCCATGAAACTTTACCTAACCAACTAACCATAGCTCATCTAAAGGTTTGAAGAGATGGAAGAATGAATAATTTTACAGTATGATGATGATATCTTTGTGTGCCATTTGATTGCCTTTATATGTTCCTTCAAAAAATGCAAAGAGAATAACCAACCTTACATATTTTGCATAAACCTTGGTATGTGCAATACATGCACCTGATTCCAAATGAGCAATAACCAATAAAATTCACTTTGTTGTAAATTCATCATTTCACTGTATTTGGACAACAAACATATCCAAACAAAAAAATACAATGGCAAGACCTTCTTAAATTTTGTATCAATAGATTGCTCTAAAATATTTATAACACATGCATAGTCAAAGGCATAGCTGGTTTCTTTTTTTTTTTTTTTGGGGGGGGGGGGGGAGGGGGTAAGACCAATTCTTTCCCCAATATCAATGCCACCATTTATCATCTTTTGCCCGAATGGACCAACCCTTTTGCCCCAATTAAGAGGGCCAATGCACCCTGCCTTCCTGCCTTGTTCGCAAGTGTGCATACTACATGGCTCAGCTAACTAACTGGTTTCAGCCATACCATGGCCTAACCATAACCCTGTAGTTTCTGGCTTGATTTCTCCACTATATGCCTATGCTAAGCACCAAGTACAGTGGCAGTAGGTTCCATAAAATATATTGCAATATATTGCTAAGGTTGGCATACAATACATCTAAGGTTTTAAACCTTAAATACATCTGCAAAATTCCCATAAGAGTGGGAAATCATCCACCTCATCCTCCTCCTCCTCTCCCCTGGCCCTGGGTTGGGCATAAATTCCATTCCCATATTTTATTACCATAATACAACTGTTCCCTTTGTTCTCTCATTACAAAGCTTATTCTTCTTCTAAAAATGTTGTCACAGTACTACATGGCTGAAAGTATAACAACTAGAAAAAACTTGTCCAGTGGGGAAAGTAGCTAACTACAATTCACTTGCCATGATTAAATTTTCTTTGCCCTGAAATGGCAGAGAGAATTCAATATGGAGTTTACCATGTTTTGTGTACCTGATACAATCAAGCTCTAAACTAAGTAAAACCATTAGGGTGTGTTTTTGTTCATGTAATTTTTAGGATAGAGGTCCAACCCTTACCCAGTTTCACAATGAAATATTCAGTAAGTATAAAACCAGAGGATAGGTACTGTACTTCCATGACATCACAACACTTCAAATGACATACTACTGTACTGTAGGCTAAGGCATACCAATCAAAGAAATGTGGGCAAGGTTAAGGTCCATTTCCTAAAACTTTGTTACTCAAGATTACTGGCCATCTTAGGTTAGTTAGGTAGTTAGTTAAATGGAGTTTTATGGCCCTCTTTCTGACCAATTGGTTCAAGTCGAGCTGGCCAAGGCCTTTTTTCCAGTTGTGGCTCACAGATTTATTTTCCCTTCTATACCCCTTATCCTGAGCACCAACTACAACAGCAGCAGGTTCCGTTTTTAAAGTCTTCAATACTTCCCAGCCAGGACATGAACTCCCAACCTCTGGGTTTATTGAGGAGGTCTGGGTATCAAATCATTACAGATTACTGTTTTTCATATATGATCACGCAGTAGAAATTAGACTTGTCCCTTGGTCAAGACTTTTTTTTGCAGCAAAATAGACTTCCTGGGTATTTTGCTCAAGACTTGCAATTCCCTAAAATCAGGAAACTTCCTGACCTCTTATGCACCTTTGCATTCAAGCTAGATGTTGCATTACTTTGGATATATATATATTTATATATATATTCAACAAAAAAATCAACCAATCTCTGGACTGTATATTTCTAAGAATATAGTACCAAAAGAATGCTCATTTTCTCTTGAACAGTCGTAAAAATAGGACTTAAAAACGAATACTTTGTACAGCCTGATAAATGAGCAAAGGTACATGGTACAATAAGATGATAAGACTTCAGAAATTTTCACTAGGCTTTTTTTTTCTTTTTGGAGCTATAGGGGATGGAGAATGGGAGACCAACAAAATGTGGTATTTTATTTGTGTGTCCAAAGGATTTAGAGGAGGGGGGTTGCAGGGAGGAGGATATTATATTGTGCTGCCAAAGGAGTTCACTTTTCCACCAAAATTTAATGATTCAGGGTTTGTTAGACCATATTACAGGTCTTCACAGCCATCTCTTGGTGTTTGAAGAATATTAAAGTTACATGATTGGCCTTGGTGTGTATGGTAAAGCATTTCTCCCTTAGAGCTGAAGAATATTTGGATTAATAATACTAGGAAAATATCTTACCCTAGAAGGCCTCTGCCATCCCAAACATTTGGTGTAAGAGACACAGGTTTAACTTCATGCCCCCTCACCACCAACACTCTGATTGATTGCTGGAAAGGAGAGAGAAAAATATGATAATTAAATGTTCATTTTTGTAGGATAAAATCACATTTGCCATCTGTCAACACTTGCTCTCTCAGAATGCATTTTGTAGCAGGAATTTTATTAATCCTTATCATGGAGGTGCTGCTAAACATAATATTTGAACTACTATATTTATGCCAAAATAATACTACCCCCCACCCTTAGCTTTTTTAGCTTAAGTTGTACTGTAGATAATTGTAACTGTTGACTTGAAACATAGTAGACATTTGGGAAGGATAAGGTGATCATAAGTTCAAGACTTTCTTGAAGAAAAATGGTGGTGTAACCGCAATTTACTTTAGGTGATATGGGCTATGCTCCCTTCTGCACACTCCTACAGCTGATGTCATTCACAACCACATAGTCCCTTCAGTGTCGGCTAAGGCTCCAACACTGGTGGAGAGGGGAGTTTTGTCACTAACTTCAGCGTATTTGCCCATTCCTCTTTTCATGGCACTTCAGAGGAGGGGGAAAGAGATTGAAATTCATAAATTACAAGAGAATGGGTTTGGGATCGAGTGCTGTCCACTAGCTTCAGGTCTCTGTTCTGCATAGCTGACAGCATGCAGTTAGTTAGTTAGATGGAGTTTAACGGCCCTGTTTCCAACCTATTGGTTCAAGGCATGCTGGCCACCGCCTTTTTTTCTAGTTGTGGCTTACTGGCTCGATTTCCCTACTCCATTGCTTATGTGGAGCATCAGGCACAATGGTAGAAGGTTCCATTTTTAGAGTCTCTGGTACGACTCAACCTGGGAATGGAAACCCTGTTTTCCGGGTGAGAGGACAGATGGTCTACTGCTAGACCAAACCTGTGGTCTGTGAACAGCATGCAAAGGGCCCCTTTCATCATTTGGGGAGGCAGCTTAGAGCATGTAGGAATGGGTTGCTAACTGGTTGTCAACCAATTGAGAAGTCAAATCCTCCAAGCGTTCATCGACAATCAATATGATATATTCTCACTGATTTAGCCAGCTTTTACTTGTATTGCAATATTGCACAGCCAAAAGATGTGTTGTATAGAAAAACATATGAAGGGCAATTTATAACCGGTGTTTGATAGTCGTATAAAGTAATACTTACCACTGCATTTGCATTGCAAACAATAGTCAATATTGCACAATTGCACAACGGTGTAGCCTAAACCAGGGGGATGGGGTGGTCACTTCCTTCCCCAAATGAATGGAAAAGAGTCAGAAGAAAAAAAGGAAATGGAAGAAGGAGAAAAGGAAAGAAAACAAAGGAAGTTGTGAGAGGTGCGAAGAGGAAGCACATCTCTTGGAAACAAAATATGGCACAATTTTCATCAAGCTAACCTTCCTTACGCTTAAAGTTTCCAAAATTTCCATTAGCTTCCTTCCCAGGATGGAAATAAGCCACTTAACTCCCCCTCCCATCCCTCCCCCAATGAACTCCTCGTTACACCCTTGATTTCAATAAAAACAAGAGCTAACATTAAGTAAAAATTTAAAGTTACATCTCTTCCCTATTATAGATCTTTCCCCATGCTGATAATTTAGAAAGGTCACATTGGGGAAATGATTTGGCTAATACATCACTGCTAGTGCTACGCATAGTTCTTAATTTAAGTAAAATACTGTAGGTATGAATTTCAAAAGGATTCACTCACTCCCTGACTATGCTGGACTAATGTTCCTATATCTCTCATTGATTTAAAGTTGCTGCATGTTACAGATCCAAATTCCACAATCTCATCACCAACTTGAAGACCCTGAAAAAAATAAGTGAATAACTTTGCTGGTAGACATGATGCAGAAGGGAAGTATTACAATAAAGAAACACACACCAAAATTTGAAGTTAGTGGCAGGCATATACTATATGTACAGTAGCCATGGGGGGGGGGGGGGGGGGAGGAGATGGGCTTCTGGGGGTAAAACTTCATGATTCAAATTTTACAAAAATGGGAACACCGTAAGTGCAATAAACTTTATTAAATTTGAGGCACAAATATTGTACCATTGTACCACATCTGTAGAGCTCAAAAGGCATGTTTGCAGACCGTGTTCCCCTCTCTTTGGAGAAAATTATTAGATCCTTGGGCCCTTCCTTATGTCACTGCTTCTGTGTGGGATTCACCAGGATGGTAGGCTACAGTACAATATCCTGCACCGCAATACAGACAACCTACCATTACAACAAACTAATACAGAGAGAAACTAGCATTTCTATAATTTATAATACTGTAGGTTGTATTAAGTGACAAGTTTTCTAGGTACATTAAGGTTAACTTACAAGATGATATAGTATGAGTGGCGTTACTCTTACAGTACTATCCTGAAAGGATAATGCATCAACAGGCAATGTCTCCACTGTCATTGAAGGCTGTCCCACTCTCCCATTCCCTTCCTTTCCCTTCCCTTCCCTCCCATGCCATGAGAGAGATTTTCAAGTTTCATCAGGAAGCCTTAATCTGTAGGATAACCTGCTGTATATAATTAAAGCACAACAGCTCTCAGTCACTTCACTGCCATTTACTGCTGATCATTTTGTTTATACCAAAGTTCATCAATGAAGAACCAAAAT
Organism: Holothuria scabra; assembly: GCA_037179385.1. NCBI lineage: Eukaryota > Metazoa > Echinodermata > Holothuroidea > Aspidochirotida > Holothuriidae > Holothuria > Holothuria scabra. The sequence goes on along the minus strand of CM074189.1, from coordinate 47,393,618 downwards.
TTTCCATGAAGACCCAAACCTTTTCAATAGTCTTCCAAGAAAATCAAAATTTTTCCTGAATTTCTTCAGCAAAACTCTCAGGTTTCCATTTTTTTAATAATACAAGCCAGCATCTTTTCTTTTTTTATTTTAGGGTGCCTCATGAGTTAGTTAGTTAGATGGAATTTTACTGCTTAGTTTCCAACATATTTGTTCAAGTTGAGCCAGCCACAGCTTTTTTTCCAGTAGTGACTCAATGGCTTGTTTTCCCTACTCCATTGTTTATGCAGAGTATCACACACAATGGCAGTAGGTTCCAGTTTTAGGGTCTTTGGTATGACTCGACCTGGGAATAGAGCCGCACAACCCCGTGGAGGCCCCCATGAGAGGCATCCACCTCTCATGCAGGTCTTCCACTCTTACCTTTAGACTAAACATGCGAGTGAAAAACTATTACTACATCTCTTGGGGAGTGCATCTTCTTCCCCAGAGTTTCACATTATATTGAGCTTGGCCTGTGTAAGACAAATCCTGGTGTGACCCCCTCTATTGCATTGCTGTTGGAGCTTATAACATGCTGGTACCCTTTTCCAAATAGCTGTATTTTTAAGGATTGTGCCATATGTTTTTGGCGTGTGTGTTATTTTTTGCTAAGTCAGTAACATGCCATGGACAAGACAAATAAATGGTGTACATCAAAACCATATCTCACAATCTTATGGAATTGCTATTTGGAAGACAGTCTGAAGTGAAAACAGAGTTATGAAACACTCACAGCTTTCTCAGCAGGAGAAGATTTGGACACAAGATCTACTTTGGCAAATGTTGCTGGTAGCCCTTGTCTACCATTACCATTTTGTTGTGAAGCATCTCGGGTTGTCGGTGTTCTTTCCAAGGCATGCAATTCATGTAAACCTTTCTCAATGTCAGCCATCAGTGCCTTGTGATCATTCTGTAGGCCTGAAGTAAATCACAACACAAGAATAAATTTCCTAAAAAATAAGTAGGGATGCACTGCTCTTTTTTTATTTGGGGGGGGTCTTGAGAAAATGGTAATTAGGTACCAGGGTTGTTGACTTTTTTATTTTTTTTTAGATCATGATTGAAATCAGTGAATTGATTTTAATCAAATATATTGATTTAAATTAGACTTTTCTTTTTATCATGATTTTTTTCAATTTAAATCAAGATTTCAATCATAATTTTAATTGCAGTTATTTCAACCAACATGATTTAAATAATATGACCCAGCTAGGTACTGTAGGGGTATCAGCAAAACTTGAACATGAAGTATCCATGCCAGTGGGGTAATAACTCCATGGAACACCGTGTTGACATTTCCTTTGTTAACCCTAAATTAATTATCTCTTAATTACTCATCAGATAGTTTATGGTTTGATGATTGATGTGAATGCTTTACAAGGACCTAATTTGGACTTTCAAAATAAAACCCTCAGGGCATAATAATGTTAATAAGTGCAAATCAGAAACTAGCCTGTAAAATGGTCAAACTTTAATTAATTCTGATTGGAACTGTGACTATTTTCTTGAGTTTTAATGCTATGTACATATCAAACTTTGTCATTTTGGTATCACGCTAACTGTACCCTTGAAAAACAATATAACAGTGAATGACCAATGGAGATAAACAGTATGCATGGTCAGTGCAGGGTACTTTGATAGAGGGGCAAAGCATGGATTAAGTGCTCCTTTTCCTCTTTTACCCTTCTTTTCCTTCTCATATAACATTTTCTAGCAAAATATGCACTTCAAAGCAAGAGTTACAGTAAGTTAATTGAATTTAATATAGCGCTCAGTACTGCACTACATAATAAAGCATTCACTGGCGCTTCACAACTAGAATAAACACAAGTATAGAACAAAACCACAAACTAACAAATGAAAGTTCAGTCAATTGAAAGTTCTAGTAAACAGATGTGTTTTAAGTTTAGACTTGAATTAGTCGATTGATGAACAATCCCTAATTCCCCAGTCTCCATTCTCTGGGAGGTTGCTCCATAATTTTGGACCCGCAACACCGAAAGATCTGTCACGAAAAGTTGAAGCTTTCGTGAAGGGCACATGAAGTCTGTACTGTAGACAGTCACTAGTAGAGGAACGTGTAGATTAATGGCATTTGTGTCGCTGGATTCAATTCAACAGATAATCAGTGTGTTGACCTGTGTCAGTTACTGTACCAAGCATCATCACCTTTGAAAAACAAAGGACATCATGCATGACCCTGGGTGACAAACATGTGTTTTGGGAAAAGTCCTCTGGCTACATGTTTGACACAGGTTTATACATCTTTTTTTTTGCCTTAAATTTGAAAACACAGGTTTTGACTTAAAATTCTTGGTTAATATTAGTTTTAATTGCCACAGGTTTTGCAAGTCAAAACCAGCAAAGTGTGGAAACTGGCAAACCCACATATCAGTTATTAAATAATATTACATATTCAAAGTAAACCAAGCAGCAGGTTACTTCTAGGGCTGTAACGTGTAGCGATTAATCGCTAAACGATCGCATGTGCAATAAACGTTTAATACAAAGCTACAAGCAATTAATCGCAAAACCTGATTTTGAGAGTTTTTTTATCCATTTGTATACTCTGATGATCCCTGGTTTTAGTTAAATGAAACATTCTGGGCATATTTCGACCTTGCTTCAAAGTTTCAGAATAATTTGATTTTTCCATGGAAGATAACAACTATTTATTATTTCTGCATCACATTCAGTATCAGTCACTACATACTGAAATAATTTTTTTTGTGATATTGCGATTAATCGCTAAATGATCGCAAATTTTTGAGGTTAAATGTTTAGTTATTTTGCTGAACGTTCACAGCCCTAGTTACTTCTAGTATATTTCACATTTTAGGAAAGACATATTGTCACATCATGCCCAAGAGCCAATCCTGAAACACTACCCTACACTACACTGGACTGTACTGCACCACTGTACACTACACTGGACTGCACTGCACTACTGTACACTACACTGGAATGTACTGCACTACTGTACACTACACTGGACTGTACTGCACTACTGTACACTACACTGGACTGTACTGCACTTCTGTACACTACACTGGACTGTACTGCACTACTGTACACTACACTGGGCTGTACTGCACTACTGCACACTATACTGGACTGTACTGCACTACTGTACACTACACTGGACTGTACTGCACTACTGTACACTACATTGGACTGTACTGCACTACTCTACACTACACTTCAAGCTGGGTGACTGCATATACCCCTCTTCATGGGAATGATAGACCACATAGATGCTGTTTTGATTCCGGTAAAAAAGTTGATTTTCAAACCTCAGGTATCTACTGCATTGTCCATGTGAGGTATACAGTAACAAGTTTCCCAAACCCACCACTGAATTTCTATTATTATCACTTCACCAAGCTTCTGTTCCACTTAGGTTACAAAAAATTACACGGTACTTTGGGCAGGATTGTAATCAAAACCCCCTCTGCATGCTCTGAATGCTGTGGCTAAGGTTTCTTGAGGCAGATTTAATGTGTGTGAATGGGGTATTATTGTCTGTTAATCATCAAATTGTGTAATGGGCAAGAAAGGAAACCATGTTTATATATTTACCATGACCAATTCATCATGTAGATAAATCCAGAGAGCGAGTGGTGGTCTGATTTCAGTCGGCCATAACTGAGGTCTATCATCTTTATATCTTTTAATTTCCTTGCTTTCCTGTTTTATGAATGGTTGTTCAAACTGTGGCACCAACTGTAGATACCCTCAGTTTCACTGAATATGAACGTTTGAAATTCATTTAGACTATGAATGAAGACAGTTTAAGGATGATGGACTACACTAATGGCTGCCTACAGGCACTACTGTAAACTCACGCACTAAACAGATTCGTCTTATTGTATACCCTGTGACTACAGTACTGTATATGCTGTCACCTTCAGTCACATTCTTGTTGGCTGTACTACCATATTCTGCAGAAATGCAACACTGTGTCCAACTTGAATACCTTGTTTGAACAGATTCTTCCTTTGTTTTGGCTTTCTCAAAGAGGGTAAACATTATAGAAATTTCTGATATGAATCCCCCTTTTGTGATCATTCTAGTGGAAATTGACCTCCCCCCCCTAATTTTACTTTTTTTTAGGTAGTTTTACATCAACAATGTAACATTTTCTATCTTAGTGACACTATTTAACACATTCATGTCAGTGTGTCACTATAAAACCCAAACTAACTAGCATAAATCCCTTTTATTCATACTGGGCCAAATTTGCTATCGTATAAAAGTGAAGAAATAAAATGTCTGGTGTAAAGTTAAGCAGTTCTGGTACAAACTTTCCAGCATGGCCCTCTGGTTGAAAGGTTACCATACTCACAGATGATATTGTGTCTTGCTGTTCTCACAGCATATACATCTATGTCATTTCTTGGGTAGCCTTCAGTATCTACTAGTGGTTCATCCATTCCAACATTCTTTTGCTGAAAAATAATGAGAAAAGGATAGTTTACACTAAATGAAAATTTTGAAAGTTTACTTATAGGTGAATTAAAGCATCATTTTTTCTACAAGTGGGGGAAAATAGGGGGTTTTGTACCCCTCTTTCCAGAAGGTCAAGGTGGGTAAAATCCCCGTTTTCAAAAAGTAGGAAATTGTAAATATCTTGGTACATGCTGTTAAAAGAACGCACTTTTGCTGACAGGGTTCACAGGTTTTGGACACTGGTGGTTTAAACTATGGTTTTAACTGCAGTTTAAACCTGCTGTCAAAAACAGGTTTTGGACGTATCCAAAACCTATTAGTGGCAAACACTCTTTCAAAAGATTGTTAAAGATAATTTTCTCTGGATAAATGTCGTTTCTTTATTGTTATTAGCTTATAAATACCAGGACAGGTAAACCAATGAACTATACATGCTTAATATTGCCTGCAGCAGAATCATATTTATAAATAAATTGAATGCAATGTCAAATTAATGTGCCACGATGACATCACAGATTTCCCATGATGCATCAAATCACAAGAAAAATGTGCAATAATTTAAAAATTTGTACCTTCTGAATACTATAAGCTATTAAAATGCAGTTTTCACTTTCTGAAAGCAAAAATTTTTCTGCCAATTTTGTCTCCAGAATATGCCTTTAATAATAATAATAATACCTTGGATTTATAGTGCATACATATCCATAGTGTTCAAGGTGCTGTACATAAATCATTCACACTTTGTTCATTCCAAAACTCCTTCTCAGGCCCCTGCGGACAATGCATACACTGTATAATGTATTATTACCCTGCTCCCATCTCTTATGCTGAGCTCCAAGCAAGAAGGCAACAGGTCCCATTTTTAAAGTCTTTGGTATGACTCTACCAGGATTTGAACCCTGGACTCCGGACTGAGAGGCAGATGCTCTAAGAGGCGGATGCGCTTGTTGTTTAGTAGTAATAAATATCCCTTCCCTTTTGTGGTTCTGGCAGAACCCCTGAGCATAAACTGTACCAAATGCCTAAAGTACCACCTTAAACCCACACAGGGGTTCCATACACTGGCACTGTTAGTCAAGGCAGGGCATTCATTCACATACTGTAGGCGGAGAGTCACTATCAGTAGTATCCATGCACTTGCAGGAGGGATAAACACCACTACTGCAAGAATAGATTGCACACCTTTAACCAGTGATAAATTTCTGCCTCATTTGAAACTGTCAAAATGTTAAAGGGAAATGCAGTCACACAAACTTGAAGAACATAGCGTAGTACACGTAGTTTGTCCTGTTTCATCATGAGTTGGCTGTTGACCGTCATGTTTAAGACATTTTTTCTCCTCATAAATGAAAATTGCTACAGTAGTAGTACAGTACGTAACTGTTTGGTTTACTTTGATAGGCAACATAGAAGTCTTAAAATATTATGAAAGACACTTTGGTGAGAAATGGGTTGCTTCAAAACACAGTACTGTAAAAAAGATCAGCGTACAATGAGTTGACAATCAACTCAGTGCCGTTTAAGCAACTACAGTAATTGAACCTTTAGAATTTTCAACTGATCCTACTTGGCCCCTCCCACTGGTGAGACTTCCTTTTGTTCAGAAATCATTCTCATTTCCTCAATTCTCCTCACCAATGAACAGTCCACAGATATAACAAGATCAACCCACCATGAAAGGGAGAAATTCCATTCAATATACACTGTGCTCTATCTTTAATGATACCAAAGAAATTCCTAAGGAGGACACAAAGAGGATCAGGAACAAGATGAATGGATCAAGTTTTTCAACTAGTGGAGGATTTAGCACCATCCTGGATTGACATGACTGACTTGTTACCATGGTTCTATTGAAATTCACAATGAAGAACAAGTTGACCAACTGCTGAGAGTCAACTAATGTCAAACTCTTGTTGCTAAATTGGCAGTTACAAGCGTCACAGTAAATCGTAGTAGAGACATCGATTATGTTTGAAACTTAAAAGAAAAGTTGATGAAATCTTCATTTGACACAAGCACTGTACCACTGAATTAAATTCCTTTTCATTACTTTCTGCCCCCAAAAAAGGATGTTTCGACCTGCTACATATAAAAGGGGGGAACACCGTTTTGGAGGGGCTGAAAGTAAGAAGGGCAGAAACTAACATAATTAACATTACGTAGACTAGGGCTACGTATACTTAGGCCTACTGTTCTGTAGGCTAGACCGGCCTAAACTTCTTCAAATTACTTGTTGAGTAAAGTCCTACTCTTAGGTTGCCTAGGCTTATAGCCTACCAGTAATGTACATTATTTCTTCAGGATTCTTTACAGTTTGCAGAAATATTCAAGGTGGTCTAAGTAGGCTGAAAACCATCTATGCTGTAGACTAAGTAGTGAGAATGTAACAATGTCTGTAGTAAGTACCCAGGAGGCCTACATAGCCTAAGCCTAAGCCTAGCCTAGAGCACGGAAGTAGCATGGATGGGTGGAATTTCACGCATGCAACTTTAAAAATTAGAAATATTCTACAACTGAGGTTGAAATGTCCCTTAAAGCTATGTATGCTGAATCTGTAGAGTCTTAACTTGAATAGTGGAAATTTCAATCACATACAGTATCTTTAAAACTTTGCTTTATATTCGTGATATCATGTTGACTGGAACAACTTGTTCCAGTTGTAAAACTGCCAAATTTTGCACACTCGGTGGAGATCACCAGAACCAAAGGCATTGCGCAAAATGGGCCTAACAACATTATGTAGTATTAGTTTGGAGAAGAAAACATTTCCGAATTCTGAAATGTTGCCAAATTCGCATACCTATTATTCTGAATTCAGCAACGTTTCTGAATTCGGAGATTTCCCGAACTGGTAAAGTACTAGTACTAGGTCTACATTAGAAGGCTACAGTATGTGTAAACAATAGAATAAAGATTGCAACCAGCTGAAAAATGTAGGAGACAAATACATCTTAAAACTATCAGGCAATGCACAAATTATTTTCAGAGTTCATGAACATCCCATTTTCATGACTATAATCATGCACATAGCCCAGAACTGCAGAAAGGGCCATTTCTGGCCATCTGGGGGTTTGTAAAGAATAGCCCTTGAAAAGGACCCAGCATTTTGTTCCTATACTATACACTTCATTTAACATAACATAACATAACATAACATAACATAACAGGTTAAAGGGCAAAGGAGGGCTGTAAAGGCCCCATAAGATGCCCTGTAATCTAAAAAACCCCCAAAATAAAGCAAACCACCAACACCTAAAGAGCCCTGAAAGATTAGATTCTACCACAGTCATGGAAAAACTTGTCAATATTAACCTTAAAACGGTGCACTGATGTGGAGTTAACAACCCACTCAGGCAGGCTATTCCACTCATTAACAACCCTATGAGAGAAACTGAACTTCCTAATGTCAAGTCTAGCAAAAGACTTTTCAAGCTTTTTGCAATGGCCTCTAACACGAGGATTACTCCGGACCTTTAAATAACTGCAAGCTAACAAAGCATTCCCTTCAGATAGAAATTTGTATACCTGGAGCATGTCCCCCCTAATCCTTCTCAGCTCCAAAGTGGTAAGCCCAAGCAGCTTAAGCCTTTGGGAATAAGGTAGATTTTTAACCTCAGGTATGAGTCGGGTAGCTCTCTTCTGAACTTGCTCTAAAAGCAATTTGTCCTTTTCAAAGAAGGGACTCCAGGCCTGTGCAGCATAGTCAAGATGGGGTCGAACCAGCTGCTTATACAAATTTAGCACAATTTCTTTACTAAAACTCTTAAAATTTCTCCTGATCAACCCAAGCACCCTATTTGCCCTTGCAGCAGTAGCTGCACACTGCCTAGATGACTTTAAATCTCCTGTAATAACTACACCAAGGTCTTTCTCAGAAGTCACTTTGTTCAAATTAGTACCATTCATAGCATAATCATGGTGGGGATTCTTAGAACCAAAGTGGAGGACTTTGCACTTATCAGCATTAAAAGACAATTTGCCAAGTCTGAGACCATGAAAATAACCTATCCAGATCTTTCTGAAGCAATAAAGAATCATCCTTTCCTCCAACCTTCCTATAGAGCTTTGTATCATCAGCAAACTTACTGATACTGGAAGTGATAGAGCTATCAATATCATTTATGGAAATTAAGAAAAGAAGTGGGCCAAGAACAGAACCTTGTGGTACACCACTTGAGACTTCTTTCCAGGAAGAAAATTTCCATTGACAACAACTCTCTGAGACCTACCATTGAGCCACGAATTGATCCAATGAGCGCACTTGCCTATGATGCCTAACCTATGCAATTTTACCATGAGTCTACCTAGAGGTACTTTGTCAAAAGCTTTTTGGAAGTCAAGGTAAATGACGTCCACACTGGAACCTGAATCGAGAGACAAAGAAACATCCTCAAGAAAGCTTAGCAAATTTGTAACACAAGATCTACTGGGCAGGAAACCATGCTGAGTTAGATTGAGTAACCCATTATCTAAGAGATGCTTTAGCAAACAGTCCTTGATTAAGGATTCCATAATTTTGCACACAACACTAGTTAAACTGACTGGCCTGTAATTACAAGGTGAACTCCGATCCCCCTTTTTAAAAATTGGAGTGACATTAGCAACCCGCCAGTCAGTAGGAACAAAATTTGAGTCAAGACATTTCTGAAAAATAATTGATAGTGGAACTGATAAAACCTCAGAGCATTCATGAAGGATGGCGGGATGGATCCCATCTGGCCCAGGAGCCTTACTTGTCTTTAAACTCTTTAATTTTGTCAGAACCAGCTCCTCAGAGAACACAATGTCACTCATTGAAGAAGGGATATCAGAACCCCTACAAATCCCCATGACAGATGACTCCTTGGTAAAAACAGATACAAAATAATCATTTAACAAATTAGCCATATCCTGATGATCACTAACTAATGAACCATTCACATCATGAAGTGGCCCAACCCCCTCCTTAACATGCTGCTTAGACCTAACATAGGCATGGAAAGATTTTGGGTTAATCTTAACCTCACTGGCCAACTTTTTTTCAAACCTAGCTTTAGTGTCCTTAACCAAATTTTTAACTAAGACCTCTTGACTCTTGTAGGCACTTAAGTCATCAGAATCCTTGCTGGCCTTATAACGTCGCCAAAACTTACGTTTCTTCCTAGTTGCCCTGAGTACCTCCCTAGAAATCCAAATAGGCCTACTTTTCACCCGAGCCTTCTTGAGTGGTATACATAACTTTGTAATATCAGAAACAGTACTGCTGAAAAATTTCCAAGCTTCAGCAGGACCTAAATGAGACAAATGTGCAACCCAATCTATGCTAAGCTCCTCTTTTGCATGACTAAAATTAGCTTTACTGAAGTCAAGAACAGTTTTGTCACTACTTGGAGGTTTTCTGAAACAACAAATGTCAAAACTAATAAGGTCATGGGCCCTTGCTCGCTATACACAAAAGCACAGCTCATTTGCATACTCACGCGTGAGTAGGCATCCCTAATGTCCTCAAAAAGTTACCTTTTCTCAACAAACTTTCCACAGATGATCTTTGTCATCAGGTTCACCTTCCACACAAGTTGGTTACCGAAATAAGATCTCTAAAAGGGTAATTTTGGCTGGATAATTCTGCGAGTAACATTAAGCCAGTGCAGAGTAATTTTTCAGTCAAAGAAGTGTTTTCTCATGTGATCTCCTATGAGGTCAGAGGTTGGTACATGTGCATAACACGGGGGAAAATTCTCATAACTTGAGCGGTCAAAGTCACAACACATACTGGTCATTGACAGCGCAGAATGGCAGTACCGCATTTTGTCAGAATGTATTTAGGCCTAAAACGGGGAAGCCTACGCAGTGACTTTAGAATTTCATAATGTACAGAGAGCTTATTATATATAGTACAAAGTATTGGCTAGCCGCTCTTACTAATTGGTTTTGGATAGCTTGTCAAGCGGAAGTCCTTCCCATCATGCAACACCGCAACAGACGATCAAGATGTCGACATTACTGCAAAGGACGGCACCAGATTTTTCATGCCTTTTGCCATGAATTCGCTGGTTTTAAACATTCCAGAAGGTATAGGCTAAGTAGTATTTTAAGAATGATCAAAATCATTATGTTAACTCAAATCTGTTCTGTGAACCATACCATCATAATTAGAGCGCAGTTTGTTGTTTTAGCTTAAAACATTGTTACCTTTGTACATGTAGGCCGGTGACCGTAGTAAGGAGTGACTAACAGAAGGAGCTGATTATACGGTCACGTTCAGTGACTAGGCCTAGCCTAGGCCTAGGCTAGGCCTAAGCCTAGTGAAGACCAAAAATTTTTTGTTGCGCTACCTGCCCAGTCATGGTGGCGCTCCGCTTACTGTAGATAGTAGTAGTAGTATTTTCATGAAATTGAATGTGCGGCTGGTGCTGTAAAACTATTTAGCCACATGCGATTTTTCTAAAACTTATTGTGAATAATTTTCAACTTGTTTTGTAGGGTCTAAGTCTATTTGATGTTTATCCTTTAGCCCTTTGTCACCTATCTGATTGGCATGTTATAGTCTATTATAGTATTAAAGAGGCAGTAAGAGGCAGTGCTTCTGCATTACCAGCTGCTGCATGTGTTACATAATTATCATACCATTGCTGGCTTGGGCCTGGGGTCTCATTGTGTTATGTAGATCTTCCTGTATGTATATGTAAATGTCTTCTAGGTGTGGTCATGCACTGAGCATGTCCCTTGTGTACCTTTGTATCCTTGCACTATATGTATTGTGTTTACTTGTACTGTATTGTACTGCATGCACTGTGACTGAACCTTGAATAAACAGAGTTGCACCAGACCCCGGAGTGTGTACATGTTCTCCTTTGCTCTCCATTATTTCTTGGTTTCCAGAACTCGGTCCCTACAACTGGCGTAGTCGGCAGGATATTGCTTTGTGGAAGTCCATTGCCACCATATTTTGTTACAGTGAGTTTAATTTATGTCTGATATTGTACATTGTCAGAGTTTTGACTGTTGATTTTTTCAACCATTCCAAGAGGGTTGTTTCTTGTTTACTCAGCAACATGCCAGGAGGAGAAGAGAAAGGTAGTGTACCAGAACAGTATCCACATTTGAAGTACTTAAAAGCAGATTATATTAAGGAACTATGTGAGAAGAATGGTTTGGACTTGTCACTTTTGAAAAGCAAGGAAGACAGAATTAAAGCTTTGCAGACTGTGCCAGATTTGCAGTACATTACTGTTAAAGCCCATACAGTGCAGTCAATCTATAGGTTGAAGGGGTTCCATGCCCTTGGAGCAGCTGATGATATTGAGTGCTACCTTTCTACATTTGAAAGACTCTGTATGGGCCAAGATATTCCTAGAACAAGATGGCCTCTTTTGTTAGAATCCTCATTAACTGGCAAAGCACAAAGGGCATTCCATGTCCTCACCGAAGACCAGAGAAAAGAGTACAACATCATCAAGGAGTCTGTCTTAGCTGCCTATAAACTAACTCCGGATGCTTACAGAGAGAAGTTCCGGTCGACAGGTAAACTTTCTTCAGAAACATTTCGGCAATTTGGTAGTCAACTTAACCTGTATTTGAGACGTTGGGTGTGTCCTACAGATCAGTTATTATCAATGCCAGAATTTGTAGCTGTTATGGATAAATTAGTTGTAGACCAATTGATTGATTCACTGCGAGATGAGTCCTTGCGTGTAAAATTGCTGGAACGAAAGTCGGCGGATCTTGGAGATCTTACTGATTTTGCAGATAACATTATGGTAGTGAGGGCATCATGTAGGGGCAGACAGCAAAGGGAGGATCGATCTGTTCTTTCAGGAACCTCCACATCAAATACTCTTTCGCAAGAAGCTTCGCATCAACCCTATGAGCAGCCCTCTTCGTATGTTTCGCCTGCATCACGTCAGATGGGTGTGTCCCAAGAACGTAGACCGTCCAACTCCAATGTTCGATGTTATGTGTGCAATGGATATGGGCACATGAGCTATGCATGTCCAAACTCTCTGAATCAGAGCGTAAATCTTATCAGGTTGTCAAGTGAAACTCGCCTTGAAGAGCTTTGTCCAGTGGAAAATGCAATGTATGACAAGTCTACAAAAGAATTATGTAAATTGGATGGTGCTTATTTTGAGGCAACTCTGAATGCGGAGAAAATTTTTGCCTATGCTGACACTGGAGCAGCAAAGTCTCTTGTGCACCCTTTAGTAGTGGATCCTGGTGAGATAATATCTTTAGAGCAACCACTAATCTTTTCACTTTTGGACAGTACCCCTTTGGTCGTAACTGGTAAGATATTCTCTACAATGTCAACTGCAGGTGAAACTGAGCAGGTAGAGCTTTTTGTAGCTGAAATACCATGTCAAGTCCTTTTGGGGAGGGATCTTCTCAAGGTTTTCGGCCTAGTTTTTGACATGGTTGGGAACTCCTATTGGTCAGAGAAGCATGACCCCAAAATTAAATTTCCATTAGTATGGGTGGAACGTTTTGGTGGTGGCATGGTAAAGGGGTTAAGTGTTGCACCCAAGAAATCAGAGGGGAACTTGCAAGAGAATGAAAGTTTGGATCATGTGCACACTCCGGGGGGTGCAGTCTCCGGGAAGATCACAGGGTATGAGACCCAGGTCCAACAGTTGGTACATGAATTTAGGGATGTTTTTGTTAACAGACCCGGTTATTGTGATTGGTTGCAACATAGAATTGAAACTGGGGAGGCAGAACCTGTGAAACAGCGCCCATATAAGTTGTCACCGAGAAAACAGGAAAGTTTGAGGGAACAGATAAAAGAAATGTTAGAGCTAGATATTATTGTCCCATCGACTTCTCAATGGTCAAGCCCAGTAGTAATGGTGGAGAAACAAGATGGTTCATATAGACTGGCTGTGGATTATCAGGCCCTCAACGCTGTTACCAAGCCATGTAATTATCCCATACCGGTTATTGATAGTATATTGCACTCCATGCACAACTCGAAAGTATTTTCTACCATATACTTGAAGGCTGGTTTCTGGCAGTCAGCAATTAATCCTGATGATCAACCAAAAACTGCCTTTGTTTGTGAAGAGGGCGTGTACCATTTTAAATGCTTGCCATTTGGCTTGTGTTGTGCTAGTCAGTATTTTCAAAACCTAGTAGATGTAGTTCTTCGACCTCTTAATGATGTTTCAGAGTGCAGATTCTATCCGTATATTGATGACATAGTAGTCCATTCTCCCTCAGTTCATGACCATTTTCAGGACCTTTGTGGGGTACTGCACTGTTTAAGACAGGCGGGTCTAACAGTAAACCCTGACAAATGTTGTATCTTGTATAAAAGAGTCAAGTTTTTGGGATATATTGTGGATGGTAATGGTATAAGGGTGGATCCGTCGAAGTGTGATGCTGTTAAAGATTATCCTCCCCCGAGAGATAGGAAGTCTCTTGAAAGATTCCTAGGCTTGACGGGGTGGTGTGCAAAGTTTGTTGGCAATTATGCTACCATTGTGGAACCACTCAATAGACTACGAAGGAAGGGAATTAAGTGGGAATGGTCGGCCGAGTGTCAGGAAGCATTCACTACAGTTAAAAAGGAAATAACAACTGCTACCTCACTGGTCATACCTGATTTTAGTCAACCATTTGAAATTCATGCAGATGCCAGTGGTGTAGGTTTAGGTGCTGCACTTGTCCAGCAGTCTAATTCAGGGGAACCTAATGTGGTAGCTTTTGCCTCTCGGGCTTTGACTTCTGCAGAGAGAAATTACTCTGCAACAGAGCTGGAATGCTTACGTAGCAGTGGTATGGGCATTTGAGAAGTGGCGGCACTGTCTGGAATGTTCACACACTACTGTTTTTACAGATCACCAGGCATTGGTATGGCTGTTACGAGGGTCAGCACTGAAAGGGAGGTTAGTAAGATGGGCATTGAAACTTCAAGAGTTTATTTTCTCTATACATTATAGATCAGGTGTGCAAAATATTTTACCAGATGCCCTCTCTAGAGCTTCCATATCCACTGTGCAGTATGACCAAAATATTTGTTTTCATCCTGAGTGTAAAGGGGATCCATCAGACAAGGTCAACTGGATTCAATGTGAGGGTTGTGAGAAGTGGTTCCATTGGGTGTGTTTGGGTCTTAGCAAACGGGATGTTCAACAAATTGATCATTATTATTGTGATGGCTGTGGGCCTTTGCCTGATCAACTCCAAGTAACTAATGAGAAATGTGAGCGGTCTGACATAGCAAGTATTCTTCCAGATGAGAATCAATTCATTGTTAAACAGCAGAGTGATTCAGTGATTTCTTTAATTAAGGGACAGTTGCTTGGTGATGAGGCCCAACCAGAACCAAGTTATGTTATTGAAGAGGGTTTAGTGAAGTACATTGATAATAAATCTGGTGACACCAAAGTAGTTGTGCCAAGTGAATTGACAGGTGAAGTTATTACCCACTAACATTCTATCCCCACATCTCCACATCTGGGAATAAGAAAGACTATCTCCAAGGTCAGGGAAAAGTTTTGGTGGAAGGGTATGAAGAGTGATATTGAGAAATTTGTGAAAAGGTGTCGTAAATGTCAACTGTCAAAACCAGTGTATAGTAAACCCTCAGGTTATATGGAATCCACTGTTAGTCAGTATCCCTGGGATGTATTGGCCATGGACCTGCTAGGTCCATTTCCTGAAAGCAAGGCAGGTAATTTGTATATGTTGGTGCTAAGCGACCACTTTTCAAGATTTTCCTTTCTAATGACCTTGAAAAGAGCAACAGGTAAGGTCATGAAAGCAGTCCTGCAACAGTTATTTTGCACTTGGGGAGCATGTAACAAGTTGGTGTCAGACAACGGCCCTCAGATGGTATCAAGGGATGTTGCAGAGATTTGCATACTGTGGGGTGTTCGCAGGATCTTTACTTCCCCCTATCACCCTCAGGCTAATTGGGTAGAGAGGGTGAATCGAAATATTGTGTCAATGTTGTGTTGTTTTGTGAATGAGGATCACACTGCTTGGGATATCCATGTCCCAGAGTTCATGTTTGCTCTGAATTCTTTTGTTCACGATGCAACTGGGTTTTCCCCAGCTGAATTGTTTTTGCATCGAAAGATAGTGGGCCCTGGGGAGTGGGTAGATGACACTCTGGTGAAACCAATGCAGAATCAGGCTGTCAGATCCATGTACAAGTCGGCTCGGGATAATATGCGACTTCAAGCAGAAAGGAATAAGGTCAGGTATGATAAGAAAAGGCAGGATGTAAACTTTTATGTTGGCTGTAAGGTTCTCTTGAAATCACATGCCTTATCTAATATGAGGAAAAAATTTTCAGCTAAGCTTGCTCCAAGGTGGAGAGGTCCATATTACATTATTCAACAGTCATCACCTGTCACTTTTGTCTTAGAGGATGTGGGAACAAAGGAGAAAAGAATTGCACATGTCGATCAGCTTAAGCAAGTGTAGCTTTTTTTTTTTCTTTTTTTTTTGCAAGGGGGGAAGAGTGTAGGGTCTAAGTCTATTTGATGTTTATCCTTTAGCCCTTTGTCACCTATCTGATTGGCATGTTATAGTCTATTATAGTATTAAAGAGGCAGTAAGAGGCAGTGCTTCTGCATTACCAGCTGCTGCATGTATTACATAATTATCATACCATTGCTGGCTTGGGCCTGGGGTCTCATTGTGTTATGTAGATCTTCCTGTATGTATATGTAAATGTCTTCTAGGTGTAGTCATGCACTGAGCATGTCCCTTGTGTACCTTTGTATCCTTGCACTATATGTATTGTGTTTACTTGTACTGTATTGTACTGCATGCACTGTGACTGAACCTTGAATAAACAGAGTTGCACCAGACCCGGGAGTGTGTACATGTTCTCCTTTGCTCTCCATTATTTCTTGGTTTCCCTACAGTTTTCTATCATCACAAAAAAATTCAGAGAGGTACTTTCCTATTTTAAAATTTACCGCCAATTAAAGTTGTCCCACCCCTACTGTACCTAAATAGCGCAAATAGTGTAATATCGCTATTTTTATGAAAGCGAATGTGCAGCTGGTGCTGTAAAACTATATATTTAGCCGCATACGATTTTTCTAAAACTTATTGTGAATAATTTTCAACTTGTTTTCTATCATCACAAAAAAATTCAGAGAGGTATCTTTCCTATTTTTATGTAACACAATTTGTGCTATTTAGGTAGGGGTGGGAAAACTTTAAACGGCTGTAAATATAACAATAGGAAAGATACCTCTCTAAAAATTTTTGTGATGATAGCAAACGAGTTGAATATTATTCACAATAAGTTTTAGAAAAATCGTATGCGGCTAAATAGTTTTACAGCACCAGCCGCACATTCGATTTCATGAAAATAGCAATAATATACGATTTGTGCTATTTAGGTAGGGGTGGGGCAACTTTACACGGCTGTAAATCAGAAAATAGGAAAGATACCTCTCTGAATTTTTTGTGATGATAGCAAACAAGTTGAGAATTATTCACAATAAGTTTTAGAAAAATCGTATGCGGCTTAATAGTTTTACAGCACCAGCCGCACATTGGATTTCATGAAAAAATAGCGATATTACAAAAATAGCAATATAGCGAACAGCGTCCAGAGGGTTCACCTTCTGAAGGCAATGGTGGAGCACTGCCACAGCAGCCGGAAGCATCAACACAATATACGAACCCCTTGTGTGCAGTTGTTTGATGTTTCCGAATGTGCGGCTGAATGTGCGGCTCACTTTACTATGGTACCAGTACCAAGAAGTCCACAAGGGCAACACAACCAAAACAAAAAGGGCAACTAGGAATTAAATTGAAATACAGACAATACCTACAGACAAAACCACAAACCAAACAACCACAAAGCAACCAGTGCAAGTAGGCTAAGCAGTAGTAGCCTAAGTAGGCTAGGCCTAGGCCTAAGGAGTTTTTCAATGCAATTAACGGTCGCTATGGCTTTCTTCATCTGATCTGCCGTAAGCGAAAACTTGAAAAGCTTATTGCTTCCTCACCGACTCTAAAATACCATAAAGTTCCTTGATTTCTGATTCTATACTGTCCTTTTTAGCTATCAGTTCACCGACTTGCTGTTTCATGGTAGCTGCCATCTTGACAAATTTGAAGTTATCGGACATGAACTTCAGCTGATACGTCGATTCTAGTGTTGTTCCATTAATAGAGGGCGCTAAATAAATAAAATCTAAGTTGTATCGGACGTTGTCTGTGTGAGGAGGGGGTTGGAGATATGCTGGCTGGAACGCTGGTGGGGAGGGGGATGGGGTCATGGCCCAGAGTTTCCAGAGCTCGTTCTGTGGTACCCGGCACCTTCAGTTCGAGAAAGGTTTCCCGACATTTCTATTCCCGCTTTCACTGGACGGAATTTGGCCGCATGCTTCCAAATACGTGAGAGTGACAGATGAGCTGTGGTCGAGTGGACAAAATCGGTGATGATGTTTTAACTGTTCTGACGGTTAGCAACTGCCAAACGGTATAGCCTTCGGGCCACTGGCGTAGGAAGCAATATGAAAGTGGGGACAGAACAATTTTGGACCCTACCCCATTGACCAAAAGGTACATTTTTATCATGCTAAATTTTTTCGTTTTTCTAAGAGCAAGAACATTTTTTTAAATAAAAAAGTCTGATTTTTTCTTAAGTATTAACTTACTGTATTAAAGAACGTAATTTGCGGCGCGCCAAATAGCGCCAAAAATTTGGGTCCTTTTACTCACTATTTGTGAGTATGGAGCTTTTATTGCAGAAAATAGTTTAGAAGAATGGTTTCTCTTTCTAAAGTCCTCCCGACTGTCTGACAAAGAGCCGTTCGGAAAAAACTACAAAATGTTTCCCGAATAGGCTATATAGATTGCACGGCGACTGAATCGTTGTTGCTACATAATGTTATCTACTAAGGCCTACGAACTGACACTCTCCGAAGGCAAGTTTCCCAAACTTTGTTGTCCTTTTTTAGACAAAATATTTCAAAATCAAGAGCTCTCATTGAAAAAAATTTGGAATTTTATGAAAGACTGTTTACAAAAATAGCAATATATAGCTGACGGTATCTCTAGATGATGTGGTGTCACACAGTCGCCGATCCGGGGGGGGGGGGGGGATGGTAAAAAATTGTATAGATAGCCAGGCTAATTGCAACCTAGGCTTAATTACTTTTTGAAAATAAAGTGGTAGTTAATTGTTACGTTATTTAATTACCGTTTTTTGTGTCATCTTCTTCAATAAAAAGAAAAATGTAAATTATAATGTATCTATCTTCCGTATCATTTGCTAAATTCCCGTTTTGTTTACACATTGCGCAATGACGAATTCTAAATCTAGCATTTTCCGCCAAAGGCCCTTGGCAACGCTGTTTGTGACATCGCATGTGTGTTTATGTCAATACGTGGGGCTACGACTACTGTAGGATAATGGGCCAATCGTTTAAACGAATGCTTGTACGGGGATGTCGCAGAGTGTGTAGGAGATGCGAGTTGAGATATGAATAAACAGATGAGAAGAAGATTTTGTTCTGGTTCAAGATGGTTGGCGGTTTTATTTCGTTCGATTAACAGTCTCCAAAAAAAAAGAAAGAATTATTACAATATTTAACTTTATACAGATTGACTCGGGTGCTTGTCGTCTGAGGTCTGCTGTACCAGTGTGTGAGTGTGACCGAAACTTGCAAGCCCGGAGCTTTCGTGTCTCGGGGAAACCGTAACACATACACGCAGTCCCCTGATTGGTTAAAAGTTGTGACGCACCAAATTACATAAATATTAAGGAATGTGCTGATCAAAATGATCAATTAGTAGGCTGTAGAGGGAAATTGGCCACACCTTGATAAAATGGGATACAGCATACACGTGGAACTAAAGCAGGGTAGTTTGTCACGTTCAGTGGTAACACGTAGCGGGAAAGAGGAAGGGCCCTGGGAATCAAGGACAAGAGGAAGGGAGAGTTGTTCGCAAATAACAAGATGGCGTTCCTGTTAAAGGCCAAGGAGGGTACATACTACATGACACTGCGTACAGATTACACATGACATAGCCTAAAACCGTGTGACGGTAATAGAATTCACATTGACCGTATAGTCCGTTGAAGTAATGATTACCCACACTTTCCAGACCACGTTTTGAAAGCTTGGGAGTTTCATAGTGGCTTAATATATTGAAACATTTAGCACCATGCTGCATCTCGCCCCCCCCCCCCTTTATCTTAGACACCCAGGCGGGGCATAGGGCTCTGAAAATGAAGAATTCTGAATTTGCCAATTGTGAGACCAGTCTACTGTGTCGTTTTTACAACTCATGAAATTACGAAATTCCCAATCAATTTTCTCTAATAAAAGCTCCATATTCGTTATTATTCGCTTCAAGAAAGCAAAATTTTCGCGCCGCAAATTGCAATTCCTTAGCAGAAGTGCTCGCTCATACCTTCGATTCGGTAAACTTTTCCGAGCTCTGGGTGTGACAAAATCGGAAATTTGCTACACTTGTGACACCAGATCACCAAGTGACATTGTTACCTATATACAGTGCTATTTTCTTTAATTTACTTCATAAAATTCCATACTTCCTCCAATATAAGCTCAAAAAATTTCGTCGGAGAGCCTCATTACTTAGGCGTTGGATCACATTATGCAACAACGATCTTTGGTCGCCGTCCAACCTCAAATTTGCCGATAGAAAATGCAAACTCTTCAGTAATCCCCCAACTGTTCAAATTTTCCTTGCAGGAAACCTGGAGCATCCAAACTTTTCTGCAACACAAGCTCCATATTTTCAAATATTTGAAACGGGCGAAAATTTCAGCGTTCTCTGCGCGCTGCAGATTACGCCCTCCTTAGTACAGTGGTAATCACATCAAAATAAAAGGTAAAATTTGGGTGCTTGCCTACCACCCCATTTCCCATTTCCTGAATTCTTATAGGCATCAGAGACTAAACAACAGACATACCTATGGTCGCGCATCGCTCAGTGTACATTTGATACCCAACCACATGCAGACCCCCCCCCCCCCCAACCGAAAATTCCTGGATCCGCCACTGGTGTCACATATGGTAAATATCCGATTTTGTCATTTCTGGAGCTCGGAAACTCCTTACCAAACTGATTTATGAGCGAGAAGTAATGCATTTGATATTGCATTTGGCGGCGCGCAAAGCGCAAAGCACGCCGGAAATTTTGCCTTTTGGGGGGATTGGAAAAATGAAAAAGTGGTTTTCTGACCCGGGAAGTGGGGGATGAGTTATTTTTCACTAGGGGGATGTCGTCCCCCCCCCCAAACCCTCTCCCCGCGCTTCCTACGCCTATGCTTCGGGCCCAATGATCCACTTGTAGTCTGACCAAAGAAATTAGTCCTTCGCCTAATGTACCATTTTCCTATCTGAAGTGGCACTTTTGAAAGAAACTTTGTAAGTAAAAATTTTTGAATTCAGAAGACATTTATAGGATTCTTTCACATTTTCGTTAGAGCCGCAAAATAACTGCACTTCAAAGTCTGAATTTTATACGAAAGAGAGCAGTCCCCTCCCCCTCTGGTCAAATTGTTACAGGAAGAATATACCATTTGGGTTTACAGTCTTTGTGTTGTTCCAAAATAGGTTGAGGCAACTGCTCTTGTCACAAGTTAAAGAAGAGTCAACTGCCTTGCCACAAGTTATAGAAACTATAAGCATGTTACAGTCAATAATTTTAAGGCTCTCGGGCTCACTTAGGATTCCATTTCAGATGAAGTGGTTCTTTGATGTCTTATGAACACCTCCGTTTTTTACATTTAGGGTCAGAAAATATTAACTGAGACAGAAGGGGTGAGTATGTTTCTGTCTATAGCCAACCAATCGTGCTCTCAGTGTACCATCGTTTTCCTGAAGTTTAGTAGTCTGTTCAGTCGTATTGGTGGAAACGGTGGAAATGGGTTCCGAAGATACTGCTACCATTACGGTGGACAAAATATAAATTGGATAAACTGAGAGTATCTCGAGGAAGTGTCACAAATGGAATTGTTATAGTCCAGCAGTATATCATACACAATTATACACAAATTATTCGTAACAGTACGACACTATCAGCGCACGGGGCGGGGTGACACTCTTACCCCCACCCCACCCCCACCCCCACCCCCCCCCCCAAAAAAAAATATCACGAATCTCAAATCTCAAAAAGAAAAACAATAATTATTAAAGAGATCACGACACATTCCCGCAAAATACAAAATATTTAGTGTTTTACAGCCTTCTCTCAACAAAATCTCAAAAATAAAGCCGAATATCTCAATTCTTTCAAACATTTTCTCATTTTCTCGAAAAAATAGTACGGTACATTGCATTCTGACCGACGGCACGTTCGAACAGCTCATTGAAAAAAGAACCGTCCGGACATTTCTTTCTGCTATAGTCTTTCTTCAGAACCTTGCACAAAATAATGCCAGAAATGATGAAACACACATACGAATTCTTTCGAAACATTAGTCGAAAATGAATTAAGGGCATCATGACTATGTAGCATGTTAAGCAAAAGTTCCATAAAAATAAAAAAAAAAAACTTTTTCTCAGCCCCCACTTCAGCCGTATTGAACAAAACTTTGCCCGCCATATTGAAATGCTCGAGAGAAAGTTTTGAGAGTTTTTCACTTGCCAAATTACAGACAGATGAGTTGAATCACGTACAAGTGGTATATACGTCCAGTGCTCAAAAATTTGGTCGAAAAATCAATCACGTGACGTGACGTGCCGTGCGTCTTAATGACACCCCTTCCCTTACACCATGGCTGTCAAGAATAGAGACGATGGTTCGACCTTGCTCCTTTTTGACATCTAAATTGGGAACCCCTGCACTTCATTAATATGTAAATTTCTAATCATTTTGCAGCGTTTTCATTTTATTGATTTAAACATTGCATTGAAAAACGAAAGCTCAAACTAACGACTACAGGTACTTAAACTCTGCTTACAAGTCTGCATGGGGAATGTCAATGGCGGCTGTCTGAGAGGTCGTAATTTTTCAAAATCTCCTGTACGCTCGGCCACAAAAATGGTGGCGCTCCGCTTACAGAGTCTTTCGCGGGTAATATTACAAAATAACGGATCCTGCTAACAAGCAGATATCTATATCTATACTTCTCCTCAGAAATAGCTTTGAATTACCACAATAACTCCTTTTTAAATGAAACTATTAACACCTCACAAATGAGGTTTCTCGTCTACTGGTCAAGTTTTAGGAAAGGAACTTTGCGGGAATCGTCCCCTGACAAGACGTGAGTCAAAAGTAAAATGTTCACAAGATCTTCGAGATCATGATATTTGATCTGAAATTCAAATATGACCACCGGCTTGTAGCCAGCATTTTGTCATGAATGGGGTTTTTCAGTGAGGTCTCGTAAGAAAGACAAAAATATTCTAGACCGTGTCCACCATACCCTATACCAATGCCCTTCCTTAGACACCTCTCTTAAAAGACTTGCTCATTCTCATTATAAATACCCTCAATTTTCAATGAACTCACCTGACTGAGTTATGTCTTGAGGGTGCATTTACCCGGCTTGTTATTCTTTGAAGTCGAATATCCTGTTGGAGGGTTTGAATAATCTTTTCGTGTAGATTTATCTGTAGAGATACCTTTTTTCTAAAAGTCCCCTCGACTCTCTGACGAAGAGCCAAGGGGCGAAAATCAAACATTTACTCCCGGAGGAGTTCTGCTCCCTTAAGGAGCTTAACGTCCCAAATGGACAATTACGCCCTCTAAAGGGCACACATTTATCTGTAGAGATACCGTGCGTGTACACATGCAGTATAAGATTCTGTCTAATGCATAATTGAAATTACAAAATTCGTTTCATACCCGGATACAGCTGCTGAATTTCCGCTGCATGTTTGTTTGACTCCATGATTGCGATTGGATGTTTCAATATGCTAAATCAGACGCACAATTCTAAAGAAATATCATAAACATTCGTCATGGGCGTCGATTAGTGGGGGGGGGGGGGCAGGGGAGACATGTCCCCTCCAACTTTTTTGAGTGGGGGACTATAAAAGTCCCCCCCCCTCCACACACACACACACACACACACACAAACTTTTTGTTACCTAAAAATTAAGTGTTATGTACCTAAAAATACTATACATGTAGATTTTAAAAGATGTGCTCTACCGATTACGATCGATTTCTGTATCAATAATTACACGCTTATACTTTGCAAATCTTCCGAATTTTCGCGCGCTTGCAGTCTCATTGATTTTCTCTTTTGCCTATCACACATTATTCATCTCTATGATTATGTCGATTGTTCGAGTGCAT
Source organism: Holothuria scabra (assembly GCA_037179385.1). Classification (NCBI taxonomy): domain Eukaryota; kingdom Metazoa; phylum Echinodermata; class Holothuroidea; order Aspidochirotida; family Holothuriidae; genus Holothuria; species Holothuria scabra. The sequence continues at coordinate 47,369,915 of CM074189.1, read as the reverse complement.
AGGGCAGCAGGTGTGGTTATGATTAAGGAAATTAAAGAAGAGAAATCGACCCCTACTGTTTTAATGAAATTTGTAACCTTTAGCGAATGACCAGCCTGGCAGGCTTAACACATTAATTAAAGGTATACCTCCATCATCTGCCTGCAGATAGTGAATGATGAGGTGTCGTTTTAAACTTGGACTGTTCGAAGGGACATATTTTAATGTTTTTGTATCAGCAATCTTACACCGGTAGGCCTATGCAACGGTGTCTTAGTAACAACAGTGAGTACCACCCCCTCGATCTGTGATTTTCCTGCAGTAGATGGGAGTGTGCTTTGATCAGTTTATGGATTTAACCTTCTTTCATCAAAAATAGTTCCTTACTATTAGAAGTTTACTTTGTAGAAATCTTTCGCAACTCTATTTTCTTAGGCCTTTAGAGTATACCCGGTATTTAAATTCACATTGACAGTATAGTCGGTTAAAGTAATTACCCACCCTTTCAAGACAATGTTTTGAAAACTTCGGAGTTTCCTAGTTACTCAAAATATTGAAACATTTATCACCATTTTGCATCTGGGTCCCCTTTTCTCAGACACCCAGTGGCGTAGCTACAGGGGGCAGACGGCCCTAAAGAAATGAAGATTTCCGAAATTTGCCATTTGTGAAACCAGTCTACAATGAGGTTTTGACAACTCAAGAAATTCCTAAATTCCAAATTCTCTTCAATAAGAGCTCCATAATCGTTATTAGTTAATTCAAGAAAGTAAAGTTTTCTGCGGGCTTCGCCAGCCGCAAATTGTAATTCCTAAGCAGGGGTGCTCGCTCATATCTTCAATTTGGTAAATTTTTCCGAGCTGTGAAGGTGAAAAATCGGAAATTTGCTACATGTGACACCAGATGATCAAACGACGACGGGAATACAGTGCTACTTTTATAAGTTTTCTTTCATAAAATTTCAAATTTTCGCCAATGTAAGCTCTTGACTCAAAACATTATGTAGCAACAACGATCTTTGGTCGTCGATCAAACTCCTCAGATTTGCCAGCAGGATATACATATTCTTCAGTAATCCCCTCACTTTTCAAATTTCCATACAGGAAACTCAGAATCCAGACTTTTCTGCTATACAAGCGAATCGAAGCATAGACAACAGGTTTCTTTAGAATAGCACCTTAAAGGAAGGGTTTAAGGTCACAACCGGATTTGGTATTCAAGAGAGTTGCTTATTCTAAGCATTTTGCTGAAATTTGCATTGAAATCCGATGTGTGGTTCTCAAGATGTGAACAGGTATAGTTCTCACGTTTTCAACAAAAAGTGAACTTGAAGCAAGCACATATGACATCACATCCCCACATTAATGGGGTGTCTTTTGTTTTTCTTTAAACTTCGTTCTGGATTTTCTCCTCAACAATCCCATATTATTAAAATGTGGTTGCATAAGTGGCATGAAAATTTTACAAACTTTGCATCCCCCACAGAGACGTCATACTCCTTTGAACTTCAAGGTCATCACAACAGTCTGATAAAACAAAGATAAGCAAAGCATTCCTTGTAAATGTGATGAAGTGATATAAGCTCTGCTGCCCTCAAACTCACTTTTGAACACAAATCTATTGACTTTAATTATAGATATCTCAAGAAATACATAACTTGAATGAAACTTTCACCACACTGTGTAGATTTTGTTCCTCTTTCATATATGAAAATTTAATTTTTGCTTAAACCTCCCCTTTAATGGCGATGAATTAGGATCAGTTTGTAACCAGTCGGATGGTTCGGCCACGTCTTTGTCCCGTTATTGCTCTGCCACTCGCTTGTTTTCAGTATCTCGCTACTTTTCCTGAACACCTAGTACAATGGCGGTAGATTCCCTTTTCTAACACATCTGGTTTAACCCGGACAGGAGTCGAACTCTAGACCTTCCGGCTGCAAGTCGGATGTTCTAACCTCCCACTTGGCCAAGCAGTCGATGGGTGCAGGTAGGATGAGGAACAGTGTGACAATTAATAACAGCCAGAGGGTTTCGTTTGCCTTTTAGGAACCAGGACAAGATTAAGAAACACTGAGTCTATGAGGTAGCTATAGGTAGCTAAGGTATACAGATTATACTCAAGACTCACTGTCACAAAATGTTTGTATAATAAAAAACGCAGTGATAAAACAGGACTGAAAAGAGTTAACAAAACCTTGGGCCCTATAAATTAGCAATCATATAGATGAATCCTAAAAGTTAAGGTATATGATCTGATTTAATCGGGCATACCTTGGGGTTAATCAGCTTTCATACAAATTTTTGGTTACCTCTATCATGGATGACTGTACACTAAAACATGGAGGTATTACTTTATACCTAAATGACTGAAATACCTCTGATCTTTTCTCTAAAGTCCTCCCGACCATCTGGCAAAAAGCCGGTCGGCGAAACCAAATCTTTTACTGCTTCCCGAAGAAGCTATCACGTCCACTGAATGACAACACTTGATGACTAACGCCACGGCCTTCAGACTTTGCGCATCATCGGTCTGTCATGTACGGCTTAATTCTAGACAAGATGCAAAGAACATAACTTTATACTTCACATGATCTTAGTCAAAAGGCAAAGAAGAGAGCCAGAATACCTCGAATCCACGATTTTTACTTGATAATGAGGGTTCAGACTCTCATATAGACAATAAAATTAGGACGATTAATGGCTTAGAGGAACTCACTAATGACGGACTTCACAAGCTACTCGCAAGCTATTTTCTTTGAGATGTTTGAGAGTGATGCACAATAAACATTGCTAAAGATGGGTTATTTCTTACTAGTTTGTACCGTATTTGTCAAAAATGATCCCAACTGAAGGTAACTCAGCACTGACGGCGTACAGTAACAGTGAGCTTTCGATTGCACGACGCGGATGGCAGCTACAACAAAGAAATCCTTAGCCTCTGTCGAGTCTTTTCTGCGGATTTCGTTCAACTTCCGTCCCTCCTTCTGAAAACACACTGACTGTTACCTCCCTTTGTGTTACACCCCCTGGAAATTGTTGAGGCCGGGTAGATATAATAGTGGCTCGTATGCTACCCAGCGCAGATTCGATAAGGTTGAAAGAGCCAAGCCTATTATCGTATTAGGGTACAATGTAAATTAAATGAGCGAGATAATAGTTGGCCGAAAGCCTTGACAAAGGCTAAGGATTCCTAAGCGTTAAGATTTCTATGAGCGACAGCGAAATTACGTCACCTTTTGCGTTGCTCTGTCATTTCACGACTTGTTGTAGCGATTTTTCGTGCTGCGTTCGAAACGGCATAGACACAAATGAGGCCACGTCGTTGTAAATGAGGTTCGTGTTTTAAAATCTAAATAATCCTAATGTACATCATGACGGTAAGTATACCATACGCATGCGTACACTGTCGAAACATGATCTACAGGTGGAATTGACCTTGTTGCCTAATTGAGAGTACAGAAATTACGAGTTATTCTATTCTCATTCAACAAATAGACTCATTGGGGTACAAAAACGCATGGCGTCGTGGCTGATTGACAGCAAAATCGATAAGGCGTGCATATTTTTTCCACAACAATGAAATCAATGAAGATTCTAAAGGCCAGGTCACACTACAGCGATATCGGATCGGATTTCGCTCCGATTTTTGTGAGTTTTAATTAATATCTCCTCCATCTTTGGTCGAGAAGAAACAAAATCTTGCCGCAGTGTATTGATACATGAATTGTAAAGCAGGACTACGAAATTCTGAGTAATAGGAATTATTTCGTGACGTCACATCTGCAGACAGTTTTTATCGGATATGCGTAGTCCGATAAAAGCTATTTGTCAATGTGACGTCACGAAATAAGAAGTTTATATTTATTTTCCGTGGTCCTCTCATACCGATCATATATTTACACAGGATGGCAAATTTTCGTTTCTTTTTTACCAAAGATGTTGGAGATATGAAGTAAAACTCAGAAAAATCGGAGCGAAATCCAATCCGATGTCGCTGTAGTATGACCTGGGCTTAATTCACCTACATGCTGCGTGTAATTGCGAGTCCAGCAATCGCGAGTCCACTGCACGCACAAAACCTCATATGCACGCATGTGTTCTACGCATGCTCCATTGCAACCGGCTCCAACCAGTGGCGTAACGTTGAATGAGTCTTTTGAATTTACTGAACAGTTAAAAGACTATTTACAATGAATTAAATACTTTCAGAAAATCAGAGAATAGGTGATACAGTGCGTAATGGCTGATATGCAAATGACTTTTATTTCTATGCGTTTTGTCATAAAAAAAACATATTTCTATGGGCAAAATATTGGCATCAATCTTTAGTATGAAGAAACCACTTAATTCAACACGTAATGATTTGAAAGGTGTTATTTATAATTCAAATTTAGAAATAACTGCTATTGTTTTCCACTTGTAACCTTACATGAAAGAAGAGTTTTTATTTTTACTATGTAAATGGAAACGAGCACATGTCCCATAGACTTTAAACTGCGAAATGTCCCACCGATGGAAGGAATCCCCAAGTGTGAAACCTCAAGTCCTTAGCTGGGACTTATCATCCCTGGGATACAAAACCAACAATTGCCGCTGTCCAAAATATTTGAGAATATTCTATCAAAAGGGTGAGGAATTTTCTCCCGTCATGCTGTCCTCTATATATGTATGACTTACACTCCAATCTCCATCTTTTGACCACACCCATCCTTGGAATTTCACTCAAACATTGTGAACACGATTAGTGAGGAATACAATAAAACCCGTTTTTAAAGATTCGTTCAAGTTTGGAAAAACAAATTTCTGATGTACATGTCAAGGCTTCGTGGTCTCTTTGACCGTGAATACTAAAGACTTGTAATGAGTATGGAGTGTTTTGAATGACGTCACAAAATCCGGCACTTTCTTGACAAAAACAGTGCATAAGCAGGTCAGTGATCACTGTTATTTTTTGTCCGGCATTGGGAGTGGCTAACCAATTATAGAGTCACGTGAAACACAGAGACGTCACAACTAGTAACAACCGCCATATATCTGAAGTCAAGCCATTGTTCTCAAACATAGCTGAAATAGGCCTACCATACATGAAAAGTAGGGCTATGACTTCAATCAAGAACTTTCCATGCGAACTCCCGTATATGCACTGGTTTTACACATTACCGTACCTTTACTCGTATCACACCCGTAACCAGGCAAGCTACTACAAATGGGATTCTAGAGGGCAAAATATTTTCCAATGGAATGGGGTGAAATAAATAGACAGGCAGCTATGATGTTACCTTTTCCTCTCGATGGCGACTGGATTTCCAGGGGATTTCCCTTGTCACGGGTCTGACTTTTAATGAAAAGAATAAATTTGCACACCTCTACATAACTACACTACTCTGGAAGATATGCACTGGGGCTCGGATGCAAACTTATGTGCTCGCCTTCAGCCGCCTTCAGCCCCCTTCAGCCGCCTTCAGCCATCAAACAATACTTTCAGACTTTCCATCAGAGACACAACATCAGTCCTCGCTCTGCACGTCAATATCCAAAGGTTCGGGACTGTTGGAATTATGACAATGTACTAATACTACAAGCCTGGCATACTTAACCGCACAAGCACATCGTTTATCGTAATTGTGTTTGAAAGGTAAAAACCAAAATAGATCATTAGTTACTTTGATTTAATTCTCATAAAACACAAATCATAGCAGTGTAGAACCGAAACTGATATGATAAGACGGTCTATTACTTTACTGAAACTTGAAATAATTACAATAGTAATTGTCATATTTTTGTACATACGACGACGGGATACCGAATAAAGGTTTTCCTGTTGGGAACCAACCATTCTCAAGTAATGAACGCATTGTTTGTAAAAAGAACTAACTTTCACATCACATAGGAACAATGGAATGCAGTATAATACAATAACAAGAAAGTAAAAGGAATACATTTTTTGGAAGCTGTCCAAGGGCAAGAATACAGCACCGTGGCCTGGACAAAATACTACATTAGAATCAACACTCTAATAGACGAATCGGGTCAGCGCTGTTTAGGTGACTATAGGCAGCCATTAGTGGGGTCCATCTGCCTTAAAATCGTCTTTATTTATCGTGTACATGAATTTCAAACCCTCATATTCAGTGAAATGGAAGGAATCAAGATATAATTTAGTGTGCATCCATCCATGATACAGGTAAGTTGGGAAATTGAAAGTTTAAAAGGTGATAGACCCCAGTTATGGCCGACTAAAATCAGACCATCACTTGTTATCTAGATTCGTCTATAGAGTAAACTCACACGTTTCATTTTATAAGAAAGTGGGTTCATTTTTTTTTTTTTTTTTTGCTCTTAGAATGTATGCATTCATGGGATCTTAGCTCTAGTTTTCAAGGCAACGTCTTTCAATAGGCCTAAGTATACATAAAATGAAACGATGCATATTAAGTAAAGCACATATACGGGCACCCCAGACCGTTAAATGACCATTTCTTACAGACCCGACCATGAAAGACCCGTGGGGTCATGTGTAAGCGGGGAAACCCAAGCCCACTTTCCTACGACCACAACTAACTACCCTAAGACCACTACTAGTGTTTGTGACCGTGAGTGGCTTTCTCTGAGTGGGGTGTGACTTTTTTGCCCGACTCCAGATCCCTAACCACGGCATAATCCATGCCTGACTGAGGCACCGCAGTCTGGCCGATTCACCAAGGTTTTAGTTCAATGGGGCGTCCCTCCCAATCCCCTACCCCCCGTCCCGCAAGGTCATGCTAGTTTTGGTTATGCCTATACCCCATTAAGCACATCATCTATGCCACTCCTTGGAGAATTTTCACCTCCAGTCACCAACCCTTACCAGGTCCATCTCAACACAAGCAGCCCGTCACGTGACAAGCTTTACTCTAGTCAACCGTCACTGCAAGAAATTCCCCGATGGTATTCTGTGGTTTACGAGTAGGCTAATCCCGGAACATGTATCGCATCTTTCAATTTATCCGGTGGCACAACGGCCCACCTATCTCCTCACCCGAAATTTCACCGGTACATGTAGTACCGGTTTCATGCATACCGTCTTTCGGTTTTCTTCATACAGGCACTGGGGATGTCTTATCGTTCTCATCTTGACCAGCATTCAAGCCAATGAGTCGTATTTCTTCTTTAGAGCCCGTTTCACCCGATTTTATTCTCACACTATCACCGTTTTCTGATGTAGCCGTCAATGCGTCTCCCTCCTGTGGTGCGTTGCCGCTTTCTGCTTCCCTCAACATGTGGTTTGTTGCACCGTTTTGAGACGCAGGTCCCATACAGTACGTGGCATAAACGGCATCCGACGCCATTAAAATTCCCGAAAGAGCCAAAGCAGCCCCAGCAACAACAAAAGGAATACTATAACTACCCGTCGCTTCTTGAAGAAAGCCTGAAAATTTTGAGAAAAGAAAGTTCTATACATATTTTTCAATTTTCCAACAGCATTAGCAGAGTGTTAATCTGTTACCTGGCAATATGAACCTATAAATTTGCAAACAAGAAACCCACCATCCTTTGTAAAACTTACAGTTTGTGTTCAGAGATAAAACTACAGACAATCTGATACGAACATGTTACATTTGACCACTGCATTAGTTTCTAGTTCGACGGTTAACACCGCGATGTGGCACGAGCCTGTGCCTGTATGGACCATCAATCCAATCTTCCTTCACCTCAACGAATACAAAATATCCGGTTTTCTCTATGTCCCTCTACTAAAGTAATTATCCGGATATTTTGAAATCGTTGAGGTGAAGGAAGATGGATTGATGGTCCATACAGGCACAGGCTCGTGGTCATATGAGAATTAAACTTTTGTTTAAACTTTCCCTCTAAACAACTGTATAGAAACTGACCCGTAAATAACTCATCCAAACGAATTACCTATCTTGTGTGTTTAATTTTCATATTGGAAAGAGGAACCAAATCTACACAGTGCGGTGAACGTTGCATTGAAATCGGACATTTATTTTCCTTTGTTTTCTTTTGTTTCATCAGACTGTGAGGTTGACCTTGAAGTTAATATGAATAGGACCTCCCTGTGGGGGATGCAAAGTTTGTAAAGTTGTCATGCCACTAATGCAATCACATTCTAATAATTTGGGACTGTTGAGGAGAAAATCAATTTTAAAGTTTACAGAAAAACAAAAGACTGTGCACTAATGTGGGGATATCATGTCATATGTGCTTGCTTCAAGTTCACTTTTTGTTAAAAATGTGAAAGCTGTATGTGCTCACATCTTGGGAACGTCAGATTTCAATGCAAATTCCACCAAAATGATCTGAACAAGCACCCCCTCTGACATACCAAATCCTGCTGTGACTTAAAACCATTCTTTAAAGTAGGGACGATCACGATCTTTTTTCACTTGTGGCTAACTGACTTGTTTCCCTTCTTCATTACTTATGCTGGGCACCAACCACGATGGCATTGGGTTCCTTTTTAAAGTATTTAGCGATGGATTTTGGGAATGACGATGATTGCTGGACGTTAATGAACCCGGACCCGGTCCTAGTCTAGCCCAAGACAACATGAAGTTGTCAGTACACAACATTCGGACGGTGTACTATTCTATACGCGCCCTCCAAACGTCTTTGCACATTTCTGACGACAATAGGTACGGTCTAATTGACAAGCGCCCTCAGTTTAAGTGAAAGGCGGATCAGGCTCTACCACTAGACCAAACTGTCTCGGATTTTCCTAGGAAATGGTAGAAATTTGGATAAAAATTGACTCCATTTTGTTCAAACCAAACAAATTCCACTTCTGCATAAGCTGAATAAAAAAGAAAAAAAACAACTCAACACTAACCCATGAAAAATATACCGACCAGTGTACCTAGGCCGTTGAACATCATGATTATACCGAATCCTTTGGCGATTTGGTCCTCCCTGAGTACTACTCGAACACACATAATAGAAACAGCAAAGATTAAGCCGGACGATAGACCGAAGGTAATTGCAATAACAAGGAGAGAATTCATGGTAAAGGCAAAAGGAACCAAAAAATTTCCAGAGGCATTTATAAAACATGCTAAGGAATACAAAGACATCGGGGATATAACCTTCCAGTCTAAAAGGACGCCATGAGTTGCACGGCTGATGGTGCTGCCTACCCCAATAACAGATAGTAAAAGGGCTCCTTGAAATTTGGACAGACCAGCCTCGTACACCGCCTTGGATGAGAAGAACACGAGTGAGCCGTAGTATCCATAGCCCATGACACAGCAAGACGCTGTGACAGTTATAAAACGAGGGTTCTCACGTAAAAGGTTAAATCCGAGAAATTTCGGTATGTTAATAATGTAGCGTTCAAATCTTTCTAAGAGATTCCTTTGACTCTCGATGGTTGTCCGATTTTTACGGGCAGTTTCTTTCTGTAGAAGATAATATTTCTCTTTGTCCGAAGGCCGGAATAATAGGCCACTAAAGCAGACTAAAAGAGTTATGGCTGACATAATTTGTAATGCACCCTTCCATGAATATTTAGAGCTCAAGGATTCCACCATGAGGGGAATGACTATTATTCCGACGCCAACTCCAGAGTATGCAACGCCATTGGCGAAAGCCAGCTTCTTTTGAAAGTAAAATCCGATGACCGTCACGGTTGGTTGGTAGGCGAGACCTATGAAAAACGCTGCATAATATGAAGGGAGAGAAAACAATAAATTAGGAAGAAACAATACTTCAAACTTGTCGACTATTAAGTAACTTATAGAAGGCATGTAGACATCATGAATAGCTATATTTGCTTATGGTGGTTCGCACCTTAATACTCAAAATTAACATCCATAATGCAAAACAGTTTGTCGTATGAACACCATTGGTGACGAACGTGATCGATGATGCCAGTACTACTTTTTTGACCGAAAGCGGTTTGTGCATAAAACCAGAAAGAAAAAGGCTTAATAAGTGATTCCTTACCGCTAAAATGTAATGCTTCTTTTCATCATATTGACAGTGATTCATTATGTTTGTCATGATTGACAGTACTCCGTAATGTACCCACAAAATACACATGCAAGGCAACCAAGCTTCCTACATTGAGATCCACATTGCCCCTTGTGAATCCAAATGACATTTGACCTCCACCGAAAACTATTGGGATCATTTATTCACTATGCACCATATACATGACAAGTATGAGGACCCCTACAAGTTACCTTTCTTGTAATAACGTGCAATAAAGCTTGTAAGGCTTTGACACCGCTGACCACAAATGACCTTTGACCTTCGCGAAATTAAAATGGGATCATCTTCTCAATAAGACCAACCTACACACCAAATATGAGCATAGTCACATGTAACGTTCTTGAGATATCGTGTTTACAAGGTATGACACTTGACCTCCGCCAAAAACAATAGGGATCATCTACTCAATATGGCCAACCCACACACCAACTTTGAGATTAGCCAGACTTACCCTTCTTGAGATATCGTTGTTTTTACACACAGCCTGAGGACCTCATTGTGTTTTCCTTTGTTCTTGCTCCTTAACCCTAACCTTAGCAATAGACTGTCTATTGTTCGGACAAGAGAAGACTCCCAAAATCTATTGAATTTCCACCAGTCCTCTGTTTGAACTACAATACAGGTACACACCCAGACACACACATACACACGACATCACCATCGCATAAATCCCTTGCCTGCCTTCGGCAAGGAATCAATCAGTAGCCAGTTAACTACCCGCTAAGCCACCAAGACGCCATTTATATATAGACGAATTCGGACAGCAAAAGATGGTCTGGTTTTAGTCGGCCATGAATGGGGTCTATCACCTTTTAATCTTTCGACTTCCTAAACTACCTGTACCATGGATGATTGTACACTAAATTTTGTCTCGATTCCGTCAATTTGACTGAATGTAAAGGTTCATAATTCATATAGATAATAAGTGATGAAGGTTAAAGGCTAACGGACCCCACAAATAGCTGCCTAAAGTCACTAAAAACAAGCGCTTATCGGCCGGGATTTGATCCGAAAATCGTTCCGAAAAGGTGCATCAAGTACAAATGGTATGTATCAGAATTGATCAAGGTTGTTGAAGATTTTTGCTCTACTTCAGGCTTATCCTCCCATTACGTCCCTTACAATGCAAAATACCTTGAAAAAAGAACATTGGATAAATGTGCCACAGCTCAGTTGTGAAGGACGTTAATAACATCAACGCTGCAAATACAACGCCACCGATTATGACGATTGGTCTCGTGCCGAATCGAGTAGACAATCCCCCAGCCACAAGACCTGCGAAGTAGAAGAGAGAAATATCGAATAATGATGGAATCATGGCCGTAAGGAACGGGAGGATTGGGGGCTGCCCCCATTAATCGGCCAAATATTTGCTGAATCGGCAGACATCGAGGCCACAGAGAAAGGAAAAGGGGCGGGATATGGAGTCGGGCGAAAAGTCACCGCCCCCTGAGAGAATGAGCCCCGTATGGCCATGGATATACTTGGAATAATAACCACCGTAGCCCCAATACACGCCAATAAGCTTTACAACCATACCCTAAGTCACATTTCCCAAGATAAACAAGTTTCGGCTTCACCATTCTTGGAGCAAATAGCCTTACAAGCCAGCTATACTTCTCCTTAAAAAGTCTATTTATATTACACGATGAACCTGTCTGTCATTTAACGATTAATTGGTATATCATTCGAAGCATTTCATGCCAGTGTTTCCATTTCAATAACGATTAAAACGTGTACTGTCCAGTTCCCGTCTTCACAGTAATCTCGTCCTTTTTCCTGCAAATAATCTACATACTGTATTTTTAAGTCAGGGAAATGGAGCCCAAACCAATCTTGAGGCTGTCGTTTTGTAAGTTGTGCAATGTAACTTTTTCACCTCTGTCGACGGACATTTGTATGTTCACACGGGAAGTGGGTCTGTTGAAATACCTCAACCCCTCAGTGAACCGGTCTGTTACTTAACGATTAATTGGTCTATCATTCGAAGCATTTCATGCCAGTGTTTCCTTTCCAATAATGATTAAAACGTGTACTGTCCAGTTCCCGACTTCACAGTAAGGTCGTCCTTTTTCCTGCAAATAATCTACACATTTTTAAGTCAGGGAAATGAAGACCGAACCAATGTTGAGGCTGTCGTTTTGTAAGTTGTGCAATGTAATTTTTTCACCTCTGTCGACGGACTTTTGTGTGTTCACACGGGAAGTAGATCTGTTGAAATACTTCGAAGCCTCGGCTCAAAGTATGAGAAATGCAAAAACAAACAACCCACAGCATTACCGATTTAGTCGGGCGAACCATGTTCAAGCTCTTTTCACGAATTCCTCAACACAACGATCCTACAGCATGCTACGCTAATATTGAGGATAAGAACTAGCTAAAAATCGCGTTTTTCGTACTAAACTTTCCATACCCGATCAAGGTACATTAGAGAATTCCGCTCCTTGAAAGTGGACGTCATGACTTGGCCGATTTCTTAATGACTTGGTCGATTTCACAACAAACAGAAACCGCTGAAAACATGGCGGTTACTGCACCATGTAATCTGCAACAATGTTGTTTTTTGTTAGTTATGTAACAAGCAAGGGCTTCAAGGACAGGATAAGTTTGTCCACGCTTCAAAGGAGTGGATCCTCTCATGATAAACCGAATCCTGTCGAATGTGCAGTATGACAATAACTAATTTAGTCACTGGAATTTATTTTGTGGTGCAATCGACCGTGCATGTTGAGAAATATAGACGAATCCGGACAGTCAGGTGATGGTCTGATTTAAGTCGGACATAACTATACATAACTTAAGTCTTTCAAATTCCTTGCTTACCTGTATCATGGATGGTTTCACACTAAATTGTATCTTGATTCCCTCAATGTCGTTGAATATGAGGGTTTAAAATTCATGTAGACGATATATGAAGACGATATAAGACTGATGGACCCCAGTAATGGCTGCCTACATATAGTCACTAAATACAAGCGCTGATCGGATTCGTCTATATGAATATTAAATGAATAACGCGTAAAAACTCAGCAAATTCAGAAGACCGACAGTATACGGGGTGGAACGTGACCTCCATCATTGTAAACACAAATTAGTCAAACAGTACCTGAATTGACTAGGACTAATCTAGTTATTTACAATATTGACTAATATTTGATTAATAGTTGACCCAATTGGCAGATTGGATTAGTTTCTAACAAATACTTAGCCTCCTTGACTGAGTTAGGAGCTACTTGTAGTCCATTAGTCCTACTACGAAATCAGCCAGATATCATCACAAACTAGTCAAATATGAGTGACTAAACGTTGTTAGTCAATTCAGACATCACTTTATAATTTGTGTTTACAGTGATCCAAGCTCAACAAATGATGTTCATTCATTATATTGAAGGTGAAAATAGAATCGTACCTGCAATTGTTATCACAAAATTCCATGACAGACGTGTACAGCCTCTTTTGTAGGTTATATATGTGATAGAAGGTAGTCTGAAATAAGCTTGAATGCACGATTAACGTTTAACAACGTACAATTTACGCGGACAAAATTATGCAAATGAAAACGCTATTTCAGGGGGAAGATGCGCACTGTTTAACAAGGCGTTTCTTGATTGGCTGTGGTAATTGTATTGCATCGATTGTTTTCTTTGTTCGGGTTAGAGATAAGGTTAGGGATAAGGGTTATCGTTAGCTAGTAAAGAAATTTCTGGTTAAACAGTGCCCATCGCCCCATTTCAGGATCCCTTAGTTCTTTAAACCAATTTTTGTACGCCGCTACGAACGATACCCAGACGACGGTGCCTGATACGGCATGCGCTCTTGGTCAAAATTCTTCTAAAAGCACCGGGGTTAAATTTAATCAGGGTCGTTCTAAGTACCCCAACACAATCCTGGTTATATTTCAACTCAAATCCTGGTTTAATTAACTCAAGTCCAAGTTGTTTCAACCAGAATTTGTGTTACTTGTACCAGGATTTGCATTAAAATTTAACCAGGATTGTGATGGAGTAAATGGAACACCAATCTCTGTTAAATTTAACCTCGGTGTTTTAGGAGTGTAAGTAAAGCAGGATACGTGGAAGTATAGGAGCGATATGCGGTTTGTGATGATAAATTAAAATTTCAAAAGATTGCCAAAGCCTGGGCACGGATTCGTCCTATATTATATAATTTATTCGTCATGTCAGTGTATATTTCTTGCTGCAACTATTCTGAAGCACCCGTGTCCCATAAAAGGAACACATGCATGACTTAAAACGTACACGGCTTCAATTAAATTTACGTCACGTGAAACGAATTCAAATCGTTAACTTTAACATTTACTGCATATCACCTTGTTATATCGAATACTTGAAAATGAAAGGGTTTTATTACACTGTCTGCAATATTCAATAACATTGTGATAGGAGATAGGTACCAAAAACGAAACGGCTGAAAGCTTTTAAAAGCGTGAGAAATAAATAACTTGCAGGTACAAACCATTTAAAGCGAGACATATAAATCCACTACAACCCGCGGAGCTGGCGAAGCTTTTTCGTTCAACTCTTTGCTACTCCGAGGAGCGGCGCCACAAAAGATTCAGAAGGCGCACAAAATTTTCAGTCACGCTGGCACTACGTACGCTATTGAATCTATACAGGTTGTACAAACTACAAACATACAGTACTACTATAAATCTCTTTACACACTATTTTAAGTTGCACTGTGTATGTTTCAATACCTCAGTGTTACCTTTGCAGGGAGCTCCCTGCTCTTTTATACCTAAATTGGGCAGCATCGATCATCGGGAGAGGGTATGGTTGATACTGTGGGCAGATGGTGCAGTAACAATGGCTGAGGTAGGGTACGTAGGGCGGTACTGGGGTGGTACTTTGTTACAAGTGCATATGTAGCAGTAAACGGGAAGAAGGTAAGTGTTGTAGGAAATGGAATCTCTTTAAAGGAAGGAGGCATAAGGCTCGAATTTGAGAAATGTAATTTCTGTTGACAATATAATTAAAATCGGATTTCAAGCAGTGCGTTGCTGAATTCTGGTTATGTGGGCTCTCCAAAATGCAATTCTTCACTTCCAGAAGCAAGTATTCTAATTTTCGGGCCCAACTGGGTCCAAAGTACACTAATATTATACCTCAGTAATATTTGGTCACTTGACTATTAGCAGGAATAATCATTACAAAAAAGATAAGGAAAACAAAGAATTGGCAGAGTTCTAAACTTGGTTCCAAGGAAAATTTCCAAAACGAGACCCTTCTTTCGAGAGGTCGTTGACCATGTGGCCAGTAAAAAATACAGATTTGAAGAAAACAAATCTGATGGTAGGTCTCCAAGAATTTCATATTTGTTATGAACCTCCTTCATGCTCCAATTACGTGATGAATATGATCCCTGTGGCTTATTTAAAAAGATACTGCGGGCCCTGGGGCACTTAATTACAAATATGACATTTAATCAGAGGTGTTTTTACTTGCACTAAGAGCAAGAGGTCATGTGCACAGCCGCAAAAAAATGCGTCTTTCTAGCCTTATACTTTTTGAGTATTGAACACCTAATTTTGGATATCCAGACCCGTTCTTGGCTATTTAAACACTTTCAACGGGTCACTTGAGGGCCACCATATTCAAAAGCCGTCATCGGCGAAATCAAACGATTACAATTAAGTGCTGCTTCTCATACAAAAAAAGGTACGGCGTACCATGGAAGTACCGTTTTGGACACCCATGATGTACCACCTTGGACTTCCATGGCCGCAGAAGGACAGAAATATCGACCTCACCAACCTCAATGCCTCAAGACAATTGGTCATTGGTCATTGGTCTGTCATGTATGGCTCCAACTTCTAGAATATATATGAAGAACAAACTCATGATCTTTGCCAAAGGCTCAAGAAATAAGTGCAGTTTCGAAACACTTTCACTTAAAGAGCCAATCCTCTCACCCCAAACTACGATTTTTGTAGGGGATAACAGAAATTCTCAACTGACTCAGCTCTTCGATAGACAGCTAGTTTAAACAATGCACAGTACCATTTACTAATATTACACAACCTGTACTGTACTGTACTGAGAATACTTTAATTACACATTGGGGTCTTGTATATACGCACCGTGAAGTAGGACTGAGACCCCATTTTCGTTCAAGTTCGTACTGACGAAAACAAGGGACGCCGTACACTATGGTGCTGTGCTCGGCTTGTACATCCCACGATAAGCCCCACAATTACATGCCGCAACGAATTACCAAACTCGTTTATTCAAAGAACTTACATCCAAAAGGTCCATTGAGGGCCGATAGGATACCAACCCATGCGACCTGAGGGGCTCCAACGGAAAAGTATTTCTGCCATTCGACGTAAAACGAACCCATGCCTTCCACGTAACCTAGGAGTAAGAAAATACAGAATAATCAACAGTTGATTGGAGCACTGATGCAACTCGGGAAATGAGATGACCGAATGAAGATGGGATAAAAACTCAATTGTGACACGTTTCCCGATGGGATTATTAAATAACGGCTAGACCCAGCATCTGCGTTACAGGCTGCACGACATATTCCTTGTTCAGCTATATCTCTGGAAGCTGAGGACTGAAAAACCGAGTCCGAAAAGTTTCAGATTTACAGTAAAGATTGAGTTACATAAAATACATTGTGGAAGAAATAGTGAAAATACGTTTGGCTTCTTTTTATTCCAAACAAGTAGGGTAGTTACAGGGGACAGGGGGAGATTGCCGCCCTGCGAGAGAGACGTAACATCGGGAACGCGTCGTGTGTTCTATGATCGCACACCCCCCTCCCCACCCTGTCGCTCGAAGAATCTGGAAATTCGGAAATTTAACATTTGAGACACCAGTCAACAACAGTGCGGGTTTCTCAATTTTTCCTTCATAAAATTCCGAATTCTTTTCAATGAAAGTTCTATATTTGCAATTATTTGGTTTTAAGGGCAAAATTCTCCACGCGTTTCGCGCGCCCCAAATCGCAATCTCTAATACGGTACATCAAGTGGGCGCTCATATATCAGTCTAGCGGTAAACCTTTCCTAACCGCTACAGTGCCGTTTCCCCAAGTTTTATTCAATACAGAATCTTTATTTGAAATATTTTGTTTAAAAAAGGCAAAAAAAGCTTTGGAGGCTTTTTTAATGTCACCGGGAAGCCTTTGTTCAAGCCCCTGAGAAATACGTCGAAAAGCACGAAAAATTAATTCTAAGGGCCCAACTCCCACCTTCATATGGCATTCGTGAGCCGAGATATAGAATTTGAAAGTAAATTCACTCAAATTAAAATGGTACATTGTGCAATAATTTGTGATGTCATTGTTCAACTTCTCCAATTACAATCTTTGTATCTTTTTTTTTTTGAAAGTTACTGCACCTTGTATACCAAGGTGTGATGACACTCTTATGGGCTGATGTAATTAATTAAGCTCTTTCTGTGCAACATGCTGTGCAAGCAAACAGGAAGTTTTCAACGTCATACAAACTTCTTTAATTTAAAAGGGAAACAAAGCAGGCTGTACAACAAGAAATCACAAATTATTGCGAAATATACTAATCTGCTTTAAGTGTACAAATTTTAGCATCTTATATCTTGGCTCAAGGATGTCCAATGGCAGCTGTGGAGCTAGAATTCATTTTCCATGCTGTTTAATAGGTCTATAAATCTTCAATTTTCTTTTACTTGAGGTGCACAGGTCTTTAAGTTCTAGTGCGTACATGGATACAAAAATGAGACAGGCGGACGAGGAGGTATATTATAGAAAAATACCGTCATGTACCATGGATAAGTGACATTTGACAGGATCTTTCATAAACAGGTATGACACTTACAAAAAGCGTTGGAAAGGCTGGTTTTCTTTTGGGATAGGGGTGTGCCCAATTTAAAGAAGCTTAAAAATCCATCTGAATGAGCTCTATCTACTGTACGAAAAAAGAGAAAGTGACGGGTGGTTTTGAAAAGGCCAAGACTAGTTCCCATCAAGACGGACGACTTGCTGACATTATGACAGCAGTCTGGGGTTAACTGTTACAAATATATGTCGTCCGTGGTGAATTGAGTTTAAAGAACATAAAGACGTCAGGCAATAGCTAGGCTATATTCCTTTCGTCGTTGCCACCCATCAATTTAACTTCAAACAACTTTGCTTTCTTATTCGACTTTTGGTGATTATTCGATCACCAATTGTTTCCTTGGGCTATGGGAATGTTTGCCCGTTTGACAGTTTGATAGTGTGCCGAGTGGGTTGAAATGCAAATATTTGGCCCATTTTGAAGCATACTAAAACGTACGGCGACCAAAGATTCGCCACACTTTGGACGAAATTATTATGTCCGATACGGGGTGCTAATGTCGAAATGTTAAAGAGTGAACTAAGTCACTCTCCAAAAGAGTAGACACTGTGAATTCACTACAAGAAGGGTTAAAATGGCTCTCAGAAGACCAAAATTCGCTCCGAAAGGAGTGCAATTCACTCCAAGAAAAGTGAAATTCACTTCAACAAGAATAAAATTCACTCCCTGACGAGTGCCTACCGCGTGTTTTTTTTCTAAGAGTGACCGCTGAAGGCACTCCATCAAAAGTGAAACTTCGCTCTTTTGGAGTGAATTCCTCTCTCCTTGGAGTAAATTAACGCTCTTTTAGAGTGAATTCCTCACTCCTTGGAGTGAATTGACGCTCTTTTTGAGTAAACTGCTCTCTCCTTAGAGTAAGTTAACGCTCTTTTAGAGTGAATTCCTCACTCCTTGGAGTGAATTGACGCTCTTTTTGAGTAAACTGCTCTCTCCTTGGAGTAAATTAACGCTCTTTTAGCGTGAATTCCTCACTCCCTGGAGTGAATTTACTCTCTTTTAGAGTGAGTTCCTCTCTCCCTGGAGTGAATTAACTCTGCAGTGTAAACTTGTTTTCCCTCTATTCGAGAGTAACAAAGTTCATTATATAACAATAAGACAGTAACCTCTGTGAATAATTCGACAAAGATGTATTGATTAAAAGTAGCCTAAGCCTTCTGTCATAAGTTACAAACTATTGGTAGGCCTTTGTGGGAGAAGCTGTTACGTTGCATGTTATGTTATTAAATATTAAGTCTAACAACCGTAGGGTGTCAAAGAGGAAAATTTGAATACTTAAACATCATTAATTGGTAAAAATCAGTCAATATTGTACAAAAATATGTAAATGTGTAGACATTTTGGCACCTGAAAATTTTTGAGAAAAATGAAACTGACTTTTCTAATTTTTGGAATATTTTTTCAAACTTTTACCATGTTCTTGTCACAATGGGTACTAAAACACATTCAAATAGGAATTTTCAACCATTTCAAATTTTCATCATTCTTATGGGAGAAGGTTAAAGACTGCTTTGGTGTCCCCGTTATGTTGGTCAATTTACTGGCCAAGTTTATGTTTGAATGAGTCTCCTCATGCATACATAATACTCAATGCAAAAATATTTGTATTTTTTATAATTGCTGTTAATCCTCTATCATGAGTGTAAATTTCAATCAGATAAAATGATTTTTAAATTTTGACCTCATGTCACACTATTGGACCCCTAGTTTATGGATTGAGCCATATGCGACCGTCAATGATATAAAACCGCCAGCACTGTAAACATAAATTAGCCAGTCAGTGCCTGAATCTACCAATCACGTTAGTCAACAATATGGACTTATATTTGACTAATGCGTAACCCATTTGAATTAGTTCCTAACAAATATTAACCCTCTCTGACTAAGTTTTGACTGATATTCTTTAGTCCTTCAGTTTACTTCGAAATTAGTCAGATATCATCACAAATTAGACAAATAACGTCGTTAGTCAATTCAGAAACCACTTCACTAATTTGAGATAACAATGCATTAAATTATCGCGAAAGAATGAGGTATGGCCACCAACCTTTCACTTCTCATAAATGGAGAAAACGTTTGCGAACTGCATTCATAATATTCTTCCCCGATCATTAATTTTAAGCCGTATGGAACACATCCATTTCCTTAGAGTGTGACTGGGAACCTGCAATTTATTTCACCCCAACAACCCCTTCCAAACTCAAAATCCTCTCCCACACCCCTACACTCTCAAACATCACGTTTAGGGACTAAACATTTTTCTGAACATATTTTTGCTCCCAGTTTGTAAACACGTTTAGATGGTACACGCAAGTGTCTAATCCCTAAACATTTCGCATTCAAACACGTTTAATTGCTTTTTACTCATTGTTTAATGCTTAAAGGTGTTTAGAATTTAAACGTGTTAACAAAGTGGGGGGTGGGTGGGAAGTAAGTGCTTAAAAGGCAAGAACAGTCACCCCAACTTGAAATACTGTAGCGGACTGTCCTGTTTTATGATTGGCTGTTGAGAGTCATGTGACAACAATCTTTCTCTTTAAGTGAGAAATTTACCAGAAATAACTGCTTGACTTAACTCGAATATCCCATACTGAAGTTATAAAATATCATGAAGGATACTTTGAAGAGATACTGTAAATAAGAACAAACTGTGGTACTGTATTTACTTGTTGCTACAAAATAAGTTCAATATGGTGGGACTAGCTCCTGATCTATTCAGGGTAACCCTTCAGTTGAGGGCATGTTTTCAATTGGTCTTTTCATACCCCTAGACGGGTATGACTTCGTCATGGAAACCCATACCCTCGACGGAAACGTTACCGTCACTACTATTGATCTTCAATTGCTTAACATGCCGTTTTTAGAGTGTACATACACCAAAAAGGTTAGGCCAGGACCAAAGACGGTGAAAAGAATACCTCATGGGGGTGCATTATTTTGAAGCGAGTTGCCATAGCAACGTGTACTGAGAAAATGATACGTTAAAATTTTCTTCAGTGTAAGAAAATTTCTTGACAGAAACACGGCGCTGTTTCATACCTCGTTTCTTTGGCTATGCAGCCTTGGAGTCGAGAATTCCCATATACACATACTGTAGCTACGCCACCCTCGCCTTATGTAACCCTAATTCCTAAGATGCATGTTCCGAAGGCCTGGACAGGAGTTTTTGAGAGGGGAGACTGGGGTCAAGGCCCTTTTTTTGGGAAGTCCAGTCTCTACACGAACAACTCAGGGATGTAAGTGGCTCCGGTGATTTTGCAGGAAAACCAAACCCATCACGGCCGGGGTGCAGAACCCGCGTAGGGCCCTGCTGGGGTCCAGGGGGCAGCCCAATAAAATCATGTTCCAAAACTCTTACGAGAGTGGACCTGGGGGCACGACTCTGTCATGGAGACACGTGCCCCCATTTCCTCGAAACTATGCCACTGATGTGCAGCTTTTTGTGAAATGGTGTTACGGATATTCGGGGGACTTATTGTAGAACTTAAATCATGACACTTTGTTTTCTCCTTCTGTTAATGGCGTAATCCTATCATCCCAAACAGTTCCAATTTTCCTGTCCCTCCCACAACTGCCCAAAATTCATCTTCATCCAGCGTCCAGACACAACTCACTTACCTTCAGGGTGAGCATACAAGACCCCAATGTGTAATCAAAACAATGTAAGTACTAAGTATAGTACTGTGGCTTCGGTCATAGAGCTGCATTTTTTTAACTTGCTGTCAACCAAAAAGCTGTGCAAAATGACAATTCCTGTGGGCTAACTACAAAAACTGCAGTTTAAGAGAGAGGTGTAGCCCATTAAATTTTTGTGACAAGAATAAGTAACGAAATTCAATATGAACCTGTATACGAAAATCCTTCTCCAGCTGTAAGATTTCAAAAATACAGACATAGCGTTTTAGTTGAGTTTCTTCTCTTTTCGTGTAAACACTGCACAAATAACAAAATGCCGATATTCCAGAATACCATTAAATCGCAACAGAAGAATGATAAACAACCACAAAGTCACGGTTATTGTGAGTTATGATGATCGAGGATCACAGTACATTTCACATTCAACACTACTTTGAGTCGCCATAAAACTGAACCGTTAAACGGGTAACGGCAAAGAACAGGGCGATAAAATGCTCTGAAGCAAAAGATGATGATTTGAATAAGCAGTCGGGTTCTGTTAATAATGCGGTAATAGTTCGGCGGGAGGGGGGGGGGCTGAGAAAGCTCACTGGGTTGTGAAACTTCATAGGAACCGTTAAAACACCATCACACTGGACTATAGTAATAGTTTAATTTGCATCCCCCCGTTAAGTCCCCAAGTAGGAAGGTTGCACGTACGACGTCAATTAACAACGGAACCTGACTGCCATTGTGTGTCTGGGGTTCAGCATATTGCAAGCAATGCAGAAGGGAAAAGAAGCCAGTGAGCCACAACTGGAAAAAAGACTGTGGGGGCAAAACCGAGCCACAAGGGCGCTTCTGTGGGTGGGGTCCAAGGCGGGGGGCTCTGGAAAGTCTTAGGTTCAAGCATATATCCGGATAAAAAATTAAGCCTTAGGAAAGGTTTTATTTTTTTGGATAGCCAAACCAGTGTTCCCGGTTGAAGCAGGAAAGGGGGGGGGGGGAAATCCCCCCCCCCTTCCAAGAGTTTCCAAAAAGGTAGGTAAAATCCACCACCCCTTTTTCAATTCCATAAAAATTAAAAAAATGTCAATATCTTGTTTTCCTTTCCAAAGAGAGGAAACTTTTTTGGCAATGTTTGAACTTAACACAAATAATTGGACTTTATAACCTTTCAAATTTCACCTTGCAAGGACCCTGAAGCAAGCTTTTGTCCCCCTGAACCCACTTGTAACAATAACCTAGGACAAAATTAATTTGGACTTGGGGATTAGCGGTAATTAATCTCCCTCCTCCTCCACCCTTTTTTCGTGTTACTGGCGGAACCCTTGCAAACTCCTAACTGACTCAACTTGCGGGGGGGGGGGGGGGGAAGTTGGGGGCAGGAAGGACATAATTGAGAGGCAGCGGCGGAGCCGGGGGGGCTTGGGGTCTTCAGGCTCCCCCAAAAGGTGGCCAGTCCCCCCCCCCCCCCCACCAATTAGACGCCGAACTGAAATGAGCTAATTGGAAATTTTTACCAGAAAGCCAAAAGGCTTAGTGATTCCTTGCCATCAAATACCTTACCTGCTTTCAAATTGACAGTGTTTTATAGATTTTTCTTTACATTTTAGGCACAGAACTTTCGCAATTTTACCGCTGGTGACCTCAAATGACCTTTAACCTCTACCAAAAACAATAGGCTTCTTTCTTTCAACATGAAAAATCTATATACCAAGTATGAAGAGTACCGGTCACTCTTATCTGGAGATATCGTGTTTACAAGCCATTTTCGATGTTTTCGCAATTTTACCACTGGTGACCTCAAATGACCTTTGACCTCTACCAAAAACAATAGGCTTCTTTCTCTCAACATGTCAAATCTATATCCCTAACATGAAGATTATCAGTCACTCCTATCTGAAGATATTGTGTTTACAAGCCATTTTCGAAGTTTTCGCAATTTTACCACTGGTGACCTCAAATGACCTTTGACCTCTACCAAAAACAATAGGCTCTTTTCTCTCAACATGAGAAATCTATATACCAAATATAAAGAGTATCGGTCACTCCTATCTGAAGATATCATGTTTACAAGCCGTTTTCTGTGCTTTCGCATTTTTACCGCTGGTGACCTCAAATGACCTTTGACCTCGACCAAAAACAATAGGGTTCTTCCTCTCAACATGACAAATCTATATACCAAGTATGAGAAGTGTCGGTCACTCCTATCCGAAGATATCGTGTTTACAAGCCATTTTTGAAGTTTTTGCAATTTTACTGCTGGTGACCTCAAATGACCTTTGACCTCTACCAAAAACAACCGGGTTCTTGCTCTCAACATGACAAATCCATATACCAAATATGGAGAGTGTTGGTCACTCCTATCTGAAGATATCATGTTTACAAGCCATTTTCGGTGTTTTCGCAATTTTACAGCTGGTGACCTCAAATGACCTTTGATCTCTACCAAAAACAATAGGGTTCTTCCTCTCAACATGACAAATCTATATACCAAGTATGAGAAGTGTCGGTCACTCCTTTCCGAAGATATCGTGTTTACAAGCCATTTTTGAAGTTTTTGCAATTTTACTGCTGGTGACCTCAAATGACCTTTGACCTCTACCAAAAACAATAGGCTTCTTTCTCTCAACATGACATATCCATGTACCAAATATGAAGAGTGTTGGTCACTCCTATCTGAAGATATCATGTTTACAAGCCATTTTCGGCGTTCACGCAGTTTTACAGCTGGTGACCTCAAATGACCTTTGATCTCTACCAAAAACAATAGGGTTCTTCCTCTCAACATGACAAATCTATATACCAAATATGAAAATTGTCGGCCACTCCTATCCGAAGATATCGTGTTTACAAGCCATTTTTGAAGTTTTTGCAATTTTACTGCTGGTGACCTCAAATGACCTTTAACCTCTACCAAAAACAACCGGGTTCTTGCTCTCAACATGACAAATCCATATACCAAATATGGAGAGTGTTGGTCACTCCTATCTGAAGATATCGTGTTTACAAGCCATTTTCGAAGTTTTCGCAATTTAACCGCTGGTGACCTCAAATGACCTTTGACTTCTACCAAAAACAATAGGCTTCTTCCTCTCAACATGACAAATATATATACCAAATATGAAAAGTGTCGGACATTCCTACCTTAAGATTTCGTGTTTACAAGCAAGTGTCACAAACACACACCCAAACATACACGCACACGCACACACACACACACACGACATCACTATCGCATAGATTCCTTGCCTGCCTATGGCAAGGAATCAAAAACTTATTGAAACAATTTTATTAAGTGGGATTTTTAGCCCTGCCAGTAGCTACAGTTGATACAGGGGGAGGGCGATTACCCCCCTGGCTCTGCAAAGTTAAAAAAACGCGATTTTGCCATTTGCGACACCAGTAAATTAACTTCAGTGTGGTTTTCCCAACTCTGCTTTCATGAAATTCCGCATTCTCTCCAATGAAAGATTAATTTTTGTAATTATTTGGTTCAAAAATGGAAATTTCCGCGCGCTTTGCAATACGGTATGCAATTTTTAATACAGTCGTGTTTGCTCATGAATCAGTTTAAAGATCATTTTGGAACTCTGGAAATGACAAAATCACCAGATCTTCAAGTGATAATGGCAACTACAGTGCTATTTCATTAAATTTCAAATTGTCTCTAATATATAATAAACTTTTGACTTTTAAAATCATGTTGTCGGAGAGCCTCAATTTGTAGGCCAGTTTGTAGGCCTAACATTGTGTATAGCAACAAGTACAGGGTCAGGCCCAATAAATATGTACAATTGGCCAAAACTCGTGTCGCATGTGATTACTTCGGTATAAGTAGAAATATATGACAAATAATTTTGTATTATAAGTTCAATATGCAATATAACATATAAATACAAAAAACTTTGAAAATTTTACCTCCTGGCTGTAAGTATTTTTTAAGTACGGTAATACTAAACATGGATCATCAAGCTAAAATGGGCTGTCGCAACAGTGTTCCCAAAAGTAAAATTGTTTAGAATTATTATATCCTACACATATTCTCATAAATTTGAAAGCCTTTTAAAAGATTATTACCATGTCCATTAGAAAATAACATATACTTACGTCTGTGGGTACACTAAACCTTGATACCTAAAGAACAAAAGTTGTCTCAAATAATATGGTAACTTACGTTACCTTCATTCAACATATCCCTGTAAACATATTTGTTCAGATGCAATCAACTTGTTTTTGTCTTAAGAAGGTCAGGTTAGATGCTACTTACATTCAACCCAGGCTCCTCGCTCCTTGAATTCTTAAAAAAAATTGATTTGAAGTTAAGCTTACGCCTTAAAATTGCTCATTTTTTACAGTATAGATAAGCCGTGTAACATACGTTACGTCAGTCCCCGAGTTTGTTAAAACTCACACATGCAGGATTTCGGTTTGTTCAGGTTTGTTTAAACAGAAGCCCCTTCAGTGAATTGTGATTACTTGGTAGTGTTAAGTACTAGCAACTTATTTACAAACAACCACAATCCAGTGAAGCAAGGTTCATTTCCTTTTGGTACTTTGAATGCCACTTTTAACTTACGTTACTGTAACTTTCGTTACCACGCCTTTTCTGAAGGTCATTATCTCCATAGGTAAGTCCTTGTTTTCTACACGTAATCATAGCTAATGTGTTACCCACTTTGTACAATTACGTAGAAACTTCAAGCAGCGCAGTATGCTACAAGACGGTGAGGTGAAGACGTAGTAATCGGTATTATTTTGCAAATAGAAATATTCCTGACAAGTCATACCCTTTTTTGTTTTCCTTTTATTATCTACATGAACCCTAGGCTACCTGTGAAGGTATGTGAAATCATGGTTGAATAGAAAAATAAATGAATCCTTTAAGAATATAACCACATTGTGTTATGCAAGCTATCTTGTATTTTCAGCCAAATGATCTTGTAGGTTACTTTCACGCTGTAACGTACGTTATGCTTCAACATAGGAACTGAAAAGCGTCACACAGTAATTATTTAATTTCCTTGGTGAAGAGGAACAACGTAAAATACTAAAAGATAACTGTGGGCTTTGCATCCACTAGTCTCATGCGTGTAACTCACAATATGTCTGTTTCATATCATGTTGAATCCATAGGTAACGAAGGTTACACTGGTTTCGGAGACCATTGTTTCTGTTGCATGTAAAGTGCATTTTAGTTCCACAACTACTTCAAAGAGTCAACTTTGGACAACCAACGTGTGAACAGTGTCCTCATTTACGGGGTGTCAGGCATTGTTCACGTTACCCCAATCATATTAACGAAAAATTGATTTACTCTAAAACTCATTTAAAAGACATTAAAACGTAGGGGTGCGGGATGGGCTAAATACCTGTATACAGACAAAAAAAAAATCAAAAGGACTGGGAAATGTTATGCCATTTTCGGTGATCTTGGAGGCATGTTTCGGCCAAAATGTTTCTGGTTCTTTCCGCTCTAATTAGCTGATGGTTACAGTCTGATAAGATCAGTCAGTTCTCAGCCCCCACTGGCGTCCAAAGCATGAGTAAACCACTGTGTATGGGTTTCATTTCAAGTAAACCTGGCTGGTGGAAGTGACAACACACTTTTTTTTCATGACTTGACCCACTGCAATATCTTCATGAGGATTTTAGTCTGGACCCAAAGTTTATTTGTACAAAAACCCATAATGATAAATCCGGTTTTCAAGTTGAATGTCCAGCAGCATTAAGGAGAAGCTTCGGATTTACCAAACTTCCAAGTTATGACCTAAGGAGGACGCGCTCTGTGGTTCATCGAGCTAATCTGCGGTTACATATATAGCTCACCCCTTTTAGGTCTTTTTAAGATCTGACTTCAAGAAACCGAGGTTACATCAACATATATTCACTAGTTTGTATAGGCACCGTTGAGAAACGGAAAACGGAAAAGGGGACATCCCTCCCCGAGAACGGTGATCTGTGTGTGTCCTTTCCAAAAAATAAATATTGGAACCCATGCCGTGGCCCAGTGCCAAAGCAAATTCCAAAACCATACACCTACATACGTTTTGCCCATAAACACTTCAACAGTTCAAAAAGGTACAAAAGACTTCAAATGATCTTAAATGTTGCACCAGATTGCATCTGAGAGTTCTTGGATGTTCAACAAAGGGGAGAGCCAGGGGTAGTATTGGTAGGTAGGAGGGGTACATGATAATGCGGTTCTTGTAAAAAGGGGTTACGACTTTGTTTCATTCAAGGCAAAATCTTGTTTTGTAATATGCCTAATATCTAGATAACGTAATGTATTTGGGACTTGCGTAGATCATTAGGTGAAAGTCAAAGCAAAGTGGAATGCAACACAGAATGAAAATTTTTGTGAGAAAACTATATTGAAGAACCAGCATTTCAGCTTCACCGATCGCTAAAATACAAGAAATGATTTTATATTTTCAAAGTTATTGTTACATGTTAACAAAGGTGAATTTAAGAAGAGTCCTATATAAGAGCCCCTACCCTGTACAATGCAAGAATGCAAGAAAAGAAATTTCAAGGATTTGTTCATAACTTAATGTCAGTTATGTGTTACTGTTGCAACAATTTCAAATTCAATATAAATGTACTTGGTCCCAAGGTAAAGTAACGTAAGTTACATATGGTATATCTTACTGCTGCTACAAATATGTTACTTTACGTGGAAGTACAAGTACTATTTGATGTTTATATTTGTTTTGCAATCAGCTTTCACTAGTGTGTGTGCATGAGAATAAATCGCTAAAAAGCCGTGAAGGATGAAAAAGTTTGACAGTCGCATATAATTCATGCTCATGTAAAAACTTGCACTTAATGAAATAGTCTTTAAGGAAACAAACTTCTATATGGTGCTATTCCAAATAGCAGAAAATTTGAAGTTAAATCAGTTGTTTTTATAAGATGCTTTGAAAAAGTGAGGTTATATGAGTTTGTTAATTCGATCTTACAGATTATTCTTTACTGGGTCTATATACGTTGTCCGTGTAACTTACGATACCATGAAATGTAACTTACGTGATTGCACTTCGAGTCAAAGTTACTTCGAAAACTGTTTATTTAGTCAACTGAAAAATCATAGTGAAAAACCTTGTCCAAGTGAGAATTGCTTCTGCCCAAAAGGCTTATGTAATGTCCGATTGTAACAAAAGTAGAGAAAACAATAGTAAGTCGGCCTCCGATCATTCATTTGCTCTGAATTAATATCAGACATAATTCGCATTAAAAAGCTATGAAGATGTAAAGAAAAATGAATTATACTACTAATGCAGTATTTTCATACAATGTACCGACAGTCACGCTTTAGAAATTTTTTCGTATCTGACATTAGTCCCTCATTTATATTTTCCTCATTATGTTATGTGGTAGTAACGTATGTTACACACCTAAAAAATAGAAGTTTGATGAAAATATTTGTAAAATTTTAATTATGAAACATTTGGTGCTTATTTGGTACGCAATAATCCTTCAACATGTCGCCTTTAAAAAAATCAGAGAGAGAACAAAATTAGACAAACTTAATTTTCTTCAATTTGTCATTTTCCATTTGTACATAATTATTGGGCCTGACCCTACAGCGATCTCTGGTCGACGTGCAATCTCAGACTTGTCAATAAGAAATAATCCCTGGTAGCATTCCCATATGGGCCCCATATCGACAAACATATGGGGCCCATATACCTTTTGCACCCAAGCCCCATATGGGAACCATATGAGCCAGCCCAGGAAACCCATATGATGCATATGGGATAGTGCTGGGACCCATTTGGGCAATTGCCCCATATGGGACCAAGTACTATCCCATATGGGCATAAGGGCATACCGGGCTGGCCCATATGGGCCCCATATGGGTCTTGGGTGCAAAATAAATATGGGACCCATATGGTTTGACGTATATGGGGCCCACATGGGAATGCTACCTGGGATACAGATTGTAGTAATTCGAGCTGTTCACACTTTTTTTAAAAATAGGAATCCCAGAAACCAAAATTTTCTCCAATACAAGCTCCGTATTTCCAAATATTTGTACAAAAAGGGTGAAAATTTTGGCTCGCTTTGAGGCCACAAATTTCGTCCCCGGAGAAATATTTATCACGCGTTAAAAAAAGAATCGGAAAATTTGGGTAGGCCTACATGCCGCCTGAAAAAATGTCTACCTACGCCACTGAACTCTACCGTTAATCCTCTACACATCTGAAATGAGGAAAATAGAGGCCCAATTTGTATTTTTAACGGTGTTTTGAAAGTTTAAATGTTATTATTATCTATGACCCACGCCTTAAAACACCTGTAACCTGTTGTAGAAATGTCACACATTCGACAGGCTACGCTATGCATTGAATCTTGGTGTGGCCATATGATAGTATTATTCCCATGCCGGTTGTAGCACTCGGTGTTAGTATACAAGCTGGAGTTTTGCAAAAATAAACGGCAATTCCACAGAATGCACTGGCCCAGTGTTATAACTTTAGCGGCAATTCCCCAGACGTAGGTACAGTATCGTAACAGCACTGTGCATATGGGGAGCTGCCAAGTGGAAGCTCTCTGGTAGGCCTACATACACATTACGGCGCGATGATCACCCCTCGCCACGTTTCGCGTTCCTCCTCAGCCCCAACAAAAATCCTAGCAGAACTACCGCCAGGGCGGTGCCCCTGGGCGCCAGCAAGGGCCCTAGGTCGGCACCTTTGACCCCACGCCCGGGCCTTGGGCTACGCCATTTG
Organism: Holothuria scabra; assembly: GCA_037179385.1. Classification (NCBI taxonomy): domain Eukaryota; kingdom Metazoa; phylum Echinodermata; class Holothuroidea; order Aspidochirotida; family Holothuriidae; genus Holothuria; species Holothuria scabra. The sequence goes on along the minus strand of CM074189.1, from coordinate 47,339,754 downwards.
GATTGCCGCTAACGTGGAAATTGAAATACTATAAGCCACCCAAAAATTTTCTCAGCCCCCCTAGCCTCCACAACTTAAAAATCTTCGGGCCGCCGGAACGCCGATCGAGGGGTTATTTCTCTCCTCGTCCCCTCCCCAATAGCGTCCCCCTCATATTGCACCACATTGCATCCGATGGAAGTCTAGGGTAGTAGGCCTTTTCAAAGACTCTCAAAAGGAAAAAGGGGCGCCCCGCGCCCGTCCTCCTTTCATCCAGTCGTCGAACCCCTCCCCCACCCCCGACTAAAAAAGTATGACGCGATCACACTGAAACGAAGTCCGATCCCGATCGGATTTTTGGTTAAATTTTCTGATATTAGGCACATATCCAATAGGCCTATCTACAAAGGCAACACCTCACACTTGAAAGGAGCTGTTAATAAGTGCATGATTCTGCATACTTACAGAATGATTAATTTAGCTATTTACCAGCATTGTGTGTTTTCTCTTCATTTGATATCATTCGTTCTTACATAGTGCATATCATGTACCCTCACATACAAAACGCTAGCACCGAATCACATATTTTCACAATTAAGAAAAGTAAAAGTCACATCTTGAGACTTCTTAATCTTAAAATGACACCCCAACCCACACCCTCTTCGCGCACAAGCGCTCACGTGATCGGTCGCTTCAGGCAGTCCCTCACAAAAGCATGGCTTCGCCTCCGGGCTTCGCACCTATAAGTGATCTGTATTCCCTAAAATATGCAGTATAAAGTAATATAATTATATGGCAACAATGGCAATGGACGAAAATATTACTCTGTTTCACCCACCCCAACCCCGCTCGGACAACGTTAACGTTACTGCAGACGTACTGAGGCTTAGATCTCTTGAGATCGACAAGTACTTGCCCACTACGTACACCGCACGTGGAGCCGATCCTGCTTTTTCAGCTCACAGTTTCAAAACCAAGGATACGACTGAACAAGGAATATGAAGTACAGCCTGCTACGCAGGTAATTTGCCCTCACGAAATAATGACATAATTTCTCTTACAAAACTCATGGAATGATTCATTGTCTGTCCTCATGTACGACCTAATTAATCTCCTCGGTTGCTGATGGAAAAAAGAAATCGATTTGGACAATTGAACGGGAGTCGATCTCATTGAACATTCACGTGGAGGTATGAATATGACAATTAGGTCTGCATGAAAATAATCGATTGTATGCATTGTATTGTATTCAGTTACACTTGCACACTGACTCAAGCACATGAAACTAGCACAATCACCGTACGCGAAATGTAAACAATCATCATCTATGTTGATCTGTGAATTTGAATTAAGACGGAAGTGTCATACTTACACGTGTTGTCACAGCCAGTGCTACTAAAGGCTTATTTGACTTACCAGCAAGCAAAATTTCGTTGATTACCGACCCTGCTAATGCGATCCAGCCCCATCCACCGTCAGGCGCTGCAGGTATCTCCGCTGCCATTATGTACAAAATCTGCAGTGTTCAGAAATCGTATGAGGTAAGCTTGACACTTATAGTAGGACTGACTATAGTTGCAGGATAAAGTGAGAGTCGAAACTCACTTGAATTTTCGCAAAACTATGCATTCTGTTCCGTAAAAATGGCAGGCTATCAGCGGCAATGTGCTAGTAGAATGCGTACAATTTATGTCCACGAAAGTTCTTTCAGCACTACTTGAACACTGATTCCCAAACAATCAAATGAACTTGATCATGCGAAAAGCTGTGGAACAGTAACGTTAGAACGAGCCGTGCTTGACCTTTTTATCCCGCCAGTGTGTGGTCTCGAATAGATTTTAAACCGGCTAATATTATGTTTTTCGATATGTGTGTGTCCATGCGTGCACTATATGTGGCGGCGGTATTGTACATTACTAGGAATAGCAAGGTCACTGAAAATTTATGCGGCTCAGACTTGTGTAACATAAGAGCGCCACTTGGCGCGAATTGACCAGCCTAAGGATGAGTCAGTGTGTGACCATTGTGATGTGATGTAATCAAAATTCACGGTGACCTGTAGATTTGACCAAGGGAACAATTATCATCTTGAGACATTACCCCAAAGTGCGGGGGGGGGGGGGGGCGGGGGAGATGATGATTTGCAAAGGTGTATCTGGCGTAAAGATTGATTTTTGAAAAAAAAAAAAAAAAAACACCTAAGAACGTGATTATAATATTCAATAGGCACCGTCTGTAGCCCAAAATAGGCTACTAGGCCTACCGTAGTCTTCCAATTCCTGAATTGTCTGAACAACACCTACAGAGCAGAAGAGAGAGAAATAAAATAAAACGACATCAATGAACTTACTTTACGTAGATTGGCCACACTTGAAACATCATCCTTTGTCAATGGTGAGCAGTGCATGAAATGTGAAGCGGGGGTCAAATCATTGTCCTACAGGGCAAAGAGGACCCGGAGGGGCGAATCTTAAATTATTCTTGTACATAATTAATCGAAACAAAAAATGATTTTTCAAAGTTGTTAATGCTTATTTCTCATGTGCTCTAGATTTTCCGTCACTTTTTCTACGTAAACACCATGAGCACTACTTTCTCGGATCATTCCCGATTTAACCAGGGGCGTAGCCAGGCTTTTCTTTTTTTTTTTTTTTTTTTTTTTTTTTTTTGTAAGGGAGCAAAATCGACCTATCGTCCCTACTCTTGACCACCGTCCTGGGTGTCCCCCTCCCCTTTTGGAAATTTGCAAAATGTTGCTATATTGTGCTTCTTTCTTATACTAGATCCATATGAGCTGAAAATGTTCTGATTCCATGCAATCACATTGGAGATTGTACAAATTTATGCATAGTTAAAGTACCGAAAGCACTAAAAAGACCTAGGCCATACAGTCACCTCCTGAAACTCACTTTTCAGTGCCCTGTGCAGTCCAATATTGTACACCATATATCATTGAAATAACAACAAATAGAATGTGAATCATAACAGCATCGGCGGATAACAAATACATTGCAGCAGGTAACTGAGCTTTTTCAAAGCCACCTGAGAAGACATTTTCTGAAGATTTGGCAAGTTTTCACAGCCTTCACCAAGGACCCTAAAATTAAATAGGCTCTTGAGTATCTCCTGAATCTGTTACTGTACAATGATTCGTATTTCTACTATTGTATACACCATGAATACGGGTAAATTGAATGGAACTATGAATAGCATATTAGCACAGCGGCATCGATTTGGTTTTCAAAGTGAGGGGGGGGGGGGGGCATCTGGCCTAATTTTTTCTCCTGTCCTGATAAGGTGTGTATACAGCGGCGTTGCTAGACATTTTTTTCTCGGGAAGGGGGGGGGTCGGGCATGCATCCAGATTTTACGATTTTATGAGTGTGAACACCATTGTGCTAGGGCCGTAATTTTGCGGAGCGCGCTGAAATTTTTGCCATTTTCAAATGATCGTTGTTGCTACATAATGTTATCCAATCCCCTACGAAATGAAGTTCTCTGGCGAAATTTTTTGAGTCAAGAGCTTATTTTGGAGAAAATGTGTAATTTAAAAATTCATGAAAATAGCACGGTAGGTACTGATGTCATTTGATGAACTAGTGTCACAAATAGCAAATTTCCGTTTTTTCATTTACAAAGTCCAGAGGTCGGAAACTTCTACTCAAGTTATAACTCAGAGAGCACTTTTGCTTAGAAATCGCAATTTGTGGCGAGCGAAGCGCGCGGAAAAATTTGCTCCTTTGAGACAAATAATGACGAATGGGGAGCTTTTAATGGGGAGATTTCGGAATTTCATGAGTTGTCAAAGCCACACAGTAGACTGGTTTCACAAATAGCAAATTTCCGGATTCTTCATCTTTTGGAGCCGCCTTCCCGCTGTAGCTACGCCACGGGGTGTCTGAGAAAAGGGGGCCCATGCAAAATGGTGCTAAATGTCAGGGAATTCCCTGGCAAATATCCGTTTAAACAAAGTGAAGTTTAAGGTTAAACATCTTGTCTGAATGGCAAAATTATTGACAAATGCACTTTAACAGCAAGAAGTGCTTTGCAATGAGGATTACTCACTCAAGGAACCCCAAGATTTTTAATTATCCTCCCCGCAATGATTCTCTGGAGTCCAATGACTGCCACACTTACCTGGGAGTTGACATCTCAAACACCCTTACCTGGAATAGACATATTAACCGCATCACATCGTCAGCAGACTCTGACTTTTATCAAAAGAAATTTATACTCCTCTCCCAGGAGTGTTAAAGCTAATGCCTATCTTACGCTCGTCAAGCCTTTATTGGAGTACTTTTCTTCTGTATGGGATCCCTACACCGTCTCCCTATCCAATAAGGTTGAGCAAATCCAACATAGGGCTGCTAGGTTTGTTTGTAATGACTACTCCCCCCATAGTAGCGTGACTAAAAGGTTGAAAGACTTAGGGTGGGATAGTTCCAAAGACAGACGTACTGTCAACTGGTCAACAGGCTGGCAATTCTTCACAAAGCCATTGGGCCTCCCAGCCTTGCCAATTAACGACCTACAACCGCTCCGGCGGCCTTCTAGGCATCATCACTCAAATAATTTTAGAAATATACCAACCAACAAGGACTGCTACAAATATAGTTTCTTTCCTCGGACCGTCAGAGACTGGAACTTACTCCCCTAGAATATAACAGATCTCCAGGGGCCTGTTCCACAAAGAGTTACGCACGATCTTAAGTTTGATTATTGTAGTGCGCCGCACTACAATATTGGCATTTACTGGCCGACTGACAATTTCTTTTGTGAAGCCTGTTATGGCCCACAACTCATTTCCCTGCGCGTACCGTAACTTAGTTCGTACAAATATCCATGCTCTACCCTTTAACAATAGCAGTAAGTGCAATCTGTGGCCGTCTTTAAACAAAAATCAACTTCAGAAAAGCAAATACTACACTTAAAAGGCTGATTTAAGGAGTTAGCTTCATGAAAGAGCATTGCGGATAAATTTCCAGAAAACGCGATGTAATGTGGTTCGGCCTTTTCACACTAAAGTGATAAGCCTGGAGAATCAATCGCTGCTTCCAAATTGGTATACGTAACACGGCGCCATTGCGTCCACTATCGTTGAACAGTATCAAGACGTTATTGTACAGTATCTTCATTTAGCTACTACGGAGCAGGGTATTGCCAATTCCCTGTACGGAACGAATTGGCTTTACTGCATTGGATTAAGCGACTTGTGCTGTAGTTCTATTATCATGCTTTATTTCAGTGGTAAAAGCAGAAGCTATTTTGACAGCAGTCTGACCGAAACGTTTTGACAGCATGCATGTAGCATGCATTGCGAATTAACGAAACACGGATGTTAAAACACACAGCGTCAACAGTTATTCGGCCTTCCACGAGACAGTTGTCATATGCATGCAGCGGTGCAGTCAGAGAGCTTGAGAGGGCGTCATTATTTAACATAAAGAACGGTGAAAGAGGAGTCGAGAACCGATAAAACCATTTCAGGCAGGAGTAAACAACACAACAGAGCATAACGTATGGCTAAGTAGGCTACTCAGCACGAGTCCTTGAACGGGACTATGCTTCGTCCACTTCATTTTACTCCACACTAGACTGTGTACGGAGTAGGTCCTACCGTTAAGCGCAGTACACGGTCTTGTTCAAGGACTACTCAGCACTTGCTTCATTGTTGGCAAATATGCTTCAAAATAAAGCTAGTGACTGACTATTAGCATAGAAGGTCCGGATTTACTCCATCATTGGTTACTCTTCTATGATTTCTTTATGCGTCCAGCCAAGGAGCTGGGAGACAAGTGGTCCATCTTTGTACTATCAAGAAATAGGGCTGAGATGAGTGGCCAAAAAGAAACAACAGCCCCTCTTCCCGCCATGAACAAATCCTAAAGTTCAAATAAAAACTGAGCTACTGTACTAACTGAAAAGACATCTCTAACACGCACTACAATTCTGCGTATTTGCAAGCAAATGCAGTTCTAGTTTACTGTTGGCTTTGACTCCACTATAGGTACGGAAGCCGAGAACGGCGCGGTAGGGAGAAAACGCAAATCTATTTCTCTGTACCATCAGTCCAACAAAAAGAAGGGGGCGTACTTCATACATCCTTACAATTAATGGACGAGTCTCAATGCTAGTACAAAACAGAGCCGTTCAGACAAGAACAATGAATTCTTATCCGTTTTGTCAGCAACAACATGAAAATAAAGAATTAAGTGTTTTGTTTTGATATTGGTAACTATATGCGAGAACACCAAGTCTCAAAAGCTCAAAAAGTACTAGCAGGCAATGAAAACATGCGAAGTATCACATAAACCACCTTTTTGCTCATTTACTCTTTTTGCGAAGGTCATCTGCTAACAATAACTATCTGGTATACTGACAAATTTTTGTGTATGGTGTCATTCTAAGATCTTTGTATTTAAACTGCATATTTTTGCATCTTGTCTTAGGCAAGTTTCTGACGACAGACGGTACGACCTACAGTAGAGTACAGTTATGTTTCAACTAGCGAGTGCATTCATTGCATACTTAATTAAATCGGTAGGGTAGCACCCTCTGATACTATGTATGCAGTCCCTTATTTCAAGTTTCGAATTTTACTTCGTTCTTAACGGGTATTCTGTCTTGTAATTAGAAAGGTAGCAACTTTGTGCTGTGGAGTAGGATTACCTTAAATAAGTTAAAGTACTGCCCTGTTAGGTTTCTAAAATCAAAAACTAAAAGGCGGGTATCTAGGACGGAGAGCTGTCGGCAGGGGTGGTGAATGAGAGCCAGAGAAGAGACTGAAGGAAATGGGAAGAGATAGGGAAGGAAGATGGAAGAAGAAAAGAAAGAAGAGGCGATGAGGAAAGCGGCACAAGGAAAATTGGAAGGAAAAAGTAAAAATAAAAGGATAAAGCCGCGGCCACACCACAACGAATTCGCCGGGATCGGATTACAATCCATTTTTTTTTTTTTTTTTTGCTTTAGGTAAATATAGTCTTCTCAATCTCTGATCGGAAAGAATTTAAAATTTGAGAAATTGTGTAATATATGATCTGTATCAGAGGACTGCGAAAATGAAATGCTAATTAATTTGTGACATCAAACCGACAGAAAGCTTTTATCGGACACTCTTGGTGTAATAAAAGCTGTCTCACTGCCGGTGCACTCGAAAAGCACATTGGTTAGGTTTAACCAATATGGTGGTCACAGATTAGCCCTCCTTTCTCTGGTTAAAATAAACAGGAAATACGGGTCAAAGTTAACTTTCCATTGGGTAAAATCGATGAATCATTTTGAATTGTGGTCCAATATTTAAAGTTTTAAGGTAAATTTTAACCAGTCTTCCTCGGTAATTTTAACCAGGAAATGTTTGGTTGCGTTTTTCTTTTTTTTTCTATATCTTCCTTAGTCTTTTCTTTGTGTTTCTTTCTTGTCAGTTTCCTTTATTATTTTTCTTCGTGAGGGAGGGGGGGGGGGGAGGATCTGGGACTTTGACGCCACGGACACACGCTTGTTGATATATTGAATTACTTGTCAGCTATAATGATGGTAAGGTTGTATAACGTACTATACCTATGTACGTCTCTCATTTATTTGAAAATTCATTCCAGACAAAGTGTACAACTTCATCTTCTAAACAAATATGGAATCCTTTAAAAATATGCTCCGATTAGGTCAAATATATGATAATAATTATGGGTCACGTTATCAGCAAATTAGAGCTCTTATGATTGAGGTACATAATTTTTCCTTTGTGACAGAATTTATTTTAATTCTTTTTTCCCTTTCCTTTCTCAACTAATAGAGCTCATGCCCCAACAATCTCCAAATTAATCCCTAAAATAATCACCTAGGCGTACTTACAGAAAATTGTCAGGCGGCTTGGTTATATTTAGTTAGTTAGATGGGAATTAAAGCAATATTCTGGTGACAAGTTTTCAAAAGCTTCAGAAAACCAAGGCACTTTTATTCTCTGTATTGGTGGAAATTTCGTCTCAATAGTATAATGCGTTCAGAAGTTGTGACTTTTTAAAGAAAACATAAAATACACAGTAACACATTGCATTCTGGGGAATCTGTGATGTCATACCGGCAGACTAATTGAGCATCTTTTGTATTTTTTGTAATGTTCATACATGCGAATGAAGTATGCCGACACTCTTAGAGCTGCAACCTTTGTGCTCACAAAATTTTCAGGTCAACAACAAAGGAACAATATTCAATGTTCCACTGGTGTAAAGTTTCGAGGTCAAATTCGTTACTCCAATTTAAAAAAAAAACAGTAAAAAATTTAGAAGAAATCTGTCGGTATCACATAACATTTTGCACCTTCGGAGCAAGTAAGAGTCTGTTTTTGACAAAGATTACCTATCTTCAAACAGAAGTATCTTGAGTATATGAACCAGCTACAGATGTGGGGCTCAGTGAAGGGAGTGCGATAAAATTTATTCTCCTTTATTTGAGACCTTATGAAATTGACATTGGGATATTCTTTTAACGACACACCAACACGAATGTGTTATAGAGTGTCAGTCAACTCGATAAAAAGTTCAACAGTTTAAATTTATTCTTCAGTATGATTCAAATTTAATTTGGTTTCCCCCTTAGCCGCCTCCAGTTACGACAGGCGGGAAATACCGTGGTCATATTCTACAACCCCCAGCCCATAGGGTCGCCAGGTCTACAGGGTAAGCAGACAGCCTCGCTAGGGCTCTTCTAAACTGGTTAAGTTTTACCTTCTTTTGCTAGGAATAAACTGTTATTAGCATGATGGCTCTCAACAAATGTTGTAGTACCTTACTAGAGCAGATAAGCCAGCTTAAACCTTTTTCGAATACATTGCTCGTTTTCGTTACCTGGAATGATTTTTATAAACCTTCGAGTCCCTAGCCTGTGTCGAGTCTTTCCGGCGAAATTTTGTACCCTTCCCCCTCCCTCTGGAAACACTTGGCTGTTGCCTCCTCTGTTTTACATTTGAGGCCGGGCAGGTCTGAGGGCGGACAGATATGTGAAGCCACGCAGATCCCATGTGAGGGTTAAAAGTACAGAGCTTGGTATCGTTACGGTAATACTGTGTAAATCAAACAAGAAAGATTATTGTTGGCCGAAAAGCCTTGACAAAGGCTATCGAGTCCCGTGCTCTTCGCACTAAATCAAATTTTCTCCCTGTATTTCTCGTGATTGCCTTGTTTGTTCTATAAATGGTAGAAATAAGCGGAACCAATAACATTATTCTTGTCTAAACGGCTCTGTTTTCTAGTAGCATTGAGATTCGTCCATTTGTTTTGAGGATACTCAATACTTTACATGCTTTAACAAAACGATATTGAAGTACGCCCTCTCAAATTTTATTGGAATTCATGGTACAGAGAAATCGATTTGCGTTTTCTCCCTACCTCGCCGTTCTCGGCTTCCGTATATAGGAGTGTTGTACAGTATTCATCCAGATCCAGATCCAGTAAGGTGGTGCACCATATATCTGACGTCAGAAGCGCACTGAGGATGTTGTGCTAGAAGGGATGCCTGGGAGCTTTGGGAAAACTGTCGAAACGAATCGCCACCAGCAGTTGGCACGAAGCGCACTAGAAAACGTCTGGATAAAAATATCCCATGGATAGCCGGGAATCGCCCTTACTCTTAGGCTTCACAAAGAACTTCTTAAAATGGTATTGCCAGAATTTTCTTGGAATAGTTGCTTATATTCTTACGGTCAAATTTTGCAGTGGGAATTTTATGAGAATTTTATTGGCAACATCTTAAATAATAATAATAGGCATTTTGGAGACTTCTTGCAAGTTGTTTGCTGTTAGCTTTTTACGTTCTAAGAACAGTCGTTTGATGGATGGGAACTTTTCCATTGTCGAAATCCAATTTGAGGACAAAAACAATCATACTCTCAATCAGTGGCGGCGATACTTGGGGGGACAGGGAAGTCCCCCAATCGATTTCTAAAAAATAATCGGAAATTGCTTTAATGATCTAAAAAGACGTTTAATTAAGATATATTTCTGTAGGTTAAATTAGGGTTGGGTAAGACTCAAGTGTTGGTAAAATGTCTCGACAAGTTTTAAAGTACCCGGCATTGACCAGTCAGATGATTAGTAAAAGACCAGTTAAGTTTTACAGATTATTATTTTATTAATAACAGTGGTTACTGAAGATCTCACAGTTGAATAAGGTTAGATTTGGTAAATAAAGAGCTAGCGGTAGAATAACAGGGAAATTTTGGACGAAATTACTTAAAAAGCAATCCGGGTTGCATAGAAAAAAAAAAGTTTTCACTATACTACGTAATCAATGGGACAAGAAATACAAGGGATGATTGGGATTATTACTCCGTACTACACACTTCACTTTTCATTAACCAAGTGCATTGTCACTCTAGTCTAAGGGGAGCATACTTGACAGACCAATGATGTAAACGGTCTGAGGACGTGAGGTGGGCTACGGACTGTCCTTCAGCTGTTCAGTGGTCGTAATAGCTTCTTCGGGAAGCAGTTTAAAGTTTGGTTTCGCCGAACGGCCCTTTGCCAAAAGGTTGGGAAGACTTTAGCAAAAGCAATGGTTCCATACATGCGAGACCAATGGTCTGAGGGCCGTGAGGTTGTTCACGTATTGTACTTCAGTGGACGTAATAGCTTCTTCGGGAAGCGGTTAAAGTTTTGGTTTCGCCGAATGTCCCTTTGCCAGAGGGTCGGGAGGACTTTAGAAAAAGTATGGTCACTGGTTCCACAACCACTCCTGGATGGCAAACGGTGTAAGTTCCAGGGTACTTTGTTAAATCCCCCCCCCCCCCCGATCCAATGAAACAAAAAAACTTTGTGTATATGCATGTCGTCCTTCCCGAGAATGTATCCAGTATTATTGTTATTTTATTGAAAATCAAGTAATGTTCATGCCCCCTCACCGCCAAAATATCGGGGAAAATCGTTGCTTTTGACCTGAATAATAAAAGACGTATTTATCAGAACCTCGTTTTAACTCATCACATGTAACACGCCCAATCGGACCCCCACCCCCGGCAAGGACTGTCAATGTTCGTTACAGGGGAGTAAAACAAAAATTCTGCATTACTGCACCAATCCGTACGGTCGTGCAATTAATCCAATATTTCAGAGGCGCATGTTACCTCTATAAATTATAATGCACCTATTCCGCATCCATTAGTTATAGTTTGACGAAACCATTGGACAACAATGACACATTCATACACTCAGAGTCAAAACTCTGGGAGAACATGATGCACATTTGACTTACCCCAACCAAAGGTTGAGATAGTACTTCTTACACTTGATAAGTGGGTTATACTAATCATTACATGATAAACGATGAGGTATTGACATGATATTAAACGACACACCAACACGAATGTGATAGGTGGCGTCAACTAGATAAAAACGGAAAGTTGAAGAAAAGTTTCAAACTTGGTTGAAATTCGAATTTGCTTTCAAATACAGTACAAATACTCAAATACAAGGAAAATCCTTCCCATTAGTTCCCTGCAGAGCGGACTTGTTCACTCAGCCCCTTTATGGCTTCACAAAGGGGTGGGGGATATGACTGATCAAGGAATATGCACCTGTCTGCTACGGAGGCAATCCCTTTAGTCGCATCTAACGACAGGTGAGAAACACGGTGGATTTAATTTTTATTGATTTTGCATGTTAGTTTTCCACGATGAAATCCCCCTTTGGGTATAAAACTGTAACTCCTCAAGCTGTTTCGACGTTTCAATGGCAGTTACCTGCCATATGAAGCAATGCCTCGGGCTTAATATCTCTTGAAATATAATGACTCAAGTCCTAAAACATTACGAAACTGCGTGTTTGATCTAGCGGTAGATTATTCGTCTCTCACGCGGACTGGATTAACTCCCAAGTCGAGCTATACCAATTGCAAAGAGCTATACCAGTTGCAAAAGACTCTAAAAAATGGAACATACTGCCGTCATGCGTGATGCTCCCCATAGGCAGTGGGATGGGGAAAACAAGCCAGTGAGCCACAACCAGTGGAAAAAGGCCGTGGACGGCTCGACTTGAACCAAAAGGTTGGAAACTATGCCGGCGTAAAAATCCATCTTAATTAAATGTAAACTTAAAACATTACATCATGGGTGATTCTGCAAACTGCGGTTTGCATGAAGTTTGCATAGGGCTTGTCTACAATTATTTATAGACTGGAAAAAATCCCTACACTTACTAGTGGCATAGCCAGGCACGCGCAAGGATTGCATGCAGCGCTCCACTATAGTCGTCTTGATCGAAATGTTGTGTCGTATAGCAAAATTGAACTAAATATGACAATATGACGTCTAGCTCTCTTCAAAAAGAAAATTTTCCCTAGGCCCGAGTCAATATCAACATGACCAAATTTTTGTTCCTCGTGTAACTGTTGCCGTATAATTGGGAGCTATGCTGCGAACGTATTGATTACAGCGCTCAAGAGAAGCGTGTAGTCTTCAGTGTGCAGCGTAGTACAACGTGAGATGGAAGAGAATAAATAAATGACTAAGTCATTGAAGGTCGTTCTAAAGAATTCACTTTTCAAAAAAGCTGCGTTTGAAGTTTTTACAAACCTTTTTAAGGGCAGGAGCAGTCATCCCCAAATGAAGAAGTGTAGCAGACTGTCCAGTTTCATGATTGGCTGTTTGGAGTCATGTGACAATGTTTTTTCTCTTCAAATGTGAAATTTACCAGAAACAACTACTTGGTTTACAGTACCTTGAATATGCAATAGTAACGTCATAAAATGTAATTAAAGATACCTTGAAGAGAAATAAGATGAAAATTGAGTTATCTTTTTCTTCAAAATAACTTTGGGGGACTGCTCTTCACCTTTATTAATCTTCGACTCCAAAACAGTAAAAATAAACTATAGGAGGCTCAAAGGTGGTGAATTCTCACCCCTCATGAAACTACAATTACAGTATTCAGATATTCTTGTAGTCTAGAGAAATTTTCAGTTGCCACAGTTTTTTAATTGATAGCAATGAAACAAATATACACTTGTACACTGCCCATGAAACAATATACTGATAATATCATGGTCCCACGGGACGGGGAGGGGCGGGGGCATCAATTGGCCAAAACATTGATGATTCGGGCAGACTTCGGTGCCTCAGTCGGGCAGAGAGCATAGGCGTATGAAGCCCCCCCCCCCCCCAAAAAAAAAAAAAAAAAATCGCAAAATGTTAACTTAGGACAGGAATATAGAAAGAGCGGGACTTTGGAAAAAGTTTGTATACACCCACTTGATTTTTAAAAATAGAATGGTTTTTCTAGAAATTCCAAGGCGTGCACGAATCTTTAGAAGATATCATGCCCCCCCCCCCGAAAAAAAGGAAGAAACGTTATAGTCGCGGTATTTTTCTTAATAGAAAACCAACTTAGATTTTAAAAAAGTAGCTAAACTTTCCGACAGCGCAGAAGTTTTTCCCCATCGGCCCCACTTTATAAAGTACTGCAATCTTTCGAAACCTTTGCCCGCAATGGTAAAATATGGGCGAAGGTTTAAAAATGCTAGCACGTTTTCAGTTTTTAAATTAATTGCACGGAAAGACGGGGGGGGGGGGGGGGGGGGTAGTTCAGGTGCATTGCGCAGTAGCTTGAAAAAAAGGGAACCCGATACCAATTGAAAATGTTTTCAATAATCCAGTTAAGAGGTTTAGTCCTCCTTCGGAAGTCGATACTATCGGATCAGTTTGAATACATGTCTACTGAAGGCCCTTCTGATGTTAGATTCTACATCAAATTGGAAAGGCATGTCAGCCAAGTAAAGCCAGGAACAGCAAACTAAGTCATTGGTCCTGAAATTTTGTAAAACTCTTTTGAAAATTTCGCTAGAAAAAGCGTTTTTAAGCAAATAGAAACGGAAAACGAAGAACAAAATGAAATAATTCGTTCACTCATTAAGTTTGAAGAAATACTAAATATATACTTTATTCATTTCATGATAGAAAAAATGTTTCAAAATTTTACTTGAACGAAAAAATACGTCACGAAATTTTAAAACTTTAATCTGCAAAGCAGGTAAATAATATTAATGTCGAACAATGTTCATTGAAAAATATTGTATTTAAAATGCACAAACATCACATAATTACATGAATCACATGAATGTAGCTTTAATCCCGCATAAACTATTTAGTCTCACCGGCAAACAACTGAATTAGATTAACGTCTTCAAAATATCATACATTTAAGAAGAGTTACTCCCTAAACAAAAAAAGAGTGAACGTAGTCGCTCTCTAATTGTGTGAAAGGTGTTAATTCACGTCTATAGATTTGCATAAGAGTGACATTCACTCGACCGCGACGAAAAGTGAAATTCAAATAAAGAAGAGTCCAAATGCACTCTCCAACGAGACTGTCCACAGTTTTTCCTGTAAGCACTCCATTAAGAGTACAACTCAAGTTCGCTCTTTTGGACTGAATTCCACTCTTCTGTGAGTGAATTTGCGCTCTTTGGGAGTGAATTTTACTTTTCCTTGAGTGAATTTGCGCTCTCTTGGAGTCATTCCACTCTTACGTAAATGAATTTGCGCTCCATTGGAGTGAATTCCACTCTTACGTAAATGAATTTGCGCTCCGTTGGAGTGAATTCCACCCTTCTGTGAGTGAATTTGCGCTCTCTTGGAGTGAACTTTACAACCTTTAATTTTTAGAGTGTACTTTCAATTGAATAGTCCTTTTCCAGGTTATACAATAATTATTGTTTTCTTAGAAGCCTACTTAGGTTGTTTTCCTTTGTTATTGCTTTTTCTAAAGTCCTCCCGACCCTCTAGCAAAGGGCCGTTCCGCGCTAACCAAAAATTTTTACTGCTTCGCGAAGAAGCTATTACGTCCACTGAAGGACAATACGTGACCAACCTCACGGCCCGCAGACTATTTACATTATTGGTCTGTCATGTATGGCCCCATTCTAGACTTGATGAAAAGAACAGATACTACACATGATCTTAGCCAAAAAGTCCCGGCGAGAACCTTAACTTTAAAGAGAGCTTGAAGCTATTCAGGAAAATGATCAATGAGGGTGGATAGGTTTTCGTAAACAAAAAGCCGCAAGTCGCAGACATTTATTTATAACTCTAGAATTGAGTGTGAAAAGATATTCATGCTGCCTAGGCTGGGACAGATTCCTCATGGAGTTAAAAATTATTGTTTATATTTACTGGGAAAATTTAAATCCAAAGCCCGAAGATGAACATGTTGATGTCATAATAGCTTAAGGGTGATTCGCTATAAGATTACCAAGTTCAGAAATGTTTACATCATATTTCGTATTGACCTTTTGACCGCCACAAAAACAATAGCGATCCAAAGCAACGTGTTTGATCACATGGATATTGCAAAAATATTCCCGAATGTTCCTTTCGAAATTGAGTGTGCAGCACCATTTCATGACACACCTCTCAACTTTTGTCAAAAAGGAAACCGAATCTTTGGAATTCATTTTCAAGTTTTTTAAGGGTTAAGCATGTATACTTCATGTGAAAAACTTAATAATTCTGGCACAGCAGGAGCAAGTTAAGAGAGGTGCACTCTGCGCGGGCACTCCGAAAGTTTCTAACGTGTACATGCCGGAAAACGGGCTTGTTTAGTTTGCTCAAGCAGAATTCCGCTTCACTCCCCGTTAGTATCTGATAGCGGCACTCCTCTTAGATTAGTATATATATATATATATATATATATATATATATATATATATATATATATATATATATATATATATATATATATATATATATATATATATATATATATATATATATATATATATATATATATATATATATATATATATATATATATATATATATATATATATATATATATATATATATATATATATATATATATATATATATATATATATATGTCCGACCATAGACACATGGCAATGACGCGACCTACGATTCAATTTACAATTTCTGGGCCTGTATATAACAGTGCAAAAGTTTTGCCCGAAGAATAGTAGTGGTACTATTTATCTGGTAATTTTCGGATCATTTTGCAATTCGCTTGTTTTATTGACGTGAGCGTGTTTTTTTTTTCATAGTTTTTGGTTCCTTGCGGTAGCAAAGGAACCTATGTAGTCAGGTTGGCGTGTGTGTAGGTGTGTGTGTAGGTGTGTGTGTGTGTGTGACACTTGCTTCGGTACGCTCTAACTCAACAAGGGAAGGTTGGATGGAACTTGGATTTGGTACATAGATTCATCATAGGGAGAGGGTGTGCCCTATCGTTTTTGGTGGAGGTCAAAGGTCATTTGGGTTCATCAGAGGTCAAAAACTAAAAACCTTCTCAACACGATATTTCTAGTTAGGAAACTTGGATAGATGTCATACTTGGTGTGTGGATGTGTTATGGTGTAAGGATGAAATTGGATATGTTCCGGGAAGGTCAAGGGGTCATCTGAGGTCACCAGGGGTCAAACACTGAAAAATGTTTTAACACAGTATTTTAAGGTAGAAAGGACAGATTTCAAATCAATCTGTGCTTGGTTAAGGTCAAAGGTCATCAAGGTCACTGGAGGTCAACTGCTGGAAATGTTATTTAGAAAATCTTGTAAGCTAGATAAAGATAGTTTCAATAGATCTCACCTGGTTTTGCATGCTTACACACCCAAACACCTTAGAAATTTGTCCTTTATGTTCCTTCAGTAATGATTCCTTTGGGTTGTACACATATTTTGGATCATTCAAAGTTTTAAGAGGGCAATAACTGAAATCTGTAGATTTCACTGAGCACAGGTCACTCTGCATTTAACTGGTCTCTCTGCCAGTGGAAGCAATGCACGGATTATACAGTATGTCTCTTTAATACCGCTGTGCCCTGTTGGGTAACCTTATCCTCATTCTATTATCACACTTCATTAATCACTTGCTTTCTGCTTAATTGCTGAATAAACCCTGCTTTCTGTGTAGAGGTAGCAAACAGGACAAATGGTAGATTGTTTTAAAGTAGTAGCAAGTTTTATTTGAGAGCAGGTAAAAATAACTTGTTAGAAAACTAAAAGAGGTGTTTTTCTCTCTCTGACCACATTGTGTACTGTCTATTGGTGATAATATCAAGTTTGATTACATGCATAAATACATATGGAAATGAGGTAGTGTTTTTGAAGGATCACCAAGCATTACAAAAGTTGAATGTCAGTAAGGCCACAGAAATTTAATCTTTGATTTCATGTAATATAAGTACTAAAATACCTGGTGAAGATGTTACAAACATTGAGTATCAACTTTTGCTTAGCTCTATTTCACAGACTAGTTGTACAGTTCTTATAATATCCAGCAAGGAACCATAGTGCCCATTGGGCTCTTGTTTCTTTTTAAACAAAGGCTCAAACTACCTGTAAATTTGACTCTGCTTACAAGCCTTGCGAACTGCTATAGGTCTTGGCTGTATGAAAGGTCGCGATTGTAAAAATTGTCTTTCCTCCGCGCACCAACCAATGGTGGAGCTACATTTTAGACGTCCCTTACCAACGTGAACATGAGCCAGGAGTTCGATCCTGCTTTGTTCGGACAGTAGATACTAAGAAAATCTCCAAACACGTGCTGTCCATCAAGCACCACTGCCCCCCTTAGCAAAAAATTCTAAATCTGCCCCTGTTCACTCTTATGATGAAGTTCTTATTGCAAATGTTTGAAAGCTGTTTGAGCTTTGTTTTTTTGGTGGTTGCATGCATTTTAGTACGGGATATTTGCTAAAAGAGGTAAGGCATAAAATGTCATTACAAGGATCAATCACGTTGAGATGACAGAAGGAGCTAAAATACTCGAGTCATCCACGGCATGCTATGATCTACTCAGACTCTGTAAGTGTTGTTTTAAGTATCTTTTACAGGCTCATTGAAAACGAAAAAATGTCTTTCCCTTTCCAGACAACTTCTTCAATTGGTACTCTTACTTCGAGTAGAAATGGTAAGTACATTTACCTTCAGGAATTAGATAAACAAATACCCAGGTAACCCATTCATGTGAGATACTAGAGGTTATTTGGACTGGCATGTGGGGTCCATATAGGACACACAAGATGACATGCGACATCATATGCACAAGATTTATATATCTCCTTTTGCCCTTGCACCCTTCTCCTGAGCGTATAGACCTTGTTCATATGATGCCACGAAGCGGAAAGTACGCCCTCACCTGGGGCTATTACAAACCAACTAAGATAAATGCAGACAGCTGATTTGTCAAACAGTCGACTATTTTCTCACTGTGCTACACGTGCAGGGCAAATTGTTATGCGTGCCGCCATGTGTTCTATTGTTTTGTCCCTAATGATGGCGTCATTACAGTGCCATCAATGAACAAGGTTTATAGTATAGGGGAGTATAATTGGACCGGCTACTTAAAGGAACTTATTGCGTTTGTTTGGTATTTTCCGCATTCCAGGTATCTAAGCACGTCGGTACCTAAGCTTGCTGAAGATTACATAGTATCTCTGACGATACAACTTTTAACCAACAAGCTAATTACCCAGTAATTAACGTTAAAATTAGAATCGAAAAATTTTTTCACCCAAACAATTATGCATGCAAACCTCTCCTTCCTTATTTCATTTTCTCCGGTCATCCAATCAAATTGGTCATACTAATGACGTCACACAATGACGTTACTGTAAACCGAACAACTAACGTTATAGAATGATGTATCCTGCATGTAGCAATCAGCTGTTGCCTACGAAATAATAAATTAGAATCTCTGGAAAAACATCTGACGTTAGCCTAAAACTAACAGCAGAACGAAGGAAAGTAGCGTTGCAAACCTGTGATGATGCCGACTCCATTCCGTGGGCATAACCGTCTAGGGTTTGAGTGTAAATTGTCGATGAAGTTAAACACTGCACAAGGCTAAAATGATTCAGACAATGTACAATAACACACTGCATGTACTATTTTTGCATCACGTTCAACAAACGCACGGGACCTACCACACCGGCTCAACGTGACCTTTGACATAGAATGCATATTCAATACAAGAATGTGGGCGCGGCTTATCGTTTGATAATGAGCATTTATTTCAGGAAAACTGTACTTCTTTTTGCTAAAATTTTGACGACATTAAGAAGTTTTCCTTCCAAAGTATATTGGGTTTAGAATTGTAACAGTGTAGCAGAAGCACCAAGGGGTTTCATAGTAGCGTCGAAATAAGAGGATTTATGGACGCAATAAGCTCCTTTAAGTTACTTTTATTGCTCTCGGAAGATGCGACAGTTCGGTAATTCGTTAGCGCGTTGACTTGTGGGGCATAGCGTGAGATACACAAAGCGAGCTCAGTACAAAATGTATGGCGTTCCCCTGTTTTCGTGCGGTACGCGCATACAACACTAAAAATAAAATTGAATAGCCAACCTGAACGAAAAAAGGTACTGAGCACTACTCTACAGCATATTAAAATGCACATCTGTACACCACAAAGGCAATTTGGACAAAGTCTCGTGTACAGAACCACACTTAATATGGTTGGATTGAGGAAGAATGGTGTCACGAAATATTCATGTTAACTAAAATGTTGGAACACGTATTGTAGGTGCAGGATTGATTTGTTTATCTCTACGATTTGGATGATGTGCGCATGTGCATCCCCGTCAAAACGAATTACCAAACTCGCTTATTAGTAACCTACAATAAGTCACCGCGGAATGTGTTTTTCCCGATTGTAAGAGTGTATTGTGACGGGGAGGCTACTAACTGCCTCTACATTGTTCAGTCACATTAAACCATCGATAGATCACTCAATTAAGATTTACCTGCGATGGTCTCTTGGTGATTAGCTACTTTTAAGTGAGGCGTCGCAGCACAAATTAATGTAAAGGATTACTCGCATCAATTCCCTGGAGTAAATTCCTTTTCATCACCGTCTTCCACAGGTATCAATGCATTCTCCCTATCTTTCAGACTTCTATCCTTTCCACTCTAGGTCTAGCCTTCATGATCTTCTCCAAAACCGGGTGGATAGATAAATTTAACTTTTCCTTCATATCCATTGAAAAATGGGACGATTTCCGACGACTTTGGAATATTTTTGAACGACACATTCTCATATTTCAATGTCACTGTTAACCCTTTTTCTGACAGAAAATGTTGATTTGTAAATATTTTCAAAGTTTCAAAGAATTAATTAATTAGTTTATATACGAAACGAATAGGTGAGGAACAAAACTAGAAATTAAAAAAAAAAAATAGTAAATCGTCCAAAACCGTCGTAACTCGACCTATTTTTCATTGTCAATGACTTTTCACACACTTGTCTCTGGTTCTTGAATCATACAATTCCTTTCTTCTCCGGACACCGTCGCTACATCCATACCCTCCTTAGTGCTGATCTTTTCCGTCACAGATTCTCTAAGGGCCTTTTCCTCCTCAGCCTCAACGTCCACATCGTCTCGATTTTGGTCCCCTTGGGTGTCAGCAGAAGGTTTTCTACAGGTGGCATTTATAAGCATGTCCAATAAAAGTATGGAAGACGATAACACAAAGCCTATACCGGCAGAGATGAATGAAAGCGTGTAGTTACCGGTTAAGTCGTTCAGGTAACCTACAAAAATATCAGTGCAGAGAATAGAGGGGAAAAGATATTTCGAGACCAATTTTAAAATAAAGCCTGCAATCCTTTTTTCAATAATTCAACATTTAAAAGGAGATACATAATACCCATGGAATTTCATCGGTCGAAAAAGGCAGCCATTTTCATATGACTATAGCCAGCTTTTCTGGAATAGTAAAATTTTCCAAAATTTTGTAGAGCTATCAACTGGCCGTGACTGAAACATACATTTCAAGCATAATTCCAACTGTGAAAATGGCTTGCAGTCTTTGTTAGTGGTGACATTGTCGATGTCTTGTCTCTACGTCTTAAAATATAAACTACATATTCAGTCTGTAAAAAATTGTAGTGAGTTAGTAAGAACAGAAGAATGGGTTTACGTCCCAACTTAAAATCTTTTTCTAAAATTCTCCTGACCCTCTGGCAAAGAGCCGTTTGGCAAAATCAAACTTAAAACTGCTTCCCAAAGAAGCTATACGTCCACTGAAGGACGACATTCGACCAACCTCACGGCCCTCGGCCCTCAGACCACTTACATCATTGGTCTGTCATGTATGCTTCCACTCTAGACTTGCTGAAAAGAATAGCTACAACACATGACCTTCGTCTTAAATTTTCTGCTTTAATCAAGTGATGTTCACAGCCATTGACATTTTGCTAGTACTGTGAAACTGGATATGATTATGGGAAATGTTATCTTGGGCAAATTTAACCGATATTGTGAGGATATACAGTGTTAGTAGGTCTATATGCTGGTACGCCCAAAGAGAGGTGTATTTAAAAGAAGATCTTAGCCCATGGAGAATCTTCAAGTTAAACACGAGACTAACAACCACCTTAAATTATGGACGGATTACAAAGCAAAGGTTTAACATAAACGAAAAGAAATATAAGAACTTTAAAAAACCTGGATGACAAATAATGAGTGCTTTTACGTGACGTCACAATTTGCAAGCCACGCCCACTGCCGGGCTTAAACTAGCAGTCCTTTTTTAGTGTAACAAACACACATGGGTCTTCGGCTGCTTCTCATCTAGTTACATCACTCAGCAAGGGGTCTGTTGCAGCTCCTTGTAGTCAGTATGTAACATATAATAGTGATTACACTAGTGACTACACTAGTATAATGCCCTTCAAAATAGGCGGGGCTTTTGACGTCATTAAAAGCACTCTATAGATGGATGCTTATGTTTAGTGACTGTGTCATAGGCAGCCATTGGTGGGGTCCATCGGCCTTATATCATTTACTGATTTATTACTATGTGAATTTGAAACCCTCTAATTCAGTCAAATTGACAAAATCAAGACCAAATTTAGTCTGCAATCATCCATAGTACAGTTAGTTAAAGAAGTGGAAAGATTGAAAGGTGATAGATCCCAGTTACGGCCGACTAAAATCAGACCATCACTTGCTGTCCGAATTTGTCTATATGTTGGTAATGATGAAGGATACTATAAAACAAGTTAGGCGGATCTGTCACTTCGGACCTTTAGTTTCGTTTCTCTGCAAAATAAAATAGGTTCCAATTCTACAGACTTTTATAGGACTTTGCGAGAAATATAATTCAGGAACCTCCATAAATGTCGGTAGATTTTTTTATCTTTTTAAGAACAAAAAAGGGGATCTCAATAACATGTAGCGTTTGAAAGATGCTGACTTTAAAAGAAATACATTTCTTTGACAACATTATGGGAAATTCGTTGAGTCATAGCGCCACATTCATTGGGTCATAGCCTTGAGGCTCTTTCTGATATTGACACCACTGAAGGAAATACTATGATATCCTACATACAAATTTTATTGGAGTACTTTTAGGCTAGGTGTTCATGTAGAAGTTATCTTAACTTTCCAGCAGTATCAAACATCAATCAAAATCATCACAATCAAGAATTCGAACTACGAAGACACAGCACGAAATCGGAGGCAATTTGCTCAGAGAGGCTTTTCATATGACGTTATAATGCCCCGGCGGCCAAGTTGTAGTATATGCAACTACGTAGCAGACTACTGTACACTCAACGAGCTTGTTCCGTGAATGTGTACACAATGCGCATTCCACAGTGCACATTGCGCAGTACGTTCTGCTTAAATCTACTTTTGTTTGACATGATTGTCCTCCAGCACGGCGGATCCGTGACGAAATCGCAAAGCCTCTATACATACCATTTTGGTACCTTGGCGATAACAGTTCACAATGTTAAGTTAATAAAAGTATCAATATTTACATATTTGTATCTTGAGTAAGGAATGGAAAAGCCTCCAAAGCATTACCTTAGCCTATCTTATTTTATTTTAATTATTGCACTTGATGGGAAACGGTTTTACTGGCACTGCACGGCAGTGTCATTAAGATAGGCAAAGTTGCTAAAAGCACTAATTGAAAATCGGCAATAAACGTGACTGTCCTTAACATAATTATCGCAAAAGCAACTTAAGAGAGATTCTTTAACATATGGCTGCTCTACAACAGTGATCTACAATGTAGTTTTGTTAAGTGTGTCCAGCAATTGTGCCTTTATGATTTGACTGATATGTATACGTCCATGGGTAAAAAAAGGAATGTACCATTTTTTAGGGGAGGGGACGACTTCAAACATTTCCCTTAATAAATAAAGGTCAGAACGGTGACCCAAATCTTTTTTTTTAAGCAGGAGCGATCTAATACTATTTTCTCTTTAATTTATCGTTCAAATAATATATTTTGTCTTCAGTTTTGCACATTTAATGTGAACCAGGCAGCAACTACTTGTAAACTTCACAGCTGAGGAGAGAAAAAATGTTGTCACATGATTTTAAAGAGTCAATCATGGATGAGGGCAGTTCTGTTACCAACTCAAGTTGATTGACTGCATTTCTACTTTTAATAAATTACTTTATCATTAGAGAATTCTGCCCCTTGAAAGTGGACGTCATGACTTGGCCGATAGCGTAATGACTTGGCTGATGTTACAACAATAGAAAACCGCAGACAACAACAGGCCGTCGCTGGACCATGTAACTTGAAACAATGTTGTTTTTTCTTAGTTGTGTAGCAAGCAAAGACTCCTAGGACAGGATACCTTTGTCCAAGCTTCAAGGGGTTGGATTCTCTAATGATTAGATTGCTTACCCATTGTAAAGGTGCCGAAGACAATACCCAGACCGTTCACGAGGATGAGGACACCGAAACTACGAGAAATGCTTTCTGTCGGCAAAAATAGTCTTGCACACATTAGTGACACAGCTAGTAATGCTCCACTGAAAAGTCCAAACGATAAGGCACAAATAAGAAGGCTGAGGAAAGCATTGGAAAGGGGATTTAAGAAAGAACTGGCGGCAGCCACAAACCCTGACACTACATACAGTTGGAGAATACCAATGAACTTGTGGTGAATGAGAAACCCGTGTCCAGCTCGTCCGATTGTACTCCCCACACCTATCGCTGACACAAGGAAGGATGCATCCTGTTTAGGTATTTTAGCATCGTGCACCGCTCTTGAAGAGAAAAATACAACAGAGGCATAATAACCAAACCCGGCGAGACAGTACGACAGCGCCAGCATTCCAAAACGTGGATAGCGCCAAATTAAGTCAAGACCCAAATAGTTGCATAAGTTGATAATTTTAGTGCTGATATATATGAATATAGTGTTTCCACTTTCAGTGTTTTGGTTGTTTATTTGTCTTTCGTCTGAGTTTTTTAACATAAAATATCTCTCCCTGTCTGTCGGACGAAAAAGGAGTGCACATACAGCGCTTAAAAGCATGATGGCGCCACATATGAGTAAAGCTCCTCTCCACTGAAATTTGTTACAAAGAAATTGGAGAAGGGGTGGCATCACGACAATACCAGCACCAACTCCAGAAAAGGCAACGCCATTCGCTATGTTGATTCTTTTCTTGAAGTAAAATCCGACGACGGTAATCGATGGCTGGAAGGCCAAACCCATTCCAACGGCTGCAAACAGGAGACATAAAGATATAGTACATAAAAATCGAAAGACTAACAGCAAATGATAATTATCTTCAGTAGGTAAAAACCGTCAGAATAGGGATTTAACTGTAGTCTGGTCAAAACGTTTGCAATATTTTGTGTATTTAATAAAGTTAGGGCGCTTTCTAACTAGACTAAAGGAATCAGCTCTTTACTTGTTCATCAAGCTTGAAAAATATATGATAGAGGGATAAAGGCGTGTAATATGGAAGAGTTCAAGAACCATGTAACTGGTAAGCAAAACGATCGTCAGCACAAAACTCTAGTTTAATGGCCTTGTTTGGCTTACTAGAAAGAAAAAAAGTCTGAGCGATCTCTTTTAGATTGAACAGATTGTCTATAAGCACGTGCTCTGATGTCATGACAGGCTTATAGCGTGCTTTCATCTACGTCACAAGCCCAGCCTTTTTGACGGGCAAAATCTATTTAGTAAAGCAAGCTAAGTGAGAAGCAGCTCGACCACTAACGCGTTGAAAATTGAAATGATAGTGCTGTACTTTGCACGGCAGTGGGCGTGGCTTACCAATTGTAATGTAACGTGAAAGCACTCTGTTCCATTACATTCTCTCACCCTGTCTGCTAATAGAGAGATGAGGAAGAAGAATCAGTTTACCTTACTGATTTGCTTACTTTGCTGTTTCCCCCTTACAACTGTTGGGAGGCTCTGTAATCACATTCATGTGTGTTGCACGCCAATACAAGCTCTAATGAGTTAAAGAAAGGTTCACGTCAGCCAAGAAATTAACAAAGCTGGCACAGTTTATTTGCTTAGACTAGCGATAAGTTGTGATTGGAACGATCCCAAATCTGACTGATGGTCTTCCCCCTCTCATGTGTAAAAGCTGCCCTAATTGTATTTGATTTAATCTATTTCGTTCTGGTCTACACAAAACGACAGTAATGTCCTTAACATAGACAGTGAGCCGTTATTTAAAGTCAAAATTTCCCTGTTGCAATTTTCTTTAGTGGCAGCTCCCTGATCAGTTCGCGTTGGGTAAGTTCCAAGAAGAGTTTAAATACCTAGTTTTTGGATTCTTTCGAAATCAATGTCGTGGAAGATGCAATTTAAAATATTGGCCATTTATTCCAATTTTGCAAGACTTGAAAGTACTGCAATGCTGTTGTGAAGCTAACGCAACTTCTATTGTTAGTTAAAACAGGAACTCAAAGAACCAAATTTTATCTTTTTGTTCATATGCTTCAAAAACCTCCTAAAGGTTTCTAAAGGAGTAAAAGCAAAAAATGTGATTTTGCATTTAAATCTACATTTGAAATAGTTCTATTGAAGGTCTAAATGTCACTGCGTATTTCCTCAAATCATGAGAGCCTGGACTGTGTACTGCTATACTTCAGTAAGATCAAATTAATAACTTATGTATGGTATATCTATGAGCTGCTCAAGTTTTGCAGAGTAAATTCAGTTGCATGTACAAAACCGCTTACCAGTTATAGTAGTTAGGGCGTATATATGCCATAACTGAGAACTGAAAGATGTTACGGCAATAGCAATTATGACGGTCACACCTCCTATAAGGGAAACAGGACGGCTCCCAAACCTCGGTGTTAATCCGCCAGCCACGAGACCTGTACAAATGGGAAAGAAAAACGAAACTAAAATGGATTTGCGGCATATGTGTGATTACAAACAAGCATGGAATTGATAGAAAAACTCATAAACTGGCTTACTTTGCTGTGAGTAAAAGAAAAACCCCTGTTGGCCATGAGTTTAATATCCAAGTTGGAAAGACTTTGCCTTGTCACATTGGTAGCTTTCAAGCATCATTGATTGGCTATAATGGCTGTGTCATAATTTTTTTGTCCTTCACTTTTGACAATGAAAATATCAACTTAAGTTATCATAATAAACAGATGAAGTCAATTTTAGCTGAAACTTGTTGGTATGTAAACAAAGGTTGGTAAAGGGCACCAAAGTAACTATACAGAGAATGAAACACTTTCGGGATTTCCATTGTAATACCTGAAACAGGGCCGCAGAAAGCGAGAATTATTCCCACCCAGCCGACCTCTTTTGATCCAACATTAAAATATTCTTGCCACTCGACGAAGAGAACACCGGCTGCCTTTACATAACCTGAAAATGACAAGAATAATTAATCAGTTAGAAGTTATTTTATCAAGTGATATTGTACACAGTGGGCGGAAAAAGCATAGGAGTTGTAATTGTTCAGTAGCATGGTGATGACACCCACAAAGCAAACGGCAAACACATTAAACTTTTTCTAAAGTAATCATGGCTTACTCAAAAGTTAATTATTACATTATTCTGTTCGCTGAGCTATGTCCACAAGGTAGGCCTTGACTGTAAACGACTTTATAAGAAGTGTGTTTGGCTATTAAACATTTATTTTGTTTCCACTTTTTAGACACGTATAATTTCTAAATTGATTTAGCAGTTACACAATAAATGGTTAGCGAATAAAAGTGTGTAATAAGACACGCATGCAGCGGCGTAGCTAGACATTTTCCCAGGGGGGAAGCACCCCAATTTTCCGATTTTTTCTAAAGTGATGTGAACATCATTTTTCCGGGGACATAATTTTCGGCGCGCGAAGGTGCGCCTAAATTTTTGCTCTTTTCAAGCAAATTTTGGAAAATATGGAACATTTGTTGGAGGAAATTTTAGATTACAGGTTTTCTATGTAAGGAAATCGAGAAGCGGTGATTACTGAAGAATCTGTATATCTTTTTGGCAAGTCTGATATTGCACGGTGACCGAAGACAGTTGTTGCTACACAATGATATCTAATACCTACAAACTGAGGGTCTTCGACGACATTTTGAGAGTCAATAGCTTATATAGGAACTTACTGAGAGAATATTCATGAAAATAGCACTGAAGTTGCCGATTACACTTGATAATCTGGTCGTGTTTTCATTTCCAGAGTTTGAAAAAGTTTACAAAACATAAAGTTATATTAACAAATTGCTGACCGCAAAGCGCGCGGAAATTTTTGCATTTGTGAGACAGATAATTACAAATGTGGAGCTTTTTATCTGAACGAATTTCGAATTTCATGAAAGGAGAGTTGAGAAAGCCATACTGCAGTTGACTGGTGTCACACAAGGCAAAGTTCCGCATGTTTCACTTTTCAGAGCCGAGGGGCGAATCGACGGGGACATTCTCCACTGACCCCACTGTAGCTACGCCACTATGGCACATGTTTATTATTTAAATTACATGTTTACAAAGCGGGGACAAACAAGTTTTCAGGAAAGTGTTCAATTCCTAAACACTTTTTGTAAATTATCGACCAGGTCCTTTAGACATCTCCATCATCGTTTACCTTCCAAGACAATCCATCCTCGCCCCAAACTACAAATTCTGTAGTAGTCTTCAGAAATACTCAATTAACACAGCTCTTTGAATGACATCAAATTCAACAAGAATGCAAAAATGCATTGAGGTTTCGATGATAGTTGAATGTACAATGTTTCAAATTTGCCATCATGCACCAATATCTTCTCACTCAAATGATAAACTAGCATGTTCAAAAGAATAGTTTTGTTATTCCAGAACCTTTTGACATCAAAAAAAAAAAAAAGCCATACATATATAGATACATAGACAGAAATAGTGAAATATGACTTCAACAAGATTTTCACACTTTGACCCCTTGTGACCCCAGATGAACTTTGACTTCCGCCAAAAACAAAAAAAAAGCATCTCTTGTTCATAACTTATCAACATACCAAATAAGAAATCTATTCAAGTTTCTTATCATAAGGTATCGCATTAACAGGATTTTCAGACTTTGACCTCAGATGCCCATTGAACTCTGCCCAAAACAACAGGGACCATCTCCTGACCATGACAGATCCACTTACCCAATCCACGTTTCCTATCATGAGATATCGAGTTTAAAATATTTTCAGACTTTGACCCCCGGTGACCCTCAGATGCCCGTTGAACTCAGCCAAAACATAGGGACCATCTCCTGACCATAGTGTGATGTATGCATTGAACAGGATATAATAAATACATACACCCCAGGTGCTTCCGACAACTGAACCCAGCCTGTAAGCACGTGTCATGTCTATATGGTGTCAGAAGTGGCCATAAATGACGGAAAAATGGAGAAACTGAAGACACCGAAACAAATGACGTTTGAAGGTAATTGTGCTGCAAATTATAAACGCTGGATACAGGCTTTAGAGATATATTTCGTAGCGAGTGGAGTCGATAAGAAATCTGACTCGGTAAAAATCGCTAATCTGCTCCATATAGGAGGCGAACGTATGATAGCCATATATAATGCGTTCCAATGGGACAACGATGATGACGTAAACAAATTCGATAAAGTGAAAGAACAATTCCGCCGATATTTTGAGCCACGTAAGAATGTTACGTACCTAAGATATCAGTTCTTCACTAGGTCCCAGAAGGAGGAAGAAACAATTGACAGTTTTATTACAGACCTAAAGAATAAAGCAAAAGACTGTGAATTTGCAACATTAACAGAATCTCTGATCAGAGATAGATTGATTTGTGGGCTACGAGATGACTCAGTGAGATGCAAGCTACTACGTGTAGACAAGCTAACACTAGAGCAAGCCATAAACACATGTAGGGCCAATGAGGCAGCAACTGCCCAACTGACAGAACTATCACATGATAAGGGCCGTGCATCAGATATCCATGAGGTCAAATCTAGGCCTATTGCCAAGAAAACCTGTGGGAAATGTGGAAGGCAACACAAATATGGGGAGTGCCCAGCTGATGGCAAAACTTGTCGTAGATGTGGACGAGCCAACCATTTTGAATGTGTCTGTCGTACTAAGCTTTCACCAGATAGTAGTAACCAGTGGTCAAATAGAAGCAGTAAAAGTAGTGGTGACAAATCAAACACTCGGGGTGCAGGTAAAGGTCAATTTAGACGCCGTCAGACTACAAAGAGAAGGTCAAATGAAGCCAAACCTGGAAAAGAAGTCCATGTTCTTGATGAAGACACAACTACCAGTGACAGTGAGGAAGAGTCACATTTTTTCATAGATTCAGTGGACTCAGTGGACAATGAAAATAAAACTGAAGATCACTGGAGAGTTGAATTACTGGTAAATAATAAGAAATTGTCATGTAAAATTGACAGTGGTGCACAGTGTAATGTACTACCAAAGAAAATGTATGACAAATTAAATCTGACAAATGCAGATGGAATGAGAAGGAGTAACAAGAAATTAGTATCTTACAGTGGTAATTCTATCAAAGTAGTAGGACAGGCAACATTACTTTGTGAGTTAAAAGGCAAACTGCACCCAATTAAGTTTCACATAGCAGATGTAAATTCACAACCACTGCTAGGGGTTAAAACTTGTGAAAATGAATTAAAAGTTATCAAGAGAGTATACTCAGTTGTACAAAGTGAAGCCAAAGGTTCAGAATTGTTGAGAACCAACACAAATGAAGAAGTGGATAAGGTAACGACCACTTCAACTCCCATGACTAAAGAAAGTTTCATGCAGGAATGTAAAAACAAGCAGCTATTTACAGGGTTAGGATGTATTGCAGGGGAAGTAAATCTGAAAGTGAAAAGTGATGCGATACCCAAAGTGCATCCCCCAAGAAAATATCCAATTTCCCTTAGAGGAAAATTGAAGAAAGAATTGAAGAAAATGGAAAATGCTAAAGTGATTGTGAAGCAAACAGAGCCTACAGAATGGGTTAACAGTTTAGTGACACCCATCAAACCAAATGGTGATTTGCGTGTGTGCATAGATCCTCGTGATCTCAACAAAGCATTGCAGAGGGAGCATTACCCAATGAATACAATAGAACAGGTAGTGACTTATCTGCAGGGTGCTAAATATTTTACAGTATTAGATGCCTCATCAGGGTATTGGCAGCTCAAGCTAGATGATGCTAGTTCAAAATTATGCACTTTTAACACACCTTATGGCAGGTATCGCTTTCAGAGATTACCTTTTGGTATTAACGTGGCACCAGAAATTTTTCAAAGGCGTATGACAAATCTCTTTGAAGGCGTAGAGGGAGTTCAGGTAGTTATAGATGACATACTCATCTATGGAAGTACTGAAGCTGAACATGATGCTCGGGTTCAAAGAGTGTTAGAAATTCTAAAAGAACAGAAAGTCAAGTTGAATAAAAACAAATGTAAATTTAAAGCTTTAGAAGTTACTTACCTGGGTCACATCCTCTCTGGGGATGGTCTAAAATGTGATCCACAGAAAGTGAAGGCTATATTAGACATGCCGAAACCAGAAAATGTGGCAGGTCTCCGTAGATTCTTTGGCATGCTGAATTATCTGAACAAGTTCATGCCGAATTTGTCTGAGTTGACAGATCCTCTCAGAGAACTACTTTCTAAATCAGTTGAATGGCACTGGACAGAGGTTCATGAGAATTGCTTTAACAAACTTAAGAAAGTTTTGTGTGAAGCCCCAGTGTTAGCCTACTACGATGAAAACAAAGAGTTAACTTTATCAGTAGATGCTAGTTCAAAAGGGTTGGGAGCAACTTTGCTTCAGGAAGGCCGACCTATTGCATATGCCTCGAAAGCATTAACCAATGCTGAAACTAACTACAGCCAAATTGAGAAAGAGTTACTGGCAATTGTTTGGGGTTGTAAACGATTCCATGACTATGTGGCTTTTAGAAAGGTCTTGGTAGAATCTGACCATCGTCCTTTGGAGAGTATTATGAAAAAACCTCTCTATGAGGCTCCATTGCGTTTACAAAGGATGTTAATGCAACTGCAACATTATGATGTTGATGTCAGGTATAAAAAGGGTAAAGAGTTATACATAGCAGATACCCTTAGTCGGGCCTATCTCCCAAATTTTGGAATGCCAATAGAAGGTCCATTGGAAGTCAGTGTGGTTAAAGAGTTAACTCCCATTAGCTCAGAGAAATTTGAAGAGTTCAAAAGGGAGACTGGAAAAGATGTCAATCTTGCAGTAATTCGTAAGGTTGTCCAAGAAGGGTGGCCAGAGCAAATTAAAGAATGTCCTGTGGAGGCAAAGCCTTACTGGACAGTGAGGGATGAATTAACAGTAGTTGATGGTGTACTGTTTAAAGGTTCTAAGATTATTGTTCCTCATTCACTGAGAAAGGACATGCTGTCCAAAATACACGAGGTTCACCAAGGAATTGTGAGAAGCAAAGAGAGGGCAAGAGAAATTTTGTATTGGCCAGGGATAATGTCCCAAGTAGAAGAAATGGTTATGTACTGTTCGAAGTGTAATATGTATGCTAACCAGCAACCAAGAGAACCAATGCAGGAACATGAAATTCCAGATCAGCCATGGGCAAAAGTTGCAAGTGATCTATTTCAATTTAAAGGTGATCAGTATTGTCTGATTGTTGATTATTACTCTAAGTACCCTGAAATAGTAAAACTAGGAAAGGATATTACATCACAAGCAGTAATCCGAGCACTGAAATCAGTGTTTAGTCGACATGGAATACCAATAACACTGATGACTGATAATGGTCCATGTTATGATTCTAGGGAGTTTCGAATGTTTGTAAAAGACTGGGAGTTCAAACATGTAACATCATCCCCTCTCTATCCTCGTTCAAATGGGTTAGCAGAGAGATATGTTCAAACAATAAAGAAATTGTTGTTAAAATCAGAGGATCCATATCTCGCCCTCCTGGAGTACCGAACTACACCCATAGAGAGAATTGGAAAATCTCCATC
Source organism: Holothuria scabra (assembly GCA_037179385.1). NCBI lineage: Eukaryota > Metazoa > Echinodermata > Holothuroidea > Aspidochirotida > Holothuriidae > Holothuria > Holothuria scabra. Next base: position 47,307,586 of record CM074189.1, on the reverse strand, counting down.
TCAACTTCTGATGGGGAGGAGACTTAATTCAAAACTTCCTATTCATCCATACTTGCTGAAACCAAGTCCAGTTAATCCTGAAATTGTAAAGGATAAGCTTAATGCTAAGCAAGTAAAGCAAAAATGTTATTATGACAGAGGAACTAAGCCACTTAAGTCTCTCAAATCAGGTGATGAGATCAGGGTCTGGAATGGTGACAAGAAATTATGGTTGCCAGCTAAGGTCGAAGGGAAAGTTGGACCAAGATCCTTTAACATAATGACATCAACTGGATCTAGGTTAAGGAGAAATAGGGCCCACTTACGCCATTCCCCAGGGGTCTCCTTTAATCCCCATTCTGCAGATTTTGATAGTGATGTTGAGACTCAGACAAACACAAATCCTCAAACCCCACCGAACCATGTTACTGGGGAACCCCAGGAAAGCGTAGGAAAAACTCGACCAGAAAGAGTGAAAAGAACCAAGAATGTACCAAGTCATTTCAAAGACTTTATTTTGTACCGATAAGCAAATATGAAAAGAATCAGTTGTATTTTATGTGATCTGTTATAATCCAGTGCGTTAATCAGGTTGCTGAAAAAAAAAAAAAAAAATAGTTGTTAGTTGTCTATACATTTACATAAGCTGCATTCAAGTGATGTGATTTAACTGGAAAACTTTACCATGTATGTGTCACAAAATTTAAAGAAAGAGAGATGTGATGTATGCATTGAACAGGATATAATAAATACATACACCCCAGGTGCTTCCGACAACTGAACCCAGCCTGTAAGCACGTGTCATGTCTATACATAGGGTATCCAAATACCATATATATAATCTATCCAAGTTTCCTATCATGAGATATCGTGTTAATAAGATTTTCAGACTTTGACCTCTGGTGACTCCAGATGGCCATTGACTTCCACCAAAAACAAATGGGACCTTCTCCTTACCATAACATATCAACATACCGAATATGAAATCCATCCAAGTTTCCCATCTTGAGGTATCGTGTTAACAAGATTTTCACACTTTGACCCCCTGTGACCCCAGATGAACTTGGACCTCCGCCTAAAACAAAAGAAAGCATCCCCTGTACATAACCCATCAACAAACCAAATATGAGATCTATTCAAGTTTCCTATCATGAAGTATCGCATTAACAGGATTTTCAGACTTTGGCCTCAGATGCTCATAGAACTCTGCCAAAAACAACAGGGACCATCACCTGACCATGACACATTCACATACCCAATTAAGAATATATCCACGCTTCCTATCATTAGATATCGAGTTTAAAAGATTTTCAGACTTTGACCCCGGTGACCCCAGATGACCATTGAACTCAGCCAAAGACAATAGGGAACATCTCCTGACCATAACACATCAACATCCTGAATATGAAATATATCCAAATTTCCTATCATGAGATATCGTGTTTATAAAATTTTCAAACTTTGACCCCTGGTGACTCCAGATGACCTTTGACTTCCACCAAAAACAATAGGAACCATCTCCTGACCATAACCCATCCACACACCAAATATGAAATCAGAGTTTCCCATCCTGAGGTATCGTGTTAACAAGATTTTCACACTTTGACCACCAGTGACCCCAGATGACCTTTGACCTCCACCAAAAACAGTAGGGTACTTCCTCTCAATAAGGCGCATCTATTTACCAATTTTGAAAACTGTCACATATTCCTATCTCGATATATCGTGTTAACAAGCAAAGTGTGAGTGTGCTTTGACAACACATATTGGGTCTTGTATACTCGCGCTGAAGCAATATAGCGACATTATGTCTCGATGACAAGGAATTTTAGACAAGGAAGGGTTAAGAGAATTGGGTGAGAATACTTGACCTTTAAGGTTTTGTCTACATGCATTAACAGCAAGCCTGGCAACTAGTATCGGATAACATTTCATACGACCTACAATCCAGTGACCGTTAGTTTAAGCAGCAAACAGCTACATAGGCTATGCCTTTTCTTTAGCGAAAAGAAAGTCGCTTGTATTTACAACATGGCTAAATATTTTCTTACATAATTTGCCAGTAACCTGACGGAAACGAGACTGCTCTTGTAGACTTAATGCAAACGTAAATACTCTCATAACCGAAACTCTATGCCAAACATCGTTAAAAGTAAGGCTTAGGTTGCCATATATTCGTCCGTGCAATTGCATCTTTACAATCTGCATGTGATCCACAATCTACTTGAACTTAATTTTCCCTTGAAGTAACGTGCATCATGGAAATAAGACCTTAAAGGGAAAGGACAATCACCTCAAATTAATTTCAAACAGCGAATAATTCTTTCAATACTTATTCTTATTTCTCCTTATTATCCCTATTAATAGGAAGCTTTTGAATGCAGTGTGAAGTACAGAAGGCTATGTTGTCACCGTGACAAGATTCTAAAGGACCATATCTTAAATAGGTCTACTAGACTATTTTAAATTGCGATGATTGCATTTCCCTCAAAATCATACGTATACTTAAGGGCATTCTTCATTCAATGCATCATCGGACGGTAGGTTGCTCAAAAGAAATGCCGGCCACAGTAAACACAAAATGTACAGAGCCATGTAACCTTGAGCGAAATACAATGCCATGAATACTAGGCCCACACTGACATGTGGAACTATATACGGGTGTAGTAAGACGTCTCAGTGTGGTACGAATAAAAAAAAATGGAAGGTAATGTTAACCTCTCCACCTCTTTCAACTTTGAGCATATACAAGTCAATCCAATGAGAAAGATATCAGAAACACAGGTGTGCTAACACGAAAACCAAGTACAAATATTCTGTACATGACGTACTTTTTTCCCTGCAAACTAAGCCATAGTGCACCACGACGTGCTATATCTTAATGTCACCTTTTTATGTGCTGAATAGGGTAGCCGTTGAGGTCTTAGAGCTGATGGTGTGGAGGGACTCGCGGGATTATTTCCAAAGTCAGTTTAACCGTCATTTCTTTGAATGAAGTATAATTTTTTTTGAGAAACGGAAAAGTAACATGATGATAGATTATTACACAAGTTAAACCAGTTCAGCAGATTCCTTACCAGATAAGCCTACACAATTTCTACGAAAGCTAAGTATCAATTTGAGTGTTTGACTACAAAAAGGATGTTCGATCTTTAGCAGCGGTGCAATTGAAAATCGGGCCGTATGCTACGAATTGGATACTACAATGCTAAGCGCGAAGATAGTGTCGTAACCAGAGCTGCATGACTGTCCGGAGAAAACAGTCTAGAGGTTTCCCGATTCTGCACTAGTTGAGTTGTTGAGTTGAAGTACACAGCGCCAGTTTGTGGGTGTCTTCAGCTTTCCTTTCTTTCTTTATACCCCTCTAACACCAATCCGAAACCAGTACGAGGTCACTTCGAAAATGAAATTTTTGCAACAGCATCCGTAGTCTACGTTTTTTAGTTTTTTTTTTTTTTTTTTGTCACCACCTTTTAATTTCGTGGTCACTCGTTGTCACTTCGTGCGTAATCCGTGGCCAGGCAGGAAACAAAGCGGGGTAAACCCGTGCACATGTCAGTTTCCCGCGGAATTCACAATTTGAACGCCGGCGCCATCTCGTGGCCTTCCCGGTCGAAACCCGTAATGACTTCGACACCATCCAAATTAAAAGAAGGGTTTAAGGTCATTACAGCACTTGGTATGTCAGAGGGGTACCTATTCTAAGCATTTTGGTGAAATTTGCATTGAAATCCGATGTGTAGTTCTCAAGATATGACCACGCAAAGTTTTCACATTTTCAACAAAAAGTAAACTTGAAGCAAGCACATATGACATGATCCCCACATTACTGCACAATCTTTTGTTTTCTTTTAAACTTTAGAGTTGGTTTTCTCCTCAAAAACCCCACATTATTAAAATGTGATTGCCTAAGTGACATGAGAACTTTACAAACTTTGCATCCCCCACAGGGAGGTCCTATTCCAGTTAACTCCAAGGTCAACACAACAGTCAAATAAAACAAAGGGAAGCAAAGCATTCCTTGTCAATGTGAGGAAGTGATATAAGTTCTGCTGCCCTCAAACTCACTTTGGAACACAAATCTACCGACTGATATCTCGAGAACTACATGCCACATTTGAATGGAACTTTTACCACACTATGTAGTTTTGGTTCGTTTTTCACTTGTGAAAATTAAATTTCTGCTTAAACCTTCCCTTTAAGACTTCTATACGTTGTGTCAGTGTTAACAACGGCTTCAGCACGAGAGTACTACGCATAGTCCGTTAGCAGTTCATAGCCAACTCGTGGACACTTCGTAGGCCGCGGAGGCTCAATCTTACATGATATCCGTCAAATCCGATTTTACTTCAACCCAACCTCGAAAACACTTCGAGAGTACTTCGACAACGCCGTATTGAAAACATTTCCATATCGGCAATAAATTTCCGAAGTGCCCACGTTTCAAGGACCCAAATTTTTGGGGGTGATCCGTGGAGCATCCGTGAGAATATGCCCACAGAGGGAATCGACACGTGGTCAAATCGTGGTTAAATCGTGGCAACCGGTTCCATTTCGTGGTTACTTCGATTTTTGAACTTTTGTTCTCACGGACACCTCGAAGTGACCACAAAATGGTCCTCCGGATTGGTGTGAGTGGGTATTACCTTTTCTCACCTTCCCGTTTTTTTGTGTCCGTGGACAGCTTGCCCACTGCCACCTCACTAGTTACGCCATTGCATGACGATGAAAAAAGTGCACAATTTATGAGAAAAATTATGTAGGCAACAAATAACTTTTAAATCTGCCAACCAAAATCTGTCCAGAGATTAAATATAGTGTTGACACCCACAGTACAATGACTAGGTACTGCCTGGGTTTTCTTTATTGAAGAATACCGACCTGCCGACCGTCAAGCTTAATGCTTCCATTGCGCTTAGTTCTAATCGAACATTTCCTGAACAGCTTCGTTGGTGCCAAATACATGCAAATGTAGGCATAATATATATTTGCTGAATCAGTACAAACTAAGTACCTGCTATTTAACTAACGTAATGTGACCTAACTTTTTTTAGATTCTGCTTTGCCGGCTTGCGATAGGCAGGTTGCACGAATTGGGCAAGAGTAATGATTGATACGAGTACTGTGCGCACTGATTATGAAAACAACTGGTTTATTGGTTGGAATTTTCCACGCGTTTTGTGGAATGTCTTTTCAATCAGGCACTCAATTACATCAGCGTTGATACTGAGCATATAGTATATGCCACAGCACTATGTTAGTTAAAAGAGAAAACGTTTTGTTTTTTTATGCCTGGTCACGGTGGTTTGAACATCCGACCTGCAGGCCGGGTCATACCGAAGGCTTAAAATGATAGATACTGCCAATGAGCGTGTTTCGTGCCCAGCGTAAGCAATGGAGTAAGGAAAACAAGCCCATGGGCTACAACTATAGAAAAAGCTGTGGCGGTCACGACTTAAACAATTGGCTAGAAATTGGGTCGTAACGTATCTAACTAACCAACTCACCCTTTTGTGCAGACTGCGTGACAGTCCCGTCCATGTCCATGGGCCTCCTAGCAAACAGTATGGGTACTGAAGAGCTGAGAAGGCGCACCGCCCAAGATATGCAAGGCAGCGTGATTTCCATCCTACCCCTGTCTTCCGTACTTGCTAGCGCACACAGACAAACCAGGGGGCAGCTGATGATCGGGCTGGACAGGAATCTGTTTAAGAACCATCGGGGCGATTAGTTAAAGCCATGGACGTCTGAAGAAAAAAACCTCCGAGTCACCATGAATTAATTACCCGAAGCGTGCGAAAATTTTCGCCCGAAACGCCTCCCCTTCCCGCTGGAAATGGCATTTCAAACTTTTGATTTTCCAGGGTGGGGGAAGTGCCCCACCCCTATTGCCCATGCCTCCGGACGCCCATGATTCAAGCACTACTTCCGAGAAGGCTACTTTCAATCGACACACAATGTATTTACGCTCTGTGATCTTGACCTGAGGGTCACCTGCTTCCCCAGCTGCGGGTTACCAACGGCCTGGTTGGTCTCTAGATTCGCAAATTTCCAGGTGAGACCTAAGGGTCAAAATCAAATGAAACTACTTACTACTGAAAAGCTAGTGTGTTATTTACAGTAAATCCGGTACAAGCCAGGGCGGATAGAGTGCATTTAACTGATGGTGTGAGCCTTCGTTTGGAAATACGTTATTAGGCAATGCATTTAAAAAATATAAGATCCGGTTATCGAAAAACCAAACACCGATTTTGTTTTGTTGTTTTTCTTTTTGTCTTCTTCTTCTTTTTCTTTTTTGTTCTAGGAGTCACGGTTGAAACAATAGCATATCTAAATGATAATTGTGCGAACAGTTAACACAGTGTGCGGGAACGACTTCTGATACAAATTATATGTTAACTTTGCTAACAGGGTAGGGGCCTATTGGAAAAATCACACCTCTGGATGAAAGGATTTCAGTCGAAAAAGTTTTGTTCGCACACTTTAATATTGAATATTACAAGATATAGCCTTTTCTTGATCTACAGAGAGCACTCCTTAATACACGTGGTGTCGTTTCGCAAGTCCATTGGGATCCTTTTCTTACACATTACACATGTTCAAAAAAATATACATCACTCACCCAGCAATATAACTTGGTTAATGAAGGAAGCAGCTAGCACAATCCATCCGAAACCTCCATCGGCGGCGGACGGTTCACTCCGCGATTGCTTCATTGCCAACTGCAAGAAATGACATGAGCACTTGAATGAAGCACTTTTCGCTCAGATTAGATCATCACGACATTATCCATTTGGTATATAACATGCACGGACCTATGGTCCTTTATTCAAATTAACAACTCACAAGCATCATAACCATGGTACCAGCAACATCTGTGACTTTATTTTGATCTATGTTTGCCAATTCTCGCGAGGCGGCAAGGCCGAATTGACGTAAACAACAAACTTATTCCATTAGCTAGGGAGCGAGAAGACTTGACTCGTATGCATGTAGGCTACAGTATGATGTACTGAGATCTTCAAAATTGAATCAAATATACACATGGAAATATCACCAGCGTGTTACTAGAAATAATCCAATTACCAGAGATAAAACCTTCCAAGAGCAGTCAAACACTTTAATATCGCAATGATACAAAAAGAAGTACGCATACACTGTCAATCCCGTATGATCCCAACAATGCTATATCGTTGCGCACATCCATACCCGCAGAACGTGTAACCCACTCAGACTGTTTTGAGTGACGAGCTTGTTCCTATGGGCGGCCAAAAGGGCAAAAAAGACAAAGTGCAAAATATTCATTTTAATTTCAAAAATAAAGTTTAAAGGTACAAAAATTATTCTAAGTGAGAAATTTAAAAATAAAATAAGCAATGATTACATTTAAAACTAGAGCAGCAATGCAGCTGTATCTCAATACGGTTATGTGCTGTTGGGCTGTGTGAAGTTGTCACAATTGTTGTAGGGCCCAACTCTTTAACTGAAAAGTGAAAGAGCTCTTTTTGGTGGTATGTCACATGACCTTTAACGTTTTACAGTGTTATGTGGGAATGCCTAACTCTATACACAAGTCCGATTTACCACTTGCAGGGTTCTCACTAACCCGAGCTCCCGGTTACTGACGCACGAGTTCGACTCGACGCTTGAAACAAAATCCTGTTTCGGAATTTGCTTGCTAAATGCATGTAAAATTTTGGCAAGGAGGCATAGAAAGTTTTGTGTTGAAAAGTTCACACAAACCCATTGCCTTGAAAGGCTCATTGTCGATGTCACTTCACAAAATCCATGCAGGAAACTTTCTCCAACTAGAACGATTGTTCGACTGATTGTCCGATCATCTGTTAAATAATAGGCATCTGGCTGATTATTCCGTTATCGGTAAGTAATCGACATCGGTAAAATTCTGCCATTCAACTGATCATTACCACAGATTATTTGAAAACTGGAAAAAGGGGCAAAGTATACTTGAAACTTGCTCATAGTTTCCTTAAAATTGCTGTAAATACTATCAATCCTTTTAACTTCTCGCCAAAACAGGATGCAATCATAATCCCAAACGTATAACTTTTACCCCTGCCATGGGAATGATCGTTTGATATTTTCCACTACAGTATAACCCGGTAGTATTACCTGAAATTAGATTTAGAGTTGCATTCAAGGTGTATTCCTTGATGTCTCGCAGAAAGCGCAGCGTAAGTTGCTGTGACAAACAGTTCTGCAAAAAACACATAATACAGACTATCTAGCTGCAGTGTTTCACCATTTTTTTCAAATCCCAAAGCTTTGCATGCATATCTGTGCACGTTTTGTTACACGTACCTTAAACGTTAATTGTGAAGTCCGGTGGTTATTAACTTGATATCCGAAAGGAACCATAAGATACGTTAATTGGGTGCAATTGTTTTGTTGCCCAGAACTGCTAAGATTTTCATGATTGCTCTACATGTGGTTCTTTAAAGCGGGAGAGTAGCTACAGTACATAACGCAACTACAACCCAGTACAGTAAAAGAATGGAAATGTTCCGACATGATTGGGGGATGAAAACTAGCCAGTGCATGATGTTGGCCTTAGAATTATCAAAGGGCATTTGACATCGACTGCAATCAATTTTACTGTATTAACGTTTGATTTGTATCTCCACTATAGAAGTGAAAATATTACACCTACAAAAACGATATCCCGTTCATGAAACGAACAGACCTATTCCCAATATTTTCCATCCTGAACTGCTTATGGGTAATTGGATATGCACAAAGCAAAGGGCGCGTACTAAAGAGTCAAACATGTGACTTCCCTCTTTTTAATTATTGGGTAGTTGGCATCCAGCCGATTGTTAAATTAAATAATCGGTTATGGGGTATTATCGATTATAGCATACTATCGGTCGAACACTAATTTATAAGATCGATTAGTAATGTGGCCCAGCTCTGTGATAGCGCAGGAGCTAAGTACGTACTAGATCATCTGCCATGCTATTCTGTCCAGCTTAGTCAGAGTAACATCACTTGTCAATGCCAGACAGTTTTACGCAGCGGCGTGTTGCAAAATATCACAACAGAACTTCTGAATGGAAATTGTTGAGCGTCATTTTTGTTGATGCTTCATCTTGGGACTCTTCCAAAAATATATGGGACCCTTGGAAAAAAAATTTGAGGGTTCAGGGGCTCTTGCCATTGGGGGCCTAATGAGAACACTGACTTGTTTAATGCAATTACTTCAATGCACACCAAGTTAGGTACATGTATCCCTTAACAGTAATGATTAGGGCCATTGAAATAGCGTGCAAATATATCTCAAAACTAAAGGGGAAGATATAATCTATGTATTTGTTTTTGTTTTCTCCTTTCGTATAGGCCGATTTGACCTTTCGCTTACAGAGTTGATCCAGTGTTATGTATATATATAAAGAAATTTAAAAATATACACTCAGAATCATAGACAAATTACGGAAAAATACTGTAACTTTATAGCAACGTTTTGACAGGCTCTACTTACCTTTGAAACATCACTATAAAGTTTTGTATTTCTGTATATACTGGAATTTACGCCTCTATAATTGAGATGTGGAATGCTGTAAGGTGGCAGTTGTTTATTTGTGTATATATATATCTCCAAGTTGGCACATCGAAGTTAGAATGTGTAGGTCGAAAGGGTTGCAGTAAAACATTCCATCATGAATTTTATACCGATCAAAGATAGAGTATAAATCTTATGAAAGAAGGAACCTACACATTTTCAGACTTTGACCCCTTATAACCATGAATGGATGACCTTTGACCTCCTCCAAGAACAACAGGAATCATCTTCTGACCATAACGCATCCACATACCACATATATGAAATTATCCAAGTTTCAAATCTGGAGATATCACATTAATAAAGTTTTCAGACTTTGATACCTGGTGACCTTGGATGCTTTTTGACCTCTTCACAAACAATTGGGGCCATCTTCTGACCATAATGCATCCACATACCAAATATGAAATGTATCCAAGTTTTCTATCTGGAGATATCATGTTTACGAGATTTTCAGATCTCGACCTATGGTGATCCTGGATGGCCTTTGACCTTGTTCAAAATCGACAAGGACCATCTTCTGACCATAGCACAAACACATACCAAATATGGAATCTATCTCAGTTTCCTACCTTGATATATTGCATTAAAGAGATATTCAGATTTGACCCCTGGGGACCGCAGATGACCTTTGACTTCCACCAAAAACATTACAGTTCTTTCTCTCTGTATGGGGGACCTAGCCTATATGCCAAGTTGGAAAACTTGTCAAACATTCCTAAGATATCGTGTTAACGAGAAGTGTCACAAACACACATACACACGCACATGCACACACATACATACACACACATACCATCATGAATGCATAGGTTTCTCTTTCATCAAAACCAAAAAGAAAATATTCACCACTTTCACACAGCTTTCCCAGTTACTACTATTGCAGATAAACATATGTATAGGCTAGGTTCACGATGTACATATGTGCTATACGTTAGGCAACTGGCAAAAGACATGCCAAGACATGCTGAAGAAAATTACATCGTAAACAAAAACTTTACATCTAAAGTTTAAAAAAGTATTGCTCATTGTTGTATAAGGGACTACTACACATGCCTTGTGAATATTTTCGATGTTCTTGGCCACGTGGATTTTTGTCGACCCTTTTCAGTAGCTACTCGATACTGCTTTTTGAAAGGAATGAAAGGAAAGTATAGGCTACTGCTGACTAGCATAAACGTATGCAGTAACTAGTTTTAGCTCACTTGCTGAATCGCACCATACATTTTGGGCTTAGATTTTTAGGTTTAGGGAGTTAGACACTTTGTTTTAATTTTTTCCTTCAGACAAGAATCGTCACTGTAGAATATCGTTAATTTATTTACCTTTCCACCCATATATAATTCATATGGCGAACTTTTTTCTGGTATTCCATCGTTGAAATTTGCGAGATCCTCTTTTCTATGCTCAGTGCTGTACACAATGAACAAATGCCTCACAGACGGTTAAAACAACGTATGGGTTCAGGGTCACCCTGACGAGCAGAAACTTGTTTACAAATTGCCCTTCTATCTACCTACTGACAGATACAAGAAAAGTCCAAATACCGAACGGTTACCTCGGCAAAGTAACCCTGACTGTACATATCTTTCACAGCAGAATACAAGGCTCAATGGCGATACTATACTGGCACTGGCAGCAAAGGAACGGGTATGGTAATTGCAGGCCTTGTAGGTGTACAGCTGAATACTGTAGTATATCGCAGACAACCCTGCGTTACGATGTTGCTTAAACACAAGTTCGTACCAGACCGAAGGTACGCTAGGGATTATGGGAAATGAGAAAACAAATGGATTTCACTTGCATCTGCCCACTAAATTAGCCAAAATATCCCAACAAAATCAACATGTTCACATCCTGTACACAACATTTGATTCCCAAACGTCGACAGTACTTGCTGTTAAGATAAGGTTATAAAATGCCACAAAATAAGGAAGTTTTAGGCAATTTCAGCTATAGTTACTGACCAGCTAGTGTGACAATATCTCAATACATGTTATGTATTGAGATAAAAAGGAGCAATATTTATTACGTCCCCAAAACAAATTAAAAAACACTAAAAGTAGTTATAATTAATCTTAAAATTAACACATTACCGTTTTATCCAAATGAAATATCAAAGCCCCCAATAAATAAAAACTGGAAAACAAATAAAAAGAAATAAAATAAAAATGCAAATAGAGACGCAATTTTGTGTTTTTGTTTTATCTTGTGTTTTCATTTTATTTCCCGTTTTCTTTTTTTTTTTTTTTTTAATTCATTTGGGTTTCTTAATAGTTATTTGAAATCGTCCTTTTTGCCCTTTTGGCGCACCATAGGTGGCCAAAAGGGATTGACGGATTCCGAGTATGCTTGGAAATCGCATTAGATATCCAAACCCGCACAACCAGTTAAAGCCAGCGCGAAGACTTGCTTGCAGCCATACACTCCCTTTGTTGAGGAGCATGTAGCAAGGCAGTACGCACATCAGTGGGCAGTCTGAGTCGATCAGGGAGGTGTTATTTGCACTTAAAACCTCTATGGAGTGATAACGTTTTCTCTCGGCCCGCAAAGCAACCAGTTAAGAGGTGGGGAAGGGAATCACATGAAAGTGTGGGGGACTTTTCACCATTTGTGGTGGAAGGGGAAACGGCGTCGTCAGAATTTTCGTCGCGGAGGGGGGGGGGGATAAGTTTTGTGATCGTTGGCATAAGGGAGGGGTCTAAAGGGACGGAGATAAGTATAAGGGGTCTCCCCATCTCTTTTGGAAATTGTTTTAAAAAGTGAATGCCCTTGAATGTCCTTGGCGGGAGGGGCGTGGGACGCCCCCTCACTCTTTTGAAGGGGGACATCTTCAAAAAGCACCCTCTTTTTTCAAAAATGATGGAACAAACAGCAATTATTGTCCAGGAAAACAAAATTTTTAGAAGAAAACTAACCTAGCAATTCTCGCATTTTGTTCCAAATAGCATCTGAGGGCATTCAGTTTTTAAGTCTTCGTACTGGCTTTAACTGGTTGTGCGGGTTTGGATATCTAATGCGATTTCCAAGCATATTTAGGTGCTCTGAATCCATCAATCTCAGGACGCCCTCATTATTTTTCACGAACCGTCTTTTTCGCAGTTTGTCTTTTTCGCAAATTGTCTTTTTTTGCCCTTTTGGCCACCTATGGTGCGCCAAAAGGGCAAAAAAAAAGACGATTTCAAATAACTATCAAGGAACCCAAATGAATTAAAAAAACGAAAACGGGAAATAAAATGAAAACACAAGATAAAACAAAAACACAAAATTGCGTCTCTATTTGCGTTTTTATTTTATTTCTTTTTATTTGTTTTCCAGTTTTTATTTGTTGGGGGCTTTGATATTTCATTTGGATAAAACGGTAATGTGTTAATTTTAAGATTAATTACAACTACTTTTAGTGTTTTTTAATTTGTTTTGGGGACGTAATAAATATTGCTCGTTTTTTAAAATGTAATCATTGCTTATTTTATTTTTAAATTTCTCACTTAGAATATTTTTTTACCGTTAAACTTTATTTTTGAAATTAAAATGAATATTTTCACTTTGTCTTTTTTGCCCTTTTGGCCGCCCATATGTTCCATCCCCAGGCATACTAGACCTATGTTCCGATATAACGTAAACAAATGGTTTGGGGTTAACTGGTTAAAGGGTTATAAATAACACGTTTCGGGATGTTAGTGTGTTATGAGTGTACGGCACACCGTTCCGAAACCATATACAAGAAGGCACGTGACTCACAGACGGATCGCCGTACTCACTGACGGATCCTTGTGATGTCATTTCATTTGCTGAACATGCAATTGGCGAAGCCATGGAGTGGTTTGGGGGTTGACCCCCCTTCATGATTCAACTTTGCAATGCAAGAAACACCGAAAATAGCGGTTTTTCTCTCTCCCCTTCGAAATGTCGTGTCCAAAACCCCCTCTCCAGTCCCCACCGTAATGGCTCACTGTGACTATGTATCCGAGATAAATGAATAAATGGCCTATATTTACAATTTTACGCCAGTTTCCCTGTATCTGAACCTCACTTCATTCCCAAAGAAACCCTCGTTAACCATTTGACCCATGTAATGTCGGATCTAACACACTCAGAGACGTCGAAACAGAAAGGAGTGGATGCTGCCTTCATGATTTACTGTACTATACGAAACAATATTTGCTACTGCAGGCCCTAATAACATCTTTCAGATACATCCATTTACTAGTTGTACGCACAGCACATGGGCCTAAATGGAATTTAGCTCTGCTTTAGCATTTTGTTAGTAGGTCCATATCGGAACTCAACAGCAGGAGCGTATACTATACTTAACGCAAAGAACGTCTGGCTGACATTGTGTAAAATTTGCATTTACCTGCACTGACGTATTTGATCCATTAAAAACAAGTGGTAAAACAAACAACTGGAAATGTCGGACAACGCGAAGAAACCATGATGCTCTAGCTATGCATCATTTTGACAATCCAATATATTTATAAGGTTATGCTTTTAGGAAGAATTAAAGCATCTTGCAGAATTTCCGGCATGGAAATGACCATATGGTCCACCGTGGGACATTCAGCAAACACAGAACTAAAAAAAGGTAAAATTAAACATCATCTGACAGGCCATCATTTTTTTGACTGAAACTGAACCCTGTGGCCCAACTTGGTCTTTGGAACCCAAATTCCTGAACACCGTTTCGTCGTTTCGTTTCACTAAGTGAGTAGCAAAATGACCCATTTATTTATTGTACAAGGGAATCTGCTCCCCGCTGATGACCACGTGACGCCGATGCACTAGAACAAATCTGTAAAATGCATCTTTGGTCTCTTTGGATTACTTCCTTTTTTCTTTGAAAAGATATAAAAGATGTGGCCTTTCCGAAAATAGGGTCCAGGCTTAGCAATACCCAGTTTAGACAAACTTTTACCGATACCGATGTTATCAAAGAAATTATTGAGGTAGGTTTGAGTAATCTAGGCCTGCAATACAATGCATGATTTGCTGTAGTTCACATCACCACAAACTTACCACAGGTTATCATTTTTCAAGACTCGTGGCCAGCAGTGGTTCCCTGTCATTGCAATAACGGATGATCTACAGGCCTATACATGGAGCGGAAAACAATAGGCCTACATCGTAGTTGTTCGCTATTACAGCCTTGTTGCTTTATCATTACACCCGACGAGGATTCTAACTCCATACAGGAAGTTTCAGTTCGAATTCTGGACGGATGATACCAATTCAAGGAGTCTTAACACCTCCCGGGTCATACTTAAGACTAAAAATTAAACCTATTGCCATTTTGAAATTTGGTGCTGAACATGTAAGCAATGGAGTATAGAAAAATAAGCCAGTGAGCCACAGCTGGAAAAGATGACAGAAGACACGAATTAACCAATTGACATGTTTAGAAATCGTCTCGTTAGCAAACTTTGAAGGTTGAATGACGACCGTTTGCGGTAGTCCGTCGGACATATGTCAGGTGTCTCCCTGACGGTCCGCTGTTGCATGCCGGTTGCTTGAAATTATCATTTGCGTATCCAGCATGCACTTCTGCGGATTTCAGCCACTCCCCTTTGGCCTTGTTGGGCGCCGGCGGACCAACTGGCAGATATAACTGACCCGGTAAGTCAAAGAATCTTATCTACCTAACTGACCGACCGCCCGACAGAAGAACCGACCTATAACCAATTTTATCGTTATTGTTGTCTTCCTGTAACATGTAAGCCTACTTGGGTTAATTTTACACTGGATGACGAAAATGCATGCAACCTTCGCATAGAAATCTACCCCGTCTGTTCGATATATCAGGGAGTTGCAACTCCGTGGACTAATAAAGACAGTCAAGTAGTAATGGTCTGATTTCAGTCGGACATAACTGGGGTCTATTTCTTTTGGTCTTTCAACTTTCTTGTTTACCTGTATCATGGATGGCTGTACAATAAATTGCATATTGATTCCCTCAATTACACTGAATATGAGGGTTTGAAATTCATGTAGACAAATGAAGGCGTATTAAGGCAAATGGACACCACCAATGGTGGCCTACAGTCACTAAATACAAGCGCTGATCGGATTCGTTTTACATGAAGTGTTATTTTTCTCAATTTGTGTTTCATACAAAGAATTACTGCTTGACCTTTGTTTGATATGCCATGCCTTCTCATCCATCATATTATCATCTCATGTACATCATATTAGGTTATTTTCGTACCCTAAAGTCTCCGGTGGTAGGATATTAAATTGATCTCACCGCACACCATGACTGTGCAGTATTCCACGCTGAGTAAATCATTGCCTCTCTAGACACAACACAGGTGCGAATGTTTAACTTGAACTTTCATTTCGTGACCTTTGCACTCATTCGGAAATTGAAACGAAGACAGATTGAGAGCGGTGCCTCCGCTCATAAGGCAGCTCTCAAGCCTGCTGCACTTGGTGAAACTCGATCCAACCGCGGATAGTCTAAAGAAACTTTAATAACATGCAATAGGCCATCTCCAGGTGTAATGCGCATAAACTACATGTCTATGGACATTTTACTTAATGTGAATCAGTAATGAGTAGGCCTATATGGGTACATCTCAATGTTCTGACATTTCTATGTTCTGACATCTCTATGTTCCCACAAAACGGCGCCAAATAAAGTACCGTACACTTTGTCTGTGTCGAAGTACACTTTCATCGGAGTCAAACTGCATTTTTATCGCCGCCAAAGTACTGTTTTGTCTGCGCCAAGTACATTAATTTTATATCGGCGTCAAAGTATACTTTATCCCTCGGTACCAAAGTATATTGCTGTCCGAACACGTAGAGACGTCGGGACATAGAGATGTCGGAACATAGGAATGTCCCCAATCAGGTAAGACCAATGGCATGTCTAAACTAGCGGTCGTAGAACATTAAGTGAGTCAGAAAACCTACACTATCGGATAGGGTGTGGTACTAAACACTCGCTAAGGGGTCTATGTGTCCAGTGCCCCCCCCCCCCCAAAAAAATAAGGGGGACACCCAAAAAAGGAGGAACTATATCGAATTTTCCAATATTCCGCACTCAGACAAACAGTGGCGATGTTTTCATCGGAAGCTGAGGGGATTAGGGCGAGTGTTAATTTGGTGGGGCCAAACGACACTATCTAAGGGTAGCGCCAATGTATAGCCAATAGAAATTTTTGAAAAATCGCCACCCATCAGACAGCCGGAAACGGCATTTCCTGGCCTGTAAGTAGAATCTAAGCAGTCCTTAGTTTTAGCTTTCGTTGGCGATAAAATACTCACTTCAACAATAAACTGTAAAATGGTCACATGTGGACACATGAAGTGTATCACTGTCATTGGATAAAATGCAACTAATCAGTGGAAATGAGCTTTTATGCGAGGTAGTCCCGTAATATCCGTTAACTTAAACTAACATCAATGTTTCTTCCTCGAAAACAGTCACGTTGCATTTTGCGTTTCTCCCCATAATTGTTTTTAATCTTATGATTACAGAGGACATGAGGACATTTAGGCTAAACTGCTTCTCGAAAAGCTTGCAGAAAATGGCACTTCTCAGTCTCTCTTTAGCACTAAAAATCCATACTTTCAGGGCTTAATTTTTAAACGTTTTTATCTTAATCACAATTTGCCCAATATATTTTTATCTTCGAATTTCATTTGGGGAAAACGGGAGGTGAGGCGTTTTAATTTGGGACCCCTCCCCCCTTCCACCCCTCTGGATAAGCCACTGCAGACAAGCGACGCAACAGTGGCGTAGCTAGTTTTTTTTTTTTTTTTTCATTTTAACATCACGTTACTGGGACGAAAATTTTTAAAATGATCGAGGTACATTGCAGATAATCTTCTGAGTTTGCCGAGATTGCATGGCGACCAAAGATCGCAGTCTAGGGACTGCGAATTGAGTCTCCAACTGCCTTCTGAAGTCCAGAAGTTATATTGGAGAAAATCTCAGTGAAAAAAAAAGAAATGGTTCAAACAAAACCTTAGTAGCCGGTGTCAGTGGTGATCTGGTGTCACATATAGCAAATTTTATATTTTGTTATGTCCAGACATAAGTTTACCAAACTGATTTGTTAGCGCGCACTACTGAATTAGGAATTGCAATTTTCGGCGCGCCGAATTTGTTGTTTAGGACTTTTCCTGGAGGGAATTCGGAATATCACGACAGAAGGGTTGGAAAAACCATTCCCCAAAAACCGTTCGCCAGTTCTTAAATCACTGAAAGCTAAAAATCGAATTATAATGAGATAAAAGAAAGAAATAATTAAGCTTTAATTTGTTTTGAAATATTTTGGACGACTGATTTCGCTGTAGATTTTCTATTTTTGTTGTTTTGAATAAAACGTAAAGGTCAATAGGAAATACTGTAACATCGTAAATTTTATTCCATTCGTCCCACCTGTTTCCAGCACATCATTTGGCCGAGCGGATTACAAAGCTTCCCCATTCTGGCGTACTGACGAATCGCAAAATCAAAAATTTCATGCATCTGTGGATCTTGTATTTCACAAAGTGGGGAATGTTGTCTTATTTGGAGAATTTTCGCCGTATTCATCGTTTTTATGTTTGGAATTGTAAAAACAATAAATTTTACAAAGTCGTTGCACTTTTGAAGGCTGAGGTGAGCAGATTACGGTAAAAATGTATTCGTCACTAAGCCAAAATTGCCAAATTTTCACATTCGTCACTTCAGTATGCCAATTTGCGATTCGTCAGTACGCCAGTAAGGGGACGACAGTATGGTACTTGGTTGTCGTTTTATGAACAGATGGACTTGTCACAGTGTTTTCATCCCGGTTGTGCCTTGCTGTTGTTGCTTTCTTTTTTATTATTATTACTCTGTAAGTGATTGCAGATAATCATAAATACAGTTAGTTTTTGCCGTTAAGATTCATTACACGTTGGGGCAAGTTCTTAAAGCCCTGCCGACCGTATATCACATTATTTTAGCTGCCCCTTTTATTGTTCCTGTCAACTTCTGTTGTGCCAATTGGAATGGGTAGAGCTAAGCGCACTGTTTAACAAGGTGTTTCTTGATATAGGTTGTTGCCATTGTATTGTACATATCGATTGTATTCTTTGTTGGGGTTAGGGATTAAGTTACCGTTAGCCACTTAGGATTTTTTTGTTAAACAATGCGCATTGCCCCCATCGGAATAGCTCTTTGATAGACAGCAAATTTAAAAAATCTGAACTCACTGTACATTTTAAGTGGCTATGCATATATACACGCATCCTCGGAATCGACGGGATAAATTAACCAGTCCTTCACCTACAACACCGTCTGCTTCAAAATTTAAGTTTACATGAAAATTCGGTGACATCGTCTTTTCTGCATCCAACCATAACATAAAGAGAAATCACCTTTTTGAGTAAAAATATGCATTTTAATTTGCTGTGAAGTAGGGTTGTCACCCAATTTGCGTTCAGGTTATGCTAAGCAGGCCTGTTGCCGTATAGGCTACGGTACTTCACGAAAACACGGGAACGTATGTCGTTCACTGCAGGGGGTTGTTCATTGGTACACTATGCGCCACTGATAAAACATTGGGTCTTGTATACACTCTGTTCTCCCCTTTGTTATTCTACCTTAGGTCGTCAGTCGTCTAAAATGCGACCTTAGAATACCTCTACATGACGTCAATGAGACATTGTGTTAATTACTACAATAGACTTGAAGAGATTCCATAACTACTGTATGTAGCCTGTATACCGGTCTATGGTAGTTATTGTTATTCTAGGTATAGGCCCTATGGCATAGACACATGTTAGGCTATAATTAAATATGTAAGGTATTGCGCAACAATTTTGTGTCTACCTAATGTAAATTTTTGAAGCACTTCAATAAAACACCCACTTTTTTCACATGATAGGCCTACAAGTATGTATAACATGGGTTCGTTGTAAATACAATCCCCGTATGATACTATAGCTACTAGTAAGACACAGGGAGTTGAGGTAGGCCTAATTAATTGTATATGGCATTAGGCCTACTTTACTTGAAACATAGGCCTACACAGGAATTCGGCCCCAAAACGACATGTCCTCAACAAAATGAGCGCCTGCTGTAATTGAGGACCTACAAACCTTCACAACCAATTAACTCACCCGCTTCAGCCTCCCACCTACTAAAGCGAAAACAAATATATTCCCTGTTTGATCAAGGCTGGAATCTTTATTTCGCTGAGATTCGGCATATCTTAATTGCAATTCGGCGAAATATCGTTGATCTTCTCGGAGATGCCGGTTCTTCCACAAGAAATCTAAAACAGTAGCAGCAGAGAACTTTACAGTATTTTATTGATAATCATGCATACGAGATATTCATAGCATAGACGCAAATTCATAATGTTATGAAATCCAGGCAGCTGACATACCAAAGTTACGTTCAAGTAAATGATAAGATGACATTAACGGGGATGCCGCTCATTATATTCCACTATATTTGTACAACCTACAACACACACTTGTGAAATACAACAGCGCCGGGAATGGCTACCGTGCTTTTCCCGTCACATCGATAAGTACGACGTAGCAATTCAAGTTCTAACTGAACCGGCATTTCTTGTGACTAACAGTTAATTCGTTTTTGTTGTTATGGTCGTAATAACGGTGAATTCATTCATACAGCGATTATGCAGTGAGTGACCTTGAATCAAGTTGAACGAGGTGCGCTTGGTTTGTGCAGTGTATGCCATCCGTACACGCAGTTGTTTTGAATGCAGGCTATGGTGTTACTAACGGAGCGAAGACCTGTGTATTGATCCATTTTTTGAAGTGCGGCAAATCTAGTGCAACGTACCCGTTCCCAGCTGCTAGTCAATGCAATATCTACAAAAGGACATATTTGTCATTCAGTTTTGTTATGGGATATATGTTCCTATTCACAGGCGGCGGAAGATGTTTTATTGGGGGCACAAGTTTTCGGCAGCCGACATAATGGTAACGTCCAGTAAGGCGTCCGGTTTTGGCCGAAGCCAAAACCCTCTCTGCGTGGGGCCCAGAGGCGCTTTCAGTTGCCCGTGGTGGGCTGCATGGGGCAAAGCCCTGGTATAGGGGTCCATGGGAGGCTGGATACTTTTTAGGGGGTGGCTCGAGTTTACTATCTAAGCGCAGCGTCACCATCGGTTGGCGCGGGGCGGCGTACAAAGAAAATTTTGGATTTTAAAACCTTCCCGATGGCTGGAAATGGGATTTGCCATGTTTATTTGTCTCTAATTCTGGTGATAAAAATTTGTGATTTTTCTAAGATTAAAACACACTTGAGTATACTGATTAGCTCAGAAATCCTGCTGAATGTTGCAGGCAGCTGTTCACGTGCACGCCTGAGTAAGGTATCTCCAGAGGCGTAGGGAGCATTTCAGTTTTGAGAAAGAAAATTTTTGCCCGAAAAATTAAATTCTGCCCGTAAAACAGTCAAAGCGGAGCGCCACCACTAGTTAGCGCGGAGCGTCCCGAAAATTTGAAATTTCGTACCTCTCAGACAGTCAAAAATGACATTTCCCAGGCTTGTACAGGGTATCCAAGCAGTTTTTTAAGTTTCAATTGCAGATAAACGTAGGTTCGTTCCAAACTAAACTTCACCCAGAAAGACTAAGACGGTCGCGACCATTGGTTGGCGCGAATCGTACAAAACAATTTTGAATTTTCGACCCCTCAGACAGGTGAAAATGGCATTTCCCGGGCGATTATATGAGGATCTAAGCCAAGGGTGGCGAAAGGATTTGCCCGACAAGGGGGCCAAGCTCCCCGACGGGGGGGGCAGCAGTTCAAGGCCCCGACAAAGGCGATGGCTTAGTCCCGGTGGGACGTAACTTGACAGAATTTGAGGCGCGCGCAGCGCGCCGAAATTTTTGGCCCTCTTTTAAAGAAACACTTAAAAATCTGAAGTTTATTTTTTGAAAGAAATTAGGTTTTTGTAATGATAATTTAAAATTGGGGGTATTTACTGAAGAATCTATCCTTGATATGAACAAATTCAAAAACGCTTTACACGCGACAGCTGAAATTCTGTTGGGTTTATTCATTTAATCGTTCTTGTCCTACGTACTAAGGTCTCAAGAAGAGGCTTTAAGTTTGCCCGAAAAGTTTTTTATCCTCTATTTGAACCAAGATTTGAAAATTAAGAGCTTATTTTATTGCAGATATTTTGGAATTAAATGTAAGAAAACTTCGTTTTTGGTAAGGTTAGAATAAAAACATTTGGGTTCCTTATTAAGTGACATGCCTTTCAAGAGCAAATTAGGTAGAATGTCGTGGTGATTAACAAAGTTGTCTGGTTATTTGTTGTACTGAGTACCCATCAAAATTGGAAAATTTTGCCACTTTCAACAATCTGAAACTTATATTATGACAGATTTTCGTGTTTGTATGGATAAAGTTGATCCTCTTATAAGAAAAATCAAGTAGGGAGTAATCTGTAGTTTTGTACAACTTTGTTGGGGTTACTGAATATCATCAGGTAGATTAATGTCCTCGGACCATATTGGTAAATGTTCCCGTGGAAAAAGTTTGGCTTCCCATATATTTGAAATTCTGACATAGGCCGACGGGAGTGTTTCAGTTTGGGAGGGGACAGAATTGTTTTGTTTTTCTTTTGTCCGAAAAATATAATATTGCACGAAAACCTACAAGTGGAGCGCACAGATATTTTTGAAAAATTAAGAACCCCCAGAAAGCAGGAAAAGGCATTTCCGCGGCCGGGCTGGTAAGTAGAAACAAAGTACCGATATAGTCATTATTTTGAGCTTTCTTTCGCAATAAAATTTTCACTTTGTAATTCTGCCCAAAACGAAGAATAATATGCAGGCATGCATTGTTCTCTTAAGTAATTTTTTTCGGCCAAAAACACTATCTAAGCGGAGCGCTACCCATCAGTTGCCGCGGAACGTAAAGAAAATTGTTAAAAAAACTAACATCACAGACACCCGAAAATGCCATTTCCCACACTTTAGCAGTCGTTATTTTGAGCTTTCCTTTGAAATAAAAATTTCACTTTAATAGAAAAAAACAACTTGGTAAGTGAACAGAAAACTGCCAGATAAAAGGTACGGTACTGCTACAATTAGGTGTAATGGACTTGTCTCTTTTCGGGGGGAAACTGTGCAAAACATACCTTTTTTTTTTTACTCTACCAGAATTCTTTGTTATATTCAATTGCAACATCCACTAAAAAGATGAAATTTTCTTCGTGACTGCCCGAACTCCAGATAAAATGATCTTACTTCAAATGTATTTGAAAAAATGTCATCTTACAAGGTGGCTTCAAATGAATTTTCAGTCAGACTTAAGGTAAGACATATTCAAGCCACTGTTTATCATTATGTGCAGCCCAAGATGGCCTGGCCGATTTTCGTTACCGTTTCTAGAATTCGGCTGTCGGGACAGGCCAGATGGCAGACCATTGGGCAATGCATGTCGAACGGACCTTTGCCAGAAGATCGGGCGTACTTAAGAAAAAGCCCATTGGGTAATGCCTGCATAAGAAAAACCATTTGTCCGATTTTATAAGGAAAATTTGGAATTGTCAGTTTCCTTGAAGAATACGGTCTTCTAGTAAGCAAAATCAAGAAGATCGACGGGAGTGACTGAAGTTATCAGGCCCACATTTTTTTATCGTGGGCCTGTATATGAAAGACCCCCGACGAAATTGGATTTCTCTCAACAACAGGCGGAGGGAAGTCTTCCCCAACGGGGCAAAGATATCGGATCGGATTTCTCTCCGATTTTTGTGAGGGTTAATTAATACCTCCTTCATCTTTGGTGGGAAAGAAACCAAAATTTGCCAGCCAGTGTAGACTACGAAATTTTAAGTAACTTATACCAATTATTCCGTTACGCAACATCCAAAGACAACTTTTATTGGATACGCGTAGTTCGCTAAAAGCTATTTAAAGATGTGACATCACGAAATAAGTAGTGTAAATTTGACTTTCGTATTCATACCGATCGTATATTTACACAGGATGGCAAATTTTTGTTTTTTCCGAAAATGGATGGAGGAGATTTCAACTAAAACTGACAAAAATCGGAGAGTAATCCGATCCGATATCGCTGAAGTGTATATTGGGCTTAAATTCGATGCATCAAAAATAGGGTTACAAACGAAAAACAAACAGAAAAAAAGTTCACGATCATCCATCCAGTAACTTCAGTCCTTTACGTTCTTCATTTTTAGGCCTTCCGCAAAAAACGCTGCTCTTCCCCAACGGGGGATGAGATAGGACAATTACGGTACACGGAATTATATGTATAACAGAGATAAGAATAAGTAATCGAAATTCGATTCCCAATTTGCTTTAAAATAGCATTGCAAAACAAAAATATGTGTTCAAGATCACCCACCTAGTAACTTCAGTCCTTCAATGAATTAATTAAAATTAATTTAAATTAATTAATCAATTAAGTAATTAATTTATTAATTAATTAATAAATTTTATTATTTTTAGGCCTCCCCGACGAAATCGCCGATCTTCCCCGACGGGGGGCCATGGCCCCCCGGCCCCCCGCTGGGGCCACCCCTGATCTAAGCCGTCGCTATTTGAGTTTCCTTTTGTAATAAAAAGGTTCACTTGAAAATTAAATTCTGCTATGAAGCGGTCTAACTGTCTACGGTGTAACACAGCGGAACGTGCAGGAAATTTTGAAAAATCCGACCACTTCAGACAGTCAAAAATTTCATTTTCTATGCTTATAGGGGGTTTTCGAAGTCACTAATTCGAGGCTCTTCACTTGAAACTAAAATGCTGCTGCTAGGAAGACTTCACCACTGGTTGGCGCGAAGCTAACAGAAAACTTTGAAAAATCTGACCCATGAGACAGTCGAAAAAGACGTTTACCGGGCTTAAAAGGGGGTCTAAGCAGTCGCTATTTGATTCAAAAATTACCAGATAAAATGTATCACTATACCGATCGATGAAATGGTTCCGCATATTTTCGGGGAAAACTACGAACCGGAATCGAAAACATGCTAATGAATTTTATTGTGCTGCGGCTCTTGGCTAAATTCAACATATGTTGAAAAAATTGCGTGCCCGAACTTCCGACTATATATGATTTTACCTTTGAAAAAAATAGGCCTGTGGGGATCTAAGCAGTCGCTATTTCGATCAGAAGAATCAGATAAATATGCATCTACCCTTGGATGAAATGAAGTAGATGATTTTTCTTCTATTAATAACACTTTTTGACAGAATTGTCACGTTACAAATGAATTAAAAGCAGGACCTTCGGGAAGACATTCTCACTCTGCAAATTATTTTTTCTGCCTCTAGTCTGGATAGTCATTTACCTTTAATGAAAAAAAACTTCACTGGCTTCCTATCGAAAAACGAATTAAATTTAAAATATGTCTTTACGTTTACAAATGTTTAAATAACTGCGGACCAGTTTATCTCACAAAATCTTTGATATGTAAACAACTCCCTCTACTACCTGCCCGGTAACGAGGTCCGCTAGTAATACAACTCTTTTAACAGTTCCGTTTAGAAAGAAATACATCGCCGACAAGGCTTTCTCCGTAGCTGACCCCTCACTTTGGAACACACTCAAGCGTAGTATCAGGGAAGCTCAATCGGTCACATCTTTTAAAAAGCTCCTAAAGTCTCACTTTTTTTCTAACTGCACTGTACTTTACCATTCTCTTTCTGTTTTTAAGCGCTTTGATCATCTGTAGCTGGCGCTATATAAATATTTGTATGTATGTATCATTAAACTATCGAGAAAAAAAAATTACTCGATTCTCATAACCATTGCCCGTATTTGGCTCTAGGGCAGGTTAGATGGCAAACTTTTGGGCACCTGAGCACCCTCCTGTCTATCTGTTGAATTAATTTGGCAATTGAAAACGTCCCAGCATTTTTAACCCTTTCCCCAAATATTTGACCATTTCGGGCAAATTTTCGCAAGACTACGGTGTAAAGTTGGGATGATGAGACTTTTTTCACATTCTACCCAAATGTGTCGCAGATTTTCTTTATTTTCAATGAAAATTGTACTTTCAATATAGCTTCTTCAGTTTTTCGGCAGAGACTTGAAGCAAAATAGACAAGATTTAAAAACACGAATAATTGTTTCGTTTTAGCCATAGGCTTCCGAAATAAGTCGCGATTTTTTCTATCTCTTAACCTTTCGAACTATGTTACCCTTACTGTGATACTTTTCCATTTTCGGGCAAATGCTTGACAGAATTTGGATATTCAAAAATGACACGCATTGGGTTGTGATTACCTGTGAAGTAACGGTCATAGCTTTTAGAGCTAAAAGACCCAAATATTATACCTACCGCTGACACCAGACATGATTTTTGAATGGTTTTGTCATCCTCATGAACTGAAAAAATGTCTATATGAGGTATAAACATGACAGATGCTAGGAGCACAAATTATCCATCCTGAAACCCGACGAGTAAAAGGTCAAGAGATTCCGAAAATATGAAGCTTGTTACAGTTTACCTGAATTTATTCCGGAATTCAGAGTGGGGCATAATTGCAGCATACCCTGCAACTGATTGAAGGGTGAAAATAAACTCTCCTACAGGTTATCGTTAACGTGGGGGTCCAGGGGGAGAAGCCCCAGAAAGTTTTGCAACCTTTGCACTCTGAAAAGTAATATTTGAGCCAAGAATAGCCGAAACGTTATAAAAGCAACTTAAATTTATTTAATTATTTTTGAAAAAAAATATTTTGCGACATTCAGTTATTGGGGGTATGCCCCCCAAATCTCATAAAAAATTATTTGTGGAGCCAGCCCCCCCCCCGGCCCCCCGCTTCCGCCGCCTATCTTATTTTACGCAACTGTTGGGATCAAAATTACATTAGGTCTATAGCCTACCTAGATCAAAATTTGAAGAAGTTTCTTTTGTCAAGTTTGCAGAGGATAGGCGGACAAAAGGTGATACGACCTTTGTGGAGCAGGGACAGAATTTCCGGTTAACCGTTCAGTTGGATATAAAAGTTAGAAGGATAAAGAAATTGTCCATTATTGGATAGTTATAAGTACCTCGGGGGGGGGGGGGGGGTATAAAATTATATTCCCACCCAAGGTACGCAGGCACGGGCGGAGTAGGCTACATGTGGACCATGTGTGACTGCTTAATTTTAAAAGTTTAAGTGAGTCACTCTAGGGACAAATTATCCAGGTTTTCGGATAGCGACTGACTTTTTATTTTCTATTTTAAATTTCTGCGACTGTGTCCTATTTCCCCCCCCCCCCCCCCCCCCAACTTAAAACACACTAATGATAACTTTCGGTGGTGTTCTGAAAAGAAGTCGCGGCTCATTTTCCAGTTCCACTAAGTTTAAAGGTCACTTTTCGCATGTGCGCAGAACATCGCAAGCACGGTCTTGTGGTAGGTTAACTTTAAGACTGGCTGGCCAAGTCATGCAGGAGATTTTAAATACGGACCCTACCATTAGGTCTGTGTTCGGTGCCCCTCATGCATAAGCAAGGGACTCGCAAAAAGCTTACCAGTGAGCCACAGCTGGAAAAAGGCCAAGGTCGGCTTGACTTAACCCTGTACCGTTGTTTGGGTCCTTTTGGACCCATGCGGAGAGCTCGGCTGTCACCCATCTTTACTGTTTCACGCGGAGCTCGAAACTGCGAGTAGCTACCCGAAAATTCGGCCACAACAGCGAGAGAGATAATAGTTTAAGGTCACGGGGTCAATGGCCTACGGAAGCCGATGTCGGGCGGGCTACGTCCGCTTTTCCGCCCACTCCCGAGGCGCGCAAATATGCCCGATCGGAGCACAACGGTAAAGGGTTAAACCAATTGGTTAGAAACCGAGCGCCATATTGCCCAAATCTCGCCGGGGAGGAAAATACAACTTTGAAAGAAAAAGACAAAACTGTTGTTAAGAAATTGTTGTGTGGGTTCACATATATCAGTCATGCATGTTATTTTCCCACTAAGAGAGTTAAAGTTTACGCTATTGAAAACAGTTTTGTTTTTTTTTTTCAAATTGTAATTTTTCAGAAAAAGAAACCTCATTTAAGCAAACAGAAAGCACGTGTATAGGGAGCCCTCCCCACAAAGTACGCTTCACACACTCATACACATACAATATTTTAAATTAGGGCCCCGACCACCATAAGGGATTTTTCGATTTCGGGACGGTAGACAAAGAGGACAGGGCGTTCGTTGTATTTCCCTAGGAGAGGGACATACACCACCCTAGAATGCTCCCCCCCTTCCCTTTCCCTCTGCCAGTTTGGTTTGAGTATGTTCTTGTCAGGACTGAGACGAAAGCATAGAGGTGGGGAATTTATGTCCCCGTGGATTCAAGTTCCCAGTTTAAGTATTGAGACATCATGCAACAATGACAACTCCCTACTTATGTATTTATTAACTTTGACAGCTACCCATGACTTGATTGCGTCGATGACACTCGATTGTAACGGATTCCGAGACTCCTGCACCACCGATATGAATTCAGTCTCTGCAACACCGCCGGATATGAATGCAGTTCGATCAATCATAGACCATGGACGAGGTATATATTACCTCGGTAGTAATAGACCTAATGCATTGACGACACACTGACGTATTTCTGGAGACGGAACATTGGACCACGTGGTCGCAAGTATTAGCCCTACACGTGTAACAGACTATACTGCTATACGGGTACTCGACTGATTGACAAATCGGCTGTCTGCATTTGCCGTGATCATTATGGTTTGTTTTGACCCTAAATTAAAGGGCCAAACCTCTCACCCCAAACTACAATTTTGGTCCCCGGGTACCGAAATTCTCAATTGGCTCCCCTTTTTGACAGCTAATTCAAACAATGCAGGGTGCAAAAGCTTATATCATACAGCATGAACGGTACTGAAAGTGTTTTGATGTAATAAATTGATACTCACCTTGGATCAAGAAACTGGGATTGTGATGAGGATGAGAATTAATTTCAGGCAGTTGTGGGAGGGGCTGAAGTAAGAAGGTTAGGAGAATTGGTACTGTTTGGGGTAAGAAGACTTGGTCTTGAAGGAGGGCTTGGTTTTTGCTATGTGTCATCATTTGCACAAGGTCTACCCCGTAGAAACTATATAAACTGCACAGTTTACAGGGGCGGCAATCCTGGTATATGGGGTCCATAGGGATATATTGTTGCATAAAATAGGTGGAGGAAATATAGCCCTAATACAGCATATTTCTTCATAAATCTCGGTGCCAAGAACATTCCTATAAATGCATCTACACTTCGCCATGCATTTACAGCTGTTTTGTGTGAATAAACAGCTTCTCAGGCTTTTCGCGCTCCGGGGGATTTGTAGCGCGTAATGTTCTTGCGCTGCGCTATATAGTTAGCTCAAAACATATTTAAATGCTTTCGGTACTTCGGCGCCACTGGATGTCTTCAAACGTCAGACTCTAACTGGAACGAAAATTAGTCAAATGCAATTCAGATACAATAGGTGCGTTCGATTTAGCGGCTCGAGCCTGCTCAACTGGCTCAACCAGTTCCTTGACTGGGCGCTATCTGACGTAAAATACGTCATACGGCTCAACTAGACCACCTCGGGGGGCTGGTCATTTTGGCCGGCCCATGTTTTGACGTTTTGATGATTAATCGTAATATCATGTTGCGAGTTTGCAAATATAGTGTTTTACCTGAACGAGCACATATAAATCTCATCCCTAAATATTCATTTACTTGGACGTGTTTCATTTAACCGTGGGTGCTGCATCTCACTTTTGGGTCATTTCCTGATCATTCTGCAGTTTGTTCCGTTTTAATCGAATTAGAACACTTTTCAATCGAAATCCCCCAAAAAGCAACCCGGCCTTTACTCGGAAGCTTGTGAAAAAGGCATTTCCAGCTGCATGAGGGGCCGTGATTTTTTAAACTGCAGTTGTAATATGCTCCGCGCCAACCGGTGGTAAAACTCGGTTTATTTTATTCTTTCCCTTTTACCACTAAATATTTCAAGCAGAGCGTCATCTGCTTCCAAAGTTAGACCTATATCACCAGTTTCCATCTAAGGCACCTTACAAAAAAAAAAAAAAAAAAAAAATGCCAAAGTACAATTCTTTATCATAAACTTCCTTGAAATTCACCACCCACTTTACACAGCAAAAATTAGTATTCCGTAGTGACCAGCGTGCCGTGACATTGCTTCTTAAGAAAGCAACATGACACCCCAGTAGATCAAAGGCAGTGTGGGGTGTAACTGGTATCTGAGTTTTTTGCGTGGTCTGTGCACAATAATGGGCTATGCCTCCATTGTATTCACCCTGCGTGAAAAACAATGAGCACATGCTTGACTGGCCTATAAGCTAACCCCAAAGGTTACCTAACTTTTTGTCAGTGGGGTAACCAGACCTGACTGTCGGGGGGAGGGGGCAAAAGCTTGAGGTTGAGCTGTGTTAGTTTGTGGGTGTCTTAGGACCTTACGGGAAGCGTTAAGGGGAGGGGGCAACAGATTTGGACCATGTAACTCACCCTACTACCCCATTGACCAAAATGTACATTTTTATGCTAATTTTTTTTGCTTTATCTAAAAACAAGAACAATTTTTCTTAATAAATCTGACTTTTTTTCTTAAGTGTGAACACTACTGTATAAGGTACGTACCGAAAATTTGGGTCCTGTTAAACATTTGTAAATATGGAGCTTGTATTGCATATAATAGATTAGATTCAGGGTTTCCTGTAAGGAGATTTGTATTTTGGGGGACTATCGAAAAATCTGCGTTTCCAATTTGCATAAATCTGAGATAGCATGTCGACTGAATATCGTGTTATCTCAGGAGAGCGGATCAAGGCTTTTCGACGACATTTAGAAAAATCTCGAAACTTTGTTGCCTTTTTGGACAAAATTGAAAGTCTATATTGAAGAAAATTTAAGGGAAACGGCACGTACGTAGCGGCTAGGACAAAATTTTTCACTGATTATTTTATGAGCGATTACTTAAAGCTTTAACTCAGGGTTGCAATTTAAGGCGCGAGAAGCGCGCGTAATATTTTGCCTTCTTTAAAAATAACTATTTCGGATATGGAATTTTTATTAAGAAGAATTCGGAATTTTATGAAGAAAAACTTGGGAAAATCGCATTGTGTTTGACGGGTGTCTCAAATGGTAAATTTTCGAATTCTTCACTGGTCTTTTTCGAGCAAGGCGCAATCGCCCTGCCTCCTGTAGCTACGCCACTGCTCTGCAACATTGAAAATTGATTAATTTTTTTTTTTATTTTTGACACTTGAATAACTAAAGAATCCATCGACAAAGACTGCACAACTGACAGGGTTGAAAGGTATCTGATGACAGGTGTGTATGAGAGCATCTGAGTACGGTAGGCCAATGGTTCCCGTGCCTAGAATATGACATCTTGCTAGAAAGACTGTCTTCAGTTGGCGCGGAGCGTTCAGAAAGTTTTGAAAAACGCGACCCCTCAGACAGCCGAAATTGGCATGTCTCGAGCTTTTAAGTAAAGTAGTAGCTAAGTTTTCCGATATTTTTTCGCAAATGTGAACACCACTATATTAGTGGTGTATTGCAGCGCGCGAAGCGCGCCGAAATTTCTGCCCTTTTGGAACAATACTTTGTTGATATGGAGCTTTTATTGCAGAAAGCTTTGGATTTTGGGTTTCCTGTGAGAAAGTTGAAAGAGTTGGGGGGATTACTGAAGAATCTCTACTTCCTACAAATATTGGTGGCAAATCTGAGAATGATCAATCTTGCTTTTCTAAAGTCCTCTCGACTGTCTGGCAAAAGGCATGAGATGAAAGTCTTTCCTCCGATAAAGTGGACCTCAAATATTATTTTGTTAAATTTAGGGGACTAAATGAATGTTCATATATTTTTCTGAATGAATTTTCATATATTGACCAAAAGTGTTCCATGAAAGCAGATCAATCTTGCTTTTGATGTTATAGTTGGTTCACTTTCTTTTAGTTTTCATTTTTCTCTTTTTTCCTTACCCTTTTTTCCTTTCCTCTTCTTTTCCGCTTTCCTTTTTCCTTCTACCTTTCTTTCCTTTTCCTTCACCCCTTTTCTCTTTTTCCCTCTCTCTTCCTCTTTTTCCTTTCTTCCCTCCCTTTCTTCCCTTCTCGTTTTTTTCTTCCCTTCCCCTTTTTTGCGTCCGGGGGGCAGTTTTCCCCCCTGCCCCCCCCCCCCCGCTGGTTACGCCACTGCTTTTTGTGTATTTTAATATACCTAACCTGCCTATATCAAGTGTGTGTGTAGTGAGCTGCATTTCCAACCTAAAGCAAAAAGAAATAACAGACAGAGAAAGGAGGTTGTAACAAAAAGCAAGAAGCAAAATTTCGTCATGAGATAATAGCATCCCCAATCAATCCAGTAGCGTAGCCAGCGGGGGGGGGGGGGGGGGCAGGGGAGGCAGAGTGCCCCCCCCCCACCCCACAGAAATTTTGGGGACGCGATGGGCGATGTTGAAAAAATGAAGGGGAGCCAAAAAAAAAAAAATAAAATAAAATAAAAAAAAATAAACGGCAAGAGGAGGGAGGGAATCGGGGACATTTTTTTTACAGTTTTTCGGGGGGGGGGGGCTCTTAGTCTTTACGATAGAGTATGCAGTCCCCGACGGCGACTAGTCTCCCCGATGGTTAACCTGTTTTTTGCTCTCAAGGGACAATTTCCCTAATAAGAACCCCAAATTTTCGGCGCGCTTCGCGCGCTGTAGATTCACTCCAGTTTTTTCAGTACTTCCATTCCACATGTCTAGAAATTGTAAGTCCTCTTACCAAGTAACTGGTAGGCAGAGTGCACAGGTTATGCAGAGGTCGTAAATTTTATCCCATATCACAAAGCCTAGTTGCTGTTCTCTTGTGTGTGTCATGTGATAGGTCAGATGGTGAGCCACTCACGGAGCATAGTTTGGCTATTTTATCGGGTATTCCAGGTGGTTTCGACACAATGTATGTTATCCCCGATACGGTCTACAACCCCTGCAGTTTTTTTTTCTCTTTTTGTTCTTAATGATTACATAGGCTATGTTATTTTTGTGAGCCCACCCAAAAATTTCGCGCGCTTTGCGCGCTATGCAATTTCACGATTCAGATTCAAAAGAACACTAACTCGGCTTTTAAAATATTAAGGAACATTGTGGAAAGTGTGCCCAAGGCTGCAATGATATGGGATAGTTAGTCTCCTTCATACCACCCTCTCGACATAGGGGCTGTGGAACTTGTGGTCGTTGGCATGCCCCCCCCCCCCCCCCCTGTCGGGGATAACCTGTCGCCTTCTCATGGTCGGTTTAGTTACTTTGGCTTTCACAGGAGTTATTTCTGCGATAAACCCCAAAATGTTCGGTACGCTTTGCACACTCTTCCTCAGTTCCGTTACCTAGAGCTAATAAAGTACAAACCCTTCCCATCTTTTCATGTAAATTAATAAGTAGAATAAATGGATTAATGTTCATGTCGGGAATTTCATCTCATTTCGCTAAACTTAGTTAATTATCTCTTGTGTCAGTCGTGCGGTACGGACTCGAAGAAGAAATTACAATATAATTTGTGTCCGATAGGGCCCAAATGCCGGGACAATTTATTGACCTATATAAGATTTGAATAAGTACAGATTCTTTCTAGTGTAGGCTAACCCCCAAAATTTTTGCCCCCCTTTCCACGGTTAAATCAGTGCGGAAATATCTTCCTCTAGCATATACAAATTTGATGTCGTATATGGCAGGTTTTCTTCAAACCTCCCTCATCAACTCATCGACTGCATCCTGGCTGTCGGGGCTTGGGTCGCTACCCACCCTGCCCCTCCCCCGTTCGGAGAGTGGCCCTTCGTCGGGCAAATCCTGGCGCCAAGCCTGGAGGGAAGACACATTTTTCCAGTTATGACTTGAATATGTGTAATGAAGCAATGAACTAGAAATGGAAGCTGCATTTTTTGGAGAGCGGCAACTATTTTGGAGGGGCTGTCAATTTCACTAGGAGGACGTGTCGGCCCTCTGAAACTCCCTATGGAGAACACTGGAATCTAGTATAAAAAGAACAAAATATAGCACCATATTGCATTTAAGCTCTTCGAGACAGCAAAACATTCCAAAAGGGGAAGGTGACACCCAGGGAGACAGGCCCGTGGTCAGGGGGTTCAGGGGGTTCGCACTTAGTCCCGCCCATACCTAATTTTTCTTATTTAAAATTTTTTTTTTATTTAAATGGAGTTTTGGCGTTTTTCAGGGCAAAATGTCAATCCGGCTGGTTTAGCCAAATAAATGTAAGCCTTATGAGTAGCTGTTTTGTTCCAGTGCGACACAATTCCCTAGGGCCCCATTGACTCGTACCGAGTAACCTTCTTACAGTCACACACTAACCCTGTTTACTCTCGAGGGAATAAGGAAAACATTGATACAAGATTGAAAATGTCCAAAATTCCAACTTAGGTGTTCACCAGATCGCTCAATTTTGATGTAAAATCTCCTTGGGGCAGGAGGGGGAGAACCACACCTTCTCCCCGTTTGGTCGCTCGGCTCCTCACTTGGGCGCTTCGCTCCCTCAAGAAACTGCCACACCCCAGTGGCGGCGATGAAAAATGAAAAAGTTTGGGCTAATGGTATGTTCAGTCCCTCAATATTTGTCAAGTGCTCCAATTAAGAAGCGGGGAGAATTTCGAAGTTGGGCTGAACGTATTCTTGCTTAAAACACTCGGGAAGTGCCGTTTCCGGCCATCTGAGGGGTTTGTAAAACCAAAAATTTTCTTGTACGCTCCGCGCC
This sequence comes from Holothuria scabra, assembly GCA_037179385.1. Lineage (NCBI taxonomy): Eukaryota > Metazoa > Echinodermata > Holothuroidea > Aspidochirotida > Holothuriidae > Holothuria > Holothuria scabra. The sequence continues at coordinate 47,273,358 of CM074189.1, read as the reverse complement.
AATCGATGTTAGAGCTCCGCTTAGAAACATGTATTAACATTTTTCATAGATTGATTTTGTTTTTTTGCATTAATTGAGAAATATCAGAAATGAGATCCATATTTCTAGACTGGGAACATGCAGCATAAAACACTCGGGAAGTGCCGTTTCCTCCCATCTGAGGGGTTTCTAAAACCAAAAATTTTCTTGTACGCTCCGCGCCAACTGATGGTGGCGCTCCGCTTAGATAGTCCCGTCGGTCAAGATTGGGGACGATGAGTCGACTTTGCCCCCCACAAGAAAATCCTGGCTACGCCCCTGAATCAATCCATGGTCAAACTTTAGGATGATAACTAAAGGAAAACGTGACATTGATCATCATTGTAAATCCATCAGTATCACACCTGCTTGTTTTAGGTTCTCTGCTTGTAAAAAAATGTGTCAAGTTGACATACTTCCATATTGCTAATATTCGAAAACCGAACATGGCGAATTGCTGAAAACTTCACCAAAATGCAAGTTAGAATGTGTTTCACTGTATTCAATTAAACATTAATTTGGTAGACAACCATTCTGCAAAATAAAGAAACATCGCCAACATCCGAGGTTTTTTTTTCAAGTTTGAATAATAAAACTTAAATTCTGGAACTCAAGGCTTGGTTATATATTAAGTTCAGCAGATGACATCCTAATTTAACAAAGACCAGCAGCTGAGCATTTTTCTAACTGTCTAAAAGACGGCGAAAAAATCTGGGACGAGATATACTGGAATCCGGTGAGACAATGGTTTTAATTAACGAGTTAGTTAAATGGAGTTGTACGGCCCAGTTTCCAACCTATAGGTTCGTGTGGAGCCGCCCAGGGTCCTTTTCCAGTTGTGGCTCACTGGCTTGTTTTCCCTTTTCAATTGTTTAGGCTGAACATCACGCACAATAGCGGTAGGTTCTATTTTCAAAGTCTTCGCCGGGTATGACTCGACCTCGGAATCGAACCCGGGCCTTCCGCGTGAGAGGACGGATGGTCTACCACTTGACCAGGCACCTTAATTAAAGGGGCAATCACAACTTGGCAGCAAATGTAGACATTTTGTTTTAACACTTCCGGTTTTTACCTAATTATTTCAAGTTGCCAAAGCCAGCAGACATGGAAGAGGTCTTTCAAGCGAAAAGAAACGTTAATTCTACGTCACTTACTGCCGAATGGGGATTTTGTAATTTTTGTTCGGGTAGCAAAATTCCACACATGTGTAATACTAGACAGCCTTATCTGTGGCCAATTCACAATTCGGGTCATGGTGATAGATCATTTTTGTTACTTTAACTCAATGTATCATGCGTGGTGAAGAATTTAACTCATAGAAAACGTAAAACAAATTCCGATTGTCACTTCAATTTTTTATAAAGTTTACATGTACATCCAGTATATTAAATGTATGTTGTAAATGTATGTTGCAAATGTATGTTGCCTATGGCAAGCCAAGTGCAAATAATTCGAAAAACTTGGTATATGGAATTTTATAAACCTGGTTTATCGGTAGATAAACCTGGTTTATCAGTTGATAAACCTGGTTTATCGACTGATAAACCAAGTTTATCGTATTATTTGGGAATTTGGCTTGCCATAGTTTCCTTTGTTATATTTTTGCTAGTATACTTAATACTGCGGATTGCATCCTGTGAAATTCATCATTGAGTGAAATAAATTTGTATTTCTTTTACTTCCCGACAAAGGTGGTACACCTATACCTAACTAACGTTATTTGATGTACCTCTATTCATTCCAGTAAAAATTCCATGGTCCTTGACAAACATCGGCCAACAACAAGTGAGTGCTTTTGAATGATAGATCCTTATTTGCCTGTTTGCTACTTCATCGATTTTTGCTTCATTATGAAGGAGGCTTCAAATTTACAGCAAGCTTTACGAACAATTGTTTGGTAAATATTATATGCTAATGCCTGAGTGCCTTGCACTTGTCTGCGGAGAAATGTGCGGGTTGACTTACGGGAAGTACTGCTTTACGGGAACTACTGCTTTAAGCCTATCTGTATATTGAGTATGATGTATGTGCATTGAAATAATGACCATCCGCCGTGATAGTTCAGTTCGGGTAGTCATGTTAATGGCCTGCGCAGCCTGAGGGTCTCTACGGCCATTGTTGTTATCGAATTACTAGATTAGTGACTCGAGTCACCAGTTTTCAAACTTTTAAATGACTCGAGTCGAGTCATTGACTCGAGTCACTGCACTATTTCAATGGGGAAATTACTCCTGAATTCTATCGAATCACTATCATTTTGAGAGCAAGTGACTCGAATCGTGACTTGTTACAATACTGTCTACGGCTTTCGCTCCGGTTACCTGCCACAACAACTTTTCAGCTACTACGCGCCGCAACTTGAAAAACTTGATTTCACTCCATGGGTTGCCGCACCAATGACTTTTTAAACTAGTACTCCACACAAATGAATGGGCCAAATCGACGTGAGTTACCTTTCAGACTCATACTTGTTTTAAATAATAAATTACATAGGGACTGGAACCGAAGGGCGTAACTTTACAAAGGATCGCAATAAAAAGGCCCAAATATCGTTTTAACGAAACCAGAAAAAAAGAATACCGGCAAATGAAAAAATAATAGGCCTAAAAAAAATGTTTTAAAAGAAGGGTTTAAGGTTACATCAAGTTTTGATATGTTAGAAAGAAGGGGACTTTTTAAAGCATTTCGGTGAAGTTTTTATTGAAATCTGATATGTGGATATCCAGATAAGTTGCCATACTTTCCAAAAAAAAAAAAAAAAACTGGTGTGAACATATATATTCTCACTTGAGTGGACACTCTTTTGTTTTTCTTCAAACTCGAATGTAGCCTATGTTCTCCTAAAAAAAAACCCATTTTATTGGAATGTGATCTCATACGTGGCAGGCCAGGAGAACTTAACAAACTTTGCACTCCCCACAGGCAGGTCCTATTCCGAGTATTAAGTTCTTAAACAACATATCAGACTAGTCTGACCAGGGAGTTGTCCCTGGTCTGACAAAACGAACAAAGCATTTTGTGTCAATGTGAGGACGTGACATGTATACCTCTGCTGCCCGGGCTCAGACTCATTTGGGAATACATATCTAGTGGTTAATTTACTAATATCATGAGAAATACACGTTCTATTCCCAAGGAAGTCTCACCACACCGTTAAGCTTTGATTTCTCGTTCACATATAGGAATTAATTTTTGCCTAGACTTCCACTTTAGAGCGCAGGTCACACCCAAGCGATACAGTGTATAGGATTACGCTCCGATTTTTGTAAGTTTTACTTAAAATACCTTCTATCTTTCGTCGAAATAAAACAAAAAATTGCCAACCTGTGGAAATAGATGATTTGTATCCAGCGACTACGCAAATCAAATCCGGAAATCGCTCTTAGAGGAAACGGGTAGACAGATAAAAGCCGTTGGTCAACATGACGTCACTTAATAATTATTTTACATTTCATTTTCATGGTGTCATGGTCCTCTTATGCAAATCATATATGTTCTTTCCGACAATGACAGGATGAGATTTTAATTAAAACCAAATAAGGAAAGAAAAATCGGAACGGAATCCTATCCGATATCGATGTAGTGTGACCTGCGTTTCACACTCTACTAGACTGTCAATTTAAAATCATCATTCGAGTGCAGTAACTAGGTAATGCCAACAGAAATAATCTTCTCAATCTATTTCCCCTCCTAGGTATGATTTCTTTCCAAAATCCAAAGGTATAAAACTAGGCAATGATCCAAAATGAGGGCTGGAATATTTAACCGAAAGCCCAAGAATGACCCCATTCAGTGCTCGATTTTAAGTTTTTCATTCAATTGATCCTTATTTCAGTCAAGTTTAGAGTTATCATATTGTCATCCTAAAGTTGTAAGAGGGAAGTCAGTTTAGAACTGTTTGAAATCTTTACCCACGGAATTAACTGTGCTTTCTCAGTTTCTCAGCTTGCGGGGAGGATATGACAGAACAACTTAAAGAATATGACGAAGAGCCTGCCACGCAGGTAACCCTAGCCTCGACTTCATATCACCTCAGACATATTATGTTGTGCGTATGGACCTACCACGGACTTGCTAAGACAGAGCATGCAACGCGTACGTCCTATGCGTACATTGTCGCTACCGACTGGGGCAAAAAGGCGCACCAAGATGGCCGCCGTGACGCCATAGTTTGCATGATTTGACAACGACTGTGTAACGTTTTGAACAAAAGTTTATCTTGTATTGAAAATTATATCATATTCTTGCGATACATGTAGTGATTTTGACCTTACCTTGAATTATTTCGGAAATATTTCAACTTTCTTGCAAATTTTTATGATTCACCCCAGCAAGTCCAAATTTACCCCCCCCCCCCCCGAAAAAAAAAACAAAACAAAGTAGAGAACCATCTTGCTACGCCGTTTCTCACGAACGATAGCGACAATGTACCATACAGTATGCTCTGTTCATGTGTTGGAAGTTCACTGGGCCTACCTTACTGGCTTTGTTGGCTCATTGCACCAACGAGGGAACACCGACGTTTGAAAAAAAACACACCCCCCCCCCCCCCACACACACACAAAAACATCAACTGATGCACTTAATCTAACATCATACTGTACCAAATCTGACAACGTAAATTGCAGTCACCCCAACTTGAATTAGTGTAATGAACACTCCGCTTAATGAGTGGGTCTTACAATCATGTGACAATGATTTTTTTTCCTCAGTTGTGAAATTTGGAAGGCGTAGATATTCTGTTCACCTTCAATTGAAGGAGCAGTACGCCTATGCAATATCCAAAGATACTAAGAAAATAAATAAAAACAAAAACGTGTGATTCAGTTGTTGTTTTGAACAAAATCGAGGAGACTGCTTTTGGCCTTAAAGCCCCGTCCACATTATACGACGCGACTAATTACTGCAACAAGACAGTCTTATTATGGTGAGGCGACTTGGTGATGAATAACTTGTTTTAAAGAGCATCTAGTGTCCACATTATTCAACACGTCGCAAACCCATGAAGCTATTCTTGCAAACTTTCAACGTTTAACAATCATACTCTTCATTAGTTACGTTGAAGAGATAGGAATTTGTTCTGTCCATTTCGATAAACTTAACTAATTCGCATGCTTCATTCCACTCCGTCATTGTTGTCAGCTGCACGTTTCAGTATATTAGGTCGCATCAAACTTGGTTGCGCGTCTGTTTGCAACTAGTTCCAAATCATCCCTCACTTTGCAGCTCGTCTGAACAATCTCGTTGCGATGAGTTGCGTCGCATCGAGTCGCACAGTGTGGACGGGGCTTTAGAGATTTAAAAGACGAACCTACGGTTTTTGGCCTTTTACTGTAGCTGGCTTCTGTTTCCAACTTTAAATTTATTTATCAGCTTTGTCTTCTCGTTGCAACAGCATGGGCCATATGTACGAGCTTTTTGTATGGTTTCAATATAGCCTATACCACTGTTTGCATGCATGATTCCCACTGTGCGTAAGCGCCTCTAAAATAAACATGAAACCACTTTAAGTCATACAATGTGACTTACTTGCTAGTTTTTGTTCTGGCTACTGCAAACTATGGTGAACAAATATTGTAGCACAATACCAAAATGACATAAAGGACAGGGAACGCCGTATGTTACTTTTTAGCAGTGTTTTCCCTTGAACGTTAAATTTTACGGTAAAATTAACTTGTTAACCTGACTGAACAATTAGGAATTGTTTGAAATATCACCATCTAAATTTAGACTCACTGGCTTTCAAACAGGTAAATTTCTCTCTCAATGGAGATATTAGAATAATACTCATAATGGTCTCACTGAGAGCCGTGAGGTTGGTTAAGAGTTGTCCTTCAGTGGACGTAATTAAGCTTCCTCCTGAAGTAGTTAACAGTTTGGTTTCGCCGCCGAACGACTCTTTACCAGAGAGTCGGGAGGACTTCAGAAAAAGCAATAGAATAATCCTAGAATAGGGATGGAATCGATGAATAGTCGTTCAAATGAAAACGATGTCAATGTCTTTCATTTATCGGCTGCGCAGGTACTAGTGACCAATCTCGTCAGAATGATCCTTGCAGGATTATCGGCTTTGAAAAAGGGGGGGGGGGTCGAGATGAAGAAGGACCGACTCATCAACAGAATCTTAACAAGAAAAACAAAGGAAACTGCCAATCAAATTTTGGTAGTGGAAGAGATATTATTCTCAAGTACTTAATTACCCCGTAAGCAAAATCTGGTCCGCTGGTGGCCATCATGGCCGACGGTCAGCCGTCAAAGACCCGCTGGATTGACACAGAAGTGCATGATTAGAAGGCAGTTTTGAACCAATCAGCATCATGCCCATTACAGGACCGTCAGCGAGCCACCGGACATTTCTCGGACGAACCGCCAAAGTGGCCGACATTGGGCCGTCAGAGGACCGACCAAATTTGGCTGCGGTGTCTCCATCCCTTATGTGGCCTACGTTACCTTGTAAGATACCCCGGTATATCAAGAAGTAAACTCGGAGCAGACCTTAAATAGCTTCGGCGGGCCAAAGGACAGGACATTTTAAGAGCACATTGAGGAAAAATAAGAAAAGCAAAAAGGGATAACAAAGCTAACGTACTTCCATACCGGCCTATAATATGTAAATAAATTCATATTTATATATGAAGACAAACTTACCGGCATGATGTATATGTATTTCGAAAAGCACACACAACATATCTCATCTTACCCGCAGCTCGAGCCATTTAATTAAATGTCTTATTTCTATAGATGGGTAATTGCTAGCCTGCGGAGCAGACTCTGTAGTAGCCGAAAGATGGCGCTCTCTCAAAATCAGAACACACCTCTCTAAACAGTATAATATACAGTCTGCAAACCTTCGTCCAGTTTCCATTTGCAGGAATCCCGCATTTTGAGGGAAGAATTAGTAAACATGAGATGGTCACGTGGTGCACGAAACAAGTATGAATAGTGTATTTTGGCACATACAACTGATACAACGAACGGCGAACAACCTAATTAGCTTTTGTAGGTGGAAAATGTGTACCAGGCCAAACGTTCGATGCATAAATATTACCTATTACGCCAGATATAATTTGGTATTTTAATTTTTTGTCGTGACGTCATATTTTGTGGTCGTAAATGAGATTCGCTCGAAAGTTGGCAGGCCATTGCATACCGTAGGTATGCCATGTAACTTAGTTGGAAACGTCGACTGTTCAACAGTGGAGCCGTTCAAAGTGAGAGTATTATTTATGGTAGCGAAAGAAAGATTTTTGATATTTGAATGTAGTAGTGAAACGCAAACACAATAGCCTGCATGCTAGGTAATTGCGCGCTGGAAGAAGGAAAACAAAGCCTCCAACAAAAGTTAAATTTTGAACAAGCTAAAAGTACCGCAAGTGGGTCGAAGGCAAATAATTGAAGTTTCGTTCCAAAAAAGGAAGGCATACTAGTTTGTCAATTAATAACGAAAGAGATCATCACATTACCTCTTCAGTTTAAAGTTGCTAGCTAAACCGTGGTTTAGCTAGCAGTGTTTTCTTTAAAGCTCTGAGTTTAGATAGCAGTGTTTTCTTTAAAGCTCTGAGTGCAGACATATAATCAGACAAAATAAGGCAGAGAGAGAGACTTTTTCTGGATTAAAATAAACAGAAATAAAATTGAATCAGTCTGAGTGATAAACTTTAAACTCCAAAGTGGAGTGCGAAAAATTGGGGCGACGCGCACTGTGAAATTTCCTAACTGGCTAACGATAACCCTGATGCCTAACCCGAACAAAGAATACAATCGATACAATACAATGGCAACAGACAATCAAGAAACACCGTCCTTGTTAAACAGTGCGCATCTACCCGAAAAATCGGGGGGGGGGGGCTGGTTCGTCCTCAGTTCCCTCCTCTTGGTGTGTTAAAGCAAAATGATATAACCAAAAGTGTTCATCGACATAGCCGGGGCGAATAGGGTCATGGTAGATGTCAAATGAGGGGAGAATGAGAAGCAAAGAAAAGGAGAGGAAGAAGATGAATGAGAGAGGGGCAGTAGGGGGTCTTATATACCAATCCGATCAGTGCAGGCAGCCATTAGTGGGGTCCATCAGCCTTAAATCGTCTTCATTTGTTGTCTAAGTGTTATATCAAATCCTCATATACAGTGAAATTGAGGAAATCAAGAGGCATTCCAGTGTACAACCATCCATGACACACATAAGCAAGGAAATTGAAAGATTAAAAGGTGATAGACCTCATTTGTTCCCGACTAAAATCAGACTATCACTCGATGTCCGGATTCGTCTAATAGTTTCAAGTAAATGAAGCACCATTTTACATTTAGCCGTAGACCCTCTGTAAGCCTAAATTTTCCAGTATCATGTGGTCAGTCATCATTTCATCCATCCCCTAGTCCCCTGATATGAAATCCTGGCAACGCCCTTAAACTAGTGCGTATGACTTCTTACTCTCGGTGATACTAAAGGCTGTCTGAGTAGGTCCGTATCCAGGATTGTTATTTTTTTTGGGGGGGGGGGGGGACTGGGATTGATCGCTGTTCTGTGGCTTGAGAGGTAGGCCCATAGGGGAGAGGTTAACTGAAGAACTAAAAATGGATCCCAAATCGATATTTTTTGGGGGGGGGTTCCCCCTCCCATGCCTCCCCCGTGCTCCCCTCCCGCAGCTGCGGTCTTGCGTCTGCCTACGAGGGGGGTATCTTGCGTAAAAGGAAAAAAATATATTCAGACTAAACGACTGAGTCCGAAAAGTAAACTTTAGAATTAGGTTACGGCGTTCAGTGAAAGAGCAACACACATCAGATCAAAATGTGAGGTTAAAATTTGTAGCTAGAGACTCTTCAACTCGTGAGGTTTCATTGTGCCTTCAACAACTGAATACAAATTCGTATAGAAAAAGGCGCATCGTAGTTGAAGGAATACCTACTGCAAAATCTATAGGAGTTTAAAGGAATATTATCATTCCTCAGTTATTTCTTTGGGTTTATCTCAGAAAAGAGCTCATGTTAGAATTGCGTTTAACTTTCACCAGTTCACAGCCGCTCCAGAATGTCAGAGCGTTATATTTTAGTGCAAGCCGGTTTTACGAGTTAACTGTAAACGCTCTATTTTGTAATTATTTCTGTCAAAAATGCAAAATTTTCCGCGCACAGCAACTGGGAGATACTAATAAAGTCGTGTTCGCTTACAAATCAGTCTGGTGATCTTTTCCGAAACCTACTGTCATTGTGCTTGGTGCTCAGCTTCTGAGAGGAATGAGAGCAATGGAGTAGTGAAAACAAGCCAGAGAGCGACAACTAGAAAAAGGCCGTGGTCTGCTCCATTGAACCAATTGGTTGGACTGATTGGGCCGTACATCTCCGTCTAACCTTACCTAACCGAACTCTAGAAATGACAAATTCATCAGATCATCAAGCGATACTGGCAACTGCAGTGCTATTTTCTTGATTTTTCTTTAAGTTCCAAATTTTCTCCAATGTAAGCTTTGGACTCTTAAAATGTCGTCGGAGAGCCTCAATTCGTAGGTCTTATATAACATTGCGCAGCAACGACGATCTATGATCGACGTGCAGTCTCAGACTTGCCAATAAGAAATACAGAATATTCAGTTAATTTACAAACTTTTTCACACTTCCTTACATAGAAACCCAAAATTTTCTCTACATACACGCTCCATTTTTTCAAAAAAAATCGGAGCGCTTCGCGCGCCGCAAGTAACCTTCCCATGGAGAGGAAATGGTCTTCACACTTAAAAAAAGGGGGAGGGGGGAAGGGGGAAAGGGGAAAATTTAGGTGCCCCCCTCCTGGAAAAATGTTCAGCTACGCCACGGGGGCTGCTTTATTTTAGAACAACAAGGAAGACTACACACTCACTGTGCAGAACGGCCAGGAGCAAAAGCTGGGGAATTTAAGAAATAGAGCGCCCTCAATTCAGTCAACATGGGTGTAAAAGAAGAATTCAATTCGTATTTTTTTTTTTAAAGTGAACCTAAGGTGCAGAATTTTTAACAATATATAGAGGGTTTAGAACGAATCTTTTTCATACAACTGCCATTGAAATAACTTTTTCCATCGTTGGGATGTTAAATGTTGCAATGTTTTCACACACAAAAATATAGTCCACTGTGCAATATTTTTAACTGTCTTGTTGTACAACTCGAACTATCTGCTTTGTTTCCCTTTGAAATAATGTAAAAAGGTTTTTATGACCTTGAACGCCTCCTGTTTTCTTGCATATCATGTTGCACAGAGAGGAATTAAATTAATTTCATCTCCCCATATGACTAAGAATACTCCCATATATTGGTACAATGTGCACTAACTTTTAGAAAAACAAAGAAATACAAAGACTGTAATTTGAGTAATACAACAATAACACCACAAATTATTGCACAATGTGTCTTGTCAAATTGAGTGAATAAATTTCAACATTTTATATCTCAGCTAGGGAATGTCCTATGAAAATGGGAGATGGACTTTTTAAATTCATTTTTCACGATCTTTGATATATATTTTTGAATTTAGACTTGAGGTACTGTACATTTTAAATTTTTGATTGCTTAAATTGTTGCATCTATTTTTGAAAATCTGTAGAGGGAGCACAAGAAACAAAAAAAAAACAAGCCAGTGAGCCACATCCGGGAAAAGGGCGGCTCGACTTGAACCAATAGGTTGGGAACTGGGCCGTAAAACTCCATGTAACTAAGTATCCACAAGATTGTGGTTTACTGCGTCAGTGTGTACCGTACAGTACAGAGTACACAAGGTCCTGCTGTGTACTTAGAACATAGTCAGTGCATGCTGCAAAATATAAACTACTCTGCATTCTTTGAATTTGATGTCAATCAAAGTGTTGCACCAATGGATAATTTCTGCAGACTGCTAGTAAAAATGTACATCCCGGTGACGATGACCGCATTTATCATTCACAAAAAGACACAAAACATTATAAAAATTACTCGACCCTCAAAGGATAAGGCTCACCTTTATATTTGTCTGATGTAAGATAGGCTGACCATGACTAGCTCAGCTAGGCATTCAATGTATTTTACGTGCACATAGTGCAGGAATATAAAAGGCTGACAATGGTTTGTCCACACCGGTCGCCAAAAAAAAAGAGAGAAGTATGGCCAAACATATTATCACTCACTCTAACCATCATTACTACCCTTGTGCCTAAAATTCAAATTCTGTTCATGCATTGAAAAGCTTTGAAAAGAAATTTATACATACAGCTATCATCTTGCAGATATTAAACTTAATTTACACCATTGGCTCTGGTATAAAAAGGATGAGAATTAGGCATACATTTGCTAAATAGGAGATACACGGTGGAGTCCTAAATGAGAACCAAATGGACATCACTATCTTGAGTGTAAAACATTGAACAGAATGAAGGCAGGGAGACGACTAAAACTTCACATCATTCCGATTAGAGGAGTAGAAATATCGATATTCAACATCCTCTTCCATTGCAGTTCGTTTCTCAACTGTGGGGTGTAAAGAGGAAAAAATCTATGCAAATAACTTATGGGGAGATGTCATAAATTATTGTGTAATCAAATTTTGAAACTAATACATTATTATTGGCAAAGTCTTTCCTTTGGGAGTTCCCAGATTTTAGGTTGTAAACCAGGAACTTAAGGGATTGATATTATCCATGGGATCAATGAAATAGTTAAAATTGTCAAATTTACTTTAGTCAGACCTACCACAGTACGGCTATCACCTGCAGGAAGATGTAATTTTAAAATGAGCTAAACATACTCATAACTTTTCTCTTCTCATTGCAAGGATATATTAGATCATACGACGGAATACTTTTCCGTAAACTCCCGCCCATTCATCTCATCCTATCCAGCTATGACCAAATGATAAACAATGACCCTTCTTTCTTTCACTTCTAACAGGCAACACCTAATGAAAACTTACCAAACAATACATTTGAAATGATTCAGGAAGTCTTTACTCATCAGCAATGTACAAAACAGTATTTGTTTCATGAAATTCTTTTAACATGACCGAAGACAAGTATTAGGGTTACATAAACATGAAAATATTTGTATCATGGTTAACTAGTCAATGGAAGAGTGTTCAGCCTAAAAGGAAAGTGGCAACTTTCAAAAGGTTATGACTAGGGGTACCATATAGACAGCTTTATAACACTCTTTCATAAGGGTCTATGGTAGTAGGTCAACTGAATCCTCACTCTTCATCAGGATTTCTGAGGCAGGCCTTGAGTTTTAAATTTTCCAGATGTGCTACAAATCACGCCCCTTGAGAAATTAAGGAGTGTGGTAGGTGTACTATTTTATTAAACTTTAATAGATTTAAATGAGTTCCCAGTCTTCACCTAGGTGTGCAAAAAACCACGCTCCTCACAGTGATTTTAAGCCAGCGATGGTGTGCAATCGCACTCGCACGCTTCAAAATTAAAGGCCTGCAGGAAAGAGGTACCTATAGGCCCCAGAAACAGTGCTGTAATAAGTATGATGAGGTTTTAAACCATCCTTTCTAACAAACTGGTTGAAGTCAGACACGTCACAGTATTTTTAAAGTTATGGTTCACTAGATTGTTTTCCCACCAGTGTGTGAAGCTGTCTGTGTATAATATGCTAGGTGTAATCTTTCCATCAAATTAAATAATATAGCTTCCCAGCAGACTGTATTTCCTGGAACTTTGAGAACTCATTTAAGGTTGTAAGGTCACAGGCTCATTGCTAATCTCCATGTCTTGATCAAAATTATCCTTGATGGCAAAAATATTGCTTTCTACTTATATTTCTTAACTTCTTAAAATAATGTTATACTTCTCTCCAGACACAGCTTTGTGAAACGTTTGAAAAAAAAAAATACACTGCCACAGCTAGCCTATATTTGAGGTATGTTGTCAGGACAGATGTTAAATCTATGTACCTTTTAACTAATGTATCTCCTTTAATTTATGTTACTAGTTAAGAGTGTAGCCAACATATTGATACATTCGTATATCCCTTACAAAAAGAGATGTGACAATTGGTTACAAATTCGCAGGTTTTCAAAGGTTTTTTTCCAGGGGTTATCACAGGTTTTTGCATGAAAACCTGTGATTTCCCTTGACATTGATGCAGGTTGATCATTTGTCACAGGTTTGACACAGGTTTGCCACGAGTTTGACACAGGTTTTATGTGCAAAACGTGTGGTGATAAAAACTAGGGATAACAAAGAATTCTTCCACAAAACCTGTGGCTTCATATTAAAGGCAAGGAAATGTGTGCAAAACCTGTGTCAAACCTGTGAGTAGAAGGTTCCAAAAACGCAGGTTTGTCACCCAAGAACACTCTCGTGATTTCCTTTGTTTTTCCACGCGTGATCACACATGGTGCAGAGTGCAGACACAGGTTGACGCATCTTTTTTTTGTAAGGGAAGCCAGGCAAGAGGTCCACCAGAGATGTATCCAAATATTGACTAGACTTCAACATTTGACTATATCAGTTACTCAGCTGTGCAAATATTCCAAGTACAGCTTTACTGTAGCAGATATAGACTTATTGTTCACTGATACAATTTTACTGAGTTTGTACACTTCCTTTGTTCCAGGCCATGGAATGCAATAAGTCACAAGTGTACACAAACACAATTCTGCTACCACTTTCTGCGGGTATAAGTAGTTTTTTAAATTTTTCAAAGGACATTTTACAGGAACAGTCAGAGTTAAATGTTTTTTTTTTTTCTTTTTTTTTTTTTTGCAACGTTAATTCTGTACCCCATTTGCACATTGACTTAAAACTAAGAAAACATGATTTTTGATCACGTTCTAACCTCAAGATTGCTTACAATGTAGTGGAGGTTGTCTACAGTCTTGAATCTGTGTGGAATTATGTTACCTGAAAAATATTCAGGGCGATGTGCACTGTTTAACAAGAAATTTCCTAACTGGCTAACGATAACCCTAATCCCTAACCCGAACAAAGAATACAATTGATACAATACAATGCCAACACCCAATCAAGAAATGCCTTGTTAAACAGTGCGCATCAACCCAAATATTCAGAAGTTATTATTTAACAGCAACAAACAGTAAATTAAAGATTTCTTTTAATCTAAAAGACTTCTCAAATGTTTCTACATTTTGGTAAACAATGAGTTCCTGGAAACTGAGCAGCTGAAACGTAAGGTTGATATTCTCTGTCAAACGCTTGCTGAATCTTTAAAGTAGCAGATGTTCAAAGCTATTTATGTCCTTCTCAACAACAAGCACCACTCATAAATGAAATAGCACAAAATCTTGTTTGGACCTAGGGAGACTCTTGGGATGCATAAATGTGCTCTTTAAGTTAACATAACATGACCATGTCCTCATCTCTTGTTGTCACCCCCAGTCTTATGTGTAAGTTTAGAGGCTCACTTTACAACATGGGTACCAACATCAATATCACGTTCATACAATGTTAGGAGAGAAAACCCTGGAATAAATGTTGGTTAAGAAACAAAAACTGCTACTAGAAGCATACACTGGAACATGACAGAGATATTTATTGCTTTAATGTGAGTTTACAAAAGGTACAATTATGATCAATCAAATTGAAGACTGTTTTCACAAGAATAGGGGATTCTCTCCAATGAAAGGATGGAGGCAGATTCCTTTATAGGGAGATGGATGAGAGAGAGGCAGATAAGATGCAGGAAGAGTAGGGTGGCTATATACTTCACATGGCAAGAATGTGAAGCAGAGTTATGATAATGGGGTCGTATCTGGATAATTCATATCCTAGCAGATGTCTGAGCCTATGCTATTCTGTTACACAGGTGTGTGTTAAAAGTAATAAACAGTAAATAAGACCTGGTGCTACCCAAAACACCCTTCCCTTACAGTAAGAACTAGGAAATGTGGTGATTTTGAAAGATTTTGAAGATAACTCTGCCCTTTTGCTGTTCTCCTGGGCCCCATTTCAAAGACATAATGTCCCAATATTTGGAGGAAAAGTAACACAACCTACATTTACTTGAGCACATGCAGTAGTAAGGAATATATATACTTTATATACTTTCATAACTAGAAACTGGGTAACAATGACACAAAATATTTGCAAAATAGCCAATGTATTGTTGAATGAGCACTTAGGAGGCCCATCATCCCAAAATTTTTATAGAGTGCTTTCACATTACATTACAACTGGTAAGCCCCACCCACTCATGACACTAGAAGCAAATAGCAAGTTTTAGCCATCTCAAGCTGGCAACTAATAATCCAGAATCTATCAGATAACTTCCTGTTCAGGTATCTTGAGATCAATAACGTTAAAGGTGTTTACCCCCTCAAAGACTATTTGCTCAATAGAGCAACAAGGTTGGTCTAAACAGGGTTAACTGTGGCAATTACAGAGACAGCTTTAGCCGAGAAAACTCGCATTTTCTTGGGTAACGTTGGCTAAAACGTCCTATTCAGTTCTAGCAGCACGTGCTGGGAAAAGATCAACAGTGTTTCAGTGTAGCAGTCACACATGGGCCGTCAGCTGCTTCTCAGCTAGCTAAACTAAAGTGCACACTTCATACATTTTGCCCGACAAAAAGGGACAGACTTGTCACATCGGTGAAAGCACTATACATATAGTGTTATGCTAAGTGTATCACCCCAATATACACTAAACAAAGATTTTAGTTTGGACCTTCCAAAAGTAGGAACCAATCAATTTAATTTACTATCTTGTTCAATTCATTCACAAGTATTGGACCACTTAAAACCTAACATTTCAAAAACAAATTCCTACAAAAAATTTGTAAAGCCTTCAACTCCCGTACACTCAATTAACTTGAACAGGTCAAATGACCATCACTTGATACCATGGCAAGCTGTGTGGAAGCATTGTTAGTGATTTGTATAGATCAGCTTGAATAGATCAGCTGTTCAGCTGTAAGAGACAAGCTGCATATACCTGCATTGGCTATAGAAAAACTCACTTTGATAAGGTGCATTAGACCTAATCACTGCCTCCCTATACATGGACAGAGCATACCGCATACAAATTATAGCTTCACAGTGGACATCTTGGTGCGCCTTTTTTTGTCCCAGTCAGTGGCGACAATCTATGGATAGGACATACATGTTACACGCTCTGTCCATGTACATAGGAAGTCTGTGGGCCTTATTCTAACCTGTACCTGCCACCAGTCTTGAAGGCCAACTTTATTCACTTTCAATTTTTAAAGGTTTATTAACTCCTGTAAAGTTCTGACCAAATGCTCTCCTTGTCAATAATTGCAATAATGGCTCAATTGAACATCAAAGGTTTCACATTCCTTAATCAAAATTTTGTCAAATAATTCCTCTTAAGGAAAGCTAGCTCTGTTAGAATACATTGCTCAACCAAATAAAGACCTAACAAATGTTTCAACTATCTTACATAATTTCCTTTAAACCAACCCCTGAAGCGTTTTAACATATTGACAACCTCAGAGTATCACTGCTTGTGATTCAAAAATTAGGCATTTACAGACATTTTTTGAAACAATGGGATGGTGCACCCTTATCGATGGATGATGAGTACAGAGACAATCACTTTTTATGTTCAGTAAAAATAAAATAGAAAGAACAAACTCAGACAGCCAAGTGCATCCAGGACAAATAACACCGATGTGATGCTACCAGGTGTGACACTGAGCAACTGGCATCAGTTTGCTGGATTTATAAGGGAGGTGGGACAAAGATGGCGCCAACCACTTCGCAGATTGATTCATTCGCTGCCACAGCTATGGGAATGGCTGCTTAGGTGGAGTGATGGCATACTTCTTAGTAACTCTGTCCTGCGCTTCTGCAGCAATGCTCAAAGAATACAGGTGAGCCATTTCTATCTCAGTACGAGCAAGTTTGATGGCCTTGTCAAAATACCCCTGGGCAGCTGAAAGATTGCCTCTGTTAAAGGAAAAGATACAGAAATAACTTATTCCAACTATTGTTGACTTTAATACAAAAGGAATAGAACTCATACATATGATATAAAAGTGCAGAAAAAAGGCCCTTAATTGAAGATGGTGCAGGTCATTGTCATTGTAAACTTCCACCAATAAATACAGGAAGTTGATTTGTATACAGGTAAGTTTGATAGTTAGATGAGATTTTGCAACTCCTTAACATAAATGAGTGATATGGTGCCAACTACAGAGGAAATAATTACAATATTTTGGGTAAACTACCTTGAGAAAGAGAGAAACAAGAGCCCAATGGGCACTGTGGTTCCTTGCTGGATGTTATAAGAACTAGTCTATAGCCAGTCTTCGAAATAGAGCGAAGCGAACGCTCATACTCATTGTTTGTAACGTCTTCACAAAGGGTATTTTAGTACTTATATTACATGATATCAATGATTAAATTTTTGTGGCCCAACTTACATTCAACTTGTATAATGCTTGGTGATCCTTCAAAAACATTTCCTCATTTCCATATGTATTTATGCTGTAATCAAACTTGATATTATCACCTATAGACAATACACAATGTGGTTAGAGAGAGAAAAACACCACTTGTACTTCTCTCATAAGCTATTTTTACCTGCTCTCAAATAAAACTTGTTATTACTTTAAAACAATCTACCATTTGTCCTGTTTGCTATCTCTACACAGAAAACAGGGTTTTTTTCAGCAGTTAAGCAGAAAGCAAGTGATTAATGGGGTGTGATAATAGAATGAGGATTAGGTTACCCCACAGAGCACAGCAGTATTAAAGAGACACACTGTATAACCCATGCATTGCTTCCACTGGCAGAGAGACCAGTTAAATGCAGTGTGACCTGTGCTCATTGAAATCTACAGATTTCAGTTATTGCCCTCATACAACTTAAAATGATCCAAAACCTGTATACAACCTGAAGTAATCATTACTGAACGAATGTAGAGGCCAAATTTCTAAGGTGTTTGGGTGTGTAAGCATGCAAAACCAGGTGAGATAAAAAATCTATTGAACCTTTATCTAGCTTACAACATTTTCTAAATAACATTTCCAGTGGTTGACCTCCAGTGACCTTGATGACCTTTGACCTTAACTAAACACAGATTGATTTGAAATATGTACTTTTTACCTTAAAATACTGTGTTAAAACGTTTTTCAGTGTTTGACCCCTGATGACCCCAAATGACCCCTTGACCTTCACCAAACATATCAGATTTCATCCTTACACAATAACACACCCACACACCAAGTATGACATCTATGCAAGTTTCCTACCTTGAAATATCATGTTAAGAAGGTTTTTACTTTTTAACCTCTGATGAACCCAAATGACCTTTGACCTCCACCAAAAACGATAGGGCACACCTTCAAACTACGGCACTTCTATAGACCAAGTTTCAATTTAATCCAACTTTCCCTTGTTGAGTTACAGCGTACCCAAGCTAGCGTCACAGACACACACACACACACACACACACACCAACCTGACTACATAGGTTCCTTTTGCTAATGCAAGGAACCAAAAAGGGGCAATTTCCAGTAAAATGTCCACGCAAATGTGGAGATGGTGTTAAAAATTTCTTTAAAGTATACCCTTATTTCCTTTAATGCATTTGTTGCATCATTCAAGTGTATACAATGACATTATTCAACATACTTACAGAAGGTATTATGAGAATAGAAGGAAGTGTAACTAAAAGCCAAAGGCTTGTCGAGAGTGAGCTCTCTAAAAAAGGCAACATAACACAAAACAACTTTGTTTACTTTCTTTGAAAATCTCCTAGAACAAGACAAGGTTCTGTCTTTTCAAACAGTTATAAAGTCAAGCCGTGCATAGTATTTCTGGCGAATATGGGATTATTTATAACAGTCAACAAGAATGTTACCAACAGTGACAGCACAGTCACACATTTTACAGTAGGGTCTGAAAACCCTATGAACTAAACAGGCTGATGGGTTATGGGCTGATGCCTAAATGGGCATGTGCAAGCAAGGGTGTAATTAAGGTTTTATCTTGGAGGGGGGCATCTGAAATAAGGACTGACAGCCGTCCGGGGGGAGGGGCTGGGGTTAAGTTGAGAGTGTTTCATTTATGGCAACTTAATTTAGAAACTTCTTGCTATGATAAGGACTTGGTAAATGACATTCCTGCCTATTGGAGAAAGTCATTGGTTTTTGAAAATTTATTGTTAAATGAATGCAGACCTGAAAGAAGTAGATATAGTCTCCATCTAGATCCCAACAATTATAAGCATTACTTGTTTCCCATAACATTCCAGTTCGAGTGCTGGCTGGGTCACACAGAAGACGTTAAAAAAAACCTCAACATTTAAAACAGAGCCTTCTGCCACTGTGCTTGGTGCTCAGCATGAGTATTGGAGAAATGAAAGCAAGCCAGTGAATCAAAACTGGAATAAGGGCTGAGGCCAGTCGGACTTGAACCAATAGACAGGTTGGAAATTCATATCTGTGCATATGTGCATGCTCTTTCTGTTTAGGTCAACTGATAACAAAACATCTCAGCTCTGTGCCAGCCGTGCATGCACACTGTTTTAACATGTGTTTATATCCCGCCATCAGCTGGAACACCCACATAAAAGAGTAACCTGTTAACCTTTGACCTAATGAAGAAACTTTGAACTTGGTCTATTGGCTAGAAACTAAGCCATAAACCCTCATCTTAATGAAGTTTTCTTTGTTTAAAAGTAAGGCTGTGAATGCTTAGGAAAATGACTTAACTTTAACCTCAAAAATTCGGATCATTTAGCAATGACTTGCAACAACCTTATCAGAAAAAACATTATTTCAGTATGTAGTGGTGATTGATATAGAATTTAATGCAGAAATAATAATTGTTTTCTTACATGGCAAAGTCAAATCATTCTGACAAGGTTCAAATATGCCCAGAATATTCCAATTAACAAAAACCAGGGATCATCAGAGTATACAAATGGATAAAAAACTCTCAAAAACAAGTTTTGCGATTAATTGCTTGTAGCTTTGTACTAAACGTTTTTTCCACATGTGATCATTTAGCGATTAATGGCTACTCGTTCACAGCCCTATATAGAAGTTATAAGCAAATTTAAGGACTTTCCAGGCCTGGAAAACCCTCTTTCATTTTCCTGACCTTTTCCAGACTTTTCCCCAATTCCTGACCATGTGGGAACCCTGCATTTTCCTTTTTTAAAAGTTATAAGCTGAGACATACCTTTGGACTTCAATAGTGCCAAGAGTTTCATATGCAAAATCACATCTATCATCAATCTCTAAAGCTTTGTTTATCATTTTAACAGCTGTATCTGGTTCTTTCTTCCAAGCTAGTTGAAGGAGTCTGCAAAAGAAAACAAAACAAACATTCCAGAGTATCTCCTACACAGACCCACACACTTCCTATACATGGGCAGAGCATACTGCACGGTAGATTGTCGCTTCTGAACGTGTGAGTAAAAGCACACGAAGATGGCTGTCTGCTACGATTTTGTGTGGAAATTTGGACTTGCTCGAGTATATTCCCCATATTTTGCAAGAGAGTTGGAATATTTTTGAAATATGGCAAGGTTAGGTCAAAATCACTTCACGTATTGCAGGAATATGATATTTTTACTCATTCAAGATTAACTTTTGCTTGAAATATTAACGAGTCAAAGTCAAATCAGACGATTTATAGGTTAACAGTGGCCATCTTGGTGCGCCTCTTTTGTTCCAGTTGGTGGTGACCAGCTACAGATACGATGTACACATTACATGCTCTTTCCATGTATATATGTCCGTGCATAGACCTTACTTCAAATTGCAAACGATTGCAGGATACACATTTGGTATCTGTCTTTTTTTTTTCCTTTTTTCTACTGCAATATGCTATGGGGAAAAATGTGTGTTCCACGAGTTTTGTTGTTTCTATTGAGAAAAATGCCTGAGGGTGTACTTTGTTCATACTGGGTGGACAGTAAAAGATGAACTAAGGTAAACTTGTGTCCAAAAATAACATAGATCAGAATGTTTTACTTCTGGGTATTTTGATAGCATTCAAAACTCATTATACAGTAGGAGAGGCAGATGGCAGACATAGATTAACTTCATTTGCCCATCAAAAGCTGAACTTTCCCTTCTGCAACTATTCCTACTAAGGGCTGGTATTTTCATTGTGTTACTCCCAACAATACCTTCATAAAAAACTTACCACCTCTGCACAATTCCTGCTGGGTTATTATTCAACCATAAAAATTGTCCTAAGTTTATATTACCCCATTGGACAATTCTGTATTGTCTTAATAACCCCTTCATTTCCATGGTTTGTACATGCCTATACCAGATTTTTAATACTGTACAGGCTTTCAAGCTCTTACAGTTTCTAACCTACCACATCCAATATTTTCAAGAGCAGTAGGGTTGCTCATTAGTTTCTAACATAACCCCCCTTAAATAAGTTTCAGGTTGGTTCACAAAAGTATATGAGCGATAAGGTTGCTCACCAGTTTCTGACTAAGCCTCTATATAAATGACATGTGGGTTTGCTCACCAGAAGTTTCGATCTAATCCTTGAGTACCATGAGCGGTGTGAGTGCTCATCAGTGTATGACTTACCCTCAAATGACAAGAAGTTGTGGGTTTACTCACCACAGTTTCAAATCTACTCCATAACTAGTGTATTGTGGGGTTGCTCACAAGTTTCTAACTTACCCTCTACATCAATAAGTTGTGGTTTTGTTCACTCACAGGTTTTATCTAATCTGAGAATAAATGAGCAGTGGGACTGCTCACCAGTGTCTAACTTACCCCCTTTGAACATTGGTTGTGTGTTTGGTTACCATAATTTGAAATCTAATCCTAAGTATATGAGTAATGGGGTTGCCCACAAGTTTCTAATATACCTGTCTGAACATAAGATGTACAATTGCTCACTGCAATTTTTTACCTTACCCTAGGCACACAAGCTGTGAGGTTGGTCACAATCATGTAAAAAACCAAGAATTTGAGCTCTGTAGTGCTCACCAGTTTCTTCCTTACCCTCTTATACATCTTCATGGGGACAGACTGCATGGTTAAGTGCAGTCGAGAGGTCGGGGGTTCAAGTCCTGACTGAGTCAAACCAAAAACTTTAAAAACAGGACACACTGTCATCGTGCTTGGTGCTCAGCACGGCTGGAAAAAACCAGCAATTTGGGAATGTCATTGCAGCGAAATTTTGGTATTTGGAGGGAAATTTGACTATTTTTATATGTAAACATGTGAAGTCTTTGGGAAATTTTGATTTGTTTGCTGGGAAATTTGATTTGCTGGTGGTGCTCAACATAAGCAATGGGAGAAGGAAAAACAATCCAGTGTGCCAAAACTTGAAACAAGATTGTGACAGGCTAGACTCTAGCCAATTGGTTGGAAACTGCACTGTCAAACTCTAACTCTCACTAACTACATCTGCATGGGCTGTGAGTTTGCTCACTGAATTTTTTAAAACTTACCCCCTATGTACATGTGCTGTGGGATTGTCTGGTTCTATGGCAATTGCTTTCTGAAAATTTTCATCCGCGCGTTCAAAGTTTCCCTGGTCATTTAAAGCCTGCAAACAGAAAGTTAAAGAAAATTGACACATTTTCAACATTTAACTGTCACTTTCCAACATTACAGACTGCTGCTATCTGGTCCTGTCATAATGTACCTATTATTGCTTCCTACCATACTCCCTTAAGGAGCTTTATATGTGCTTGGAAATAGACACAAACAGGACAATATTCCAAAAACATATAAACAAGAACTCTCTTGTAGTGACAATATACAAAACACTACAATAAGCTTATGACAAGGAACCATGAACTGGGGTCGGAGGTTAGTGAGACTCCCAGCAGCAGAAATCTCAGAGACCATGAAGACCTGCCTGTATCATCAGTGATACTCCTGCACAGGTATGTATGTACGCATGTATGGATGCATGGGCAAATTGGCACTTGACTGATGGCTCAGATTCTAGTAGCAACTCTACTACAATAGCTGTAGTTGCATATGTGTTTAGTTCTCCTCTGTTGGTGTGAAAGGTGCTATCTAATTCCTATGGACCAATATCACTTCACATTCTCCGCACCCAAAGGAAACTCTGTGATACTGAAACAATAGTAATATTTCCTTTTGCAAGGAAAGTATGAAGTACAGGTATGTAATTAAATAAGACAGGTATCTGGTGAAAGAAGAATGTTTTGTCAAACAGTCATCAGAGACAGACAAAGAAAGTTTTTTTTTATTTAGTTAAAGGGGCCCAGTAAGGGGAGGGGTGTTTTCTATTCATATTACACTAGGAATCAAGTTTACATCTGAAAGAGGACTTAGATTAAGTAATCCAACTCCTGCTTTGGGTCCTGGTCTTGTATGGAGTATGGAAGAACCAGTCCTCACAAACAGCCTCCGCATTTGGCAATGCCAAAGTAAATGCCGAGGCAAGTCAATTTGACGTCAGCAAAAATTTTGCCGTGGCGATACATCAGGTGACATTGTACCGGGACGTAACGGTACAAAAGTTGCATAATACACGGCTCAAAAGTAGGCCTAAGTTTGGAGTCATGATTTGAAGGGAAGTTGTTTTATGATAAAATTTCCTTCGTGATCGAAATTTGAGCAAATATTTTCAGTATATATTCTGTACAAACACAACATACTTGCAATTTTTCAAGTTCTAATGGAAATTCTTGATTGAAAAAGTTCACTATGATCGGTATGAATGGAACCTACCTAACCCATGCCCTGCTGTCAAGAAGTAATCACTGCACAAAGTGCTGCACACACATGAATGTGACACAACAGAGAGTGACCTTAACATTCAAGAACCAGCCATCTTATCATTTTAATGCATAATTTAGTGGGAAAAATTCCCAATGAGGCTGTGTTGGTTTTATCAATGGAACCAGTCAGCTTCTGAAGCAAGTAACATTTATGCACCCTGCATAGCAAGTGTGTAAGCAGTTATTGTTAACTTGCCAAATACATATAATTGCATGACTTTTTAGTTTTCACTTCAGTTTGCATTGAACAGTTACCTAATAATAATAATGCCAAGGTAAAGTGTGTTTTGGCAGAAGTCAATCTTTTTTACTTCAGCAGTTTTTTTGCCATAGCCAATATGTTATTTGCGAGGGTTGGAAGAACTCTACACCACTACTCTTAAACTAAGTCTACAGCTGAATTGCTTGCTTATTAAAATAGTTCTCCACATTTTTATTGCTACTTTAAATTTCCCAGTAAACAACAAAAACAGAAGTAGTAGGACCTCAAAGTAATTGAGAGAGAATGTATCATGTGGCATAAAGTAAACTTCCGAAACCAGAAACTATCAAATTCAGCCATTTGAAATGTACTCAAAATGGATTTAAAGCCAGGCTCTACATTCATGAAATGGTCTAAAAATGAGAATATTTAAAATGTTAGCTATTTACAAAAGTACCTGAGCATACAAGGCAAATCCCTCTGCACAAGATGGGAACTTAGTGGTACATTCTTCTAGGCGTTTGAGTGCTTCTTGCATCCGCATTGGATTCTGTAATATTAGAGCCATTCTATACCTCGCATAGCAATACTGAGCATAAGCCAGGCCAAACTCAGAATTCAAACTTTGACATTTCTCAAAGTCCTTGACAGCATCATCAACCTTCTCAAGAAGAAGATTAAGCTGAACAAAAAAAGAAAAAATTGGTTAATTAGACTAGGTTTAATGACATATACCAACACAAATGTTTTACATGAAAAGCTAGAAAGGTTAAATATGGTTCCCAATATGATACAAGCTGAAGACCAGGTTCAAATAAATTCACTTCAAAAACAGTCCTTCCCTTTAGTAACCTCTTATGACAGGTGAGAAATACCATGGGCATATTCCACTGGGGAGGGGGGGATGGAATGTTGATGTATAATGTGTATATTTGGAATAGTGGAATGTCATTAACAAATAACAATACATACCAAAATCCTATCCCACAATCCTTTGTTATCTATTTGGGAAAGATCTATGATCCCTCAGATCTTGATCGTTTTGGGAGAGAGCCCTCCACATCTCATCTTTGTATTGCATATCATTGTTGAAGGTAATAGGCTTAGTCAATTGCTCACTTCTGACCAGCATCTTCTTCAATAATCATGATGGATTCATGACCATTTTCAGTGCTAAAGAGGACTTACTTGGGAAAAAGAAAGCATATCCTAAATCTAGAGAAGACTTCTCATCACCTGCAAGGCTTGACCTCTATCTCCTATGGATACACTGACAACGAGCTCTTAAAGGGGGAGTCATGAATCCATCAAAATTATTTTATAACTACTAGCCTATCTGGTCATAACTCACAATCTTGTCATGATGAAATTCAAATTTTAAACCAGACCACTCACCTGCCCCCTATGGTGATAAATGTCAGCATTATCTGGGTCAATCCTTACTGCTGCAGCAAACACATCCATGGCATCAAGAGCATTACCTTCCTGCATGTGCATGCTACCTTTCTTGATAAGAGCATTGGCTCTTAGCTATAAAGATGAAGAAAAAGACATTACTTTGAAGTTACCATTAGAGGCAGACATCATCCATCACCCCAAACCAAACAGTTTTACTGGTAGTCTACAGAAATTTTCAATTGGCATATCTCTTTAAAGGACAAGAGCAGTCACCCAAACTTGAAGTAATGTAGTAGACTATCCTGTTTTATGATTGGCTGTTGAGAGTCACAGAACAATAATTTTTCTCTTCAAATGTGAAATTTACAGGCGGTAACTGCTTGTTTTATATTGAATGTGCAATATTAAAGTCTTTAAGTATGATGGAAGATACTGTGAAGAAAAATCAACGGAAAATCTTGATATTTAAGGGTTGCTTTGAAATAAGTCTTGGGGGACTGCTCTTAACCTTTAATTGACATCCAAGTTAAAAAAATGCATAGCAGCTTATATTACACAGCATGGACAGCAAAAATTTAGGGTTCTGCATACTCAACAGGATATGTACAGAAGCAATACACTAATATTGAGTCAAATTAAAGGCCCAGTTCTCTCATCCCAAACAGTACCACCACTTCAAACCTTCTTACTTAAGCCCCTCCAACGATTGTCTGCAATTCATCCTCATCCAGATACAATCTCAGCTTCAGGGTGAGTTCAGAAAAGCTCAACGTGTACATAATGAAAACACTCTCTGAACAGTCCATGCTGTGTAATATAAGCTTTGGTACTCTCCATTGTTTGAATCAGCTGTCAATCAAAGAACTGAACCAAGTGAGAATTTCTGTAAACCCCTAGAAGAATTGTATTTTGGGGTGAGCTGATTGGGCCCTTTATGAATGAGTAAAAGAAAGAGGTGGGAGGGGCTACAGGTTGGGAGAATTGGAATTGTCTGGGGTGATGAATGAATACTTAATTAAAATATAAAGGGCATTCCAATTACTGGATTTTTAGCTTTGATCTCAGGGTATTTTATGCCGCAACAGAACAATAGAAAATGTAGCACTTACTTTTTTATCACTATCTTCCATTGCTATAAGTCTGTCTAAATCTGGTTTGGCCGAGCTGGCTTGGCCTTTAAGCAGGAGGAATGACGCCCTCATCAACAAAGCCTGTGGGAGATATTGACCTTCACCATCAATCTCTTCTGTGCATAAATCTGTTATAGATGCGTACTCTCCTTCATGGAATGCTTTCACTGCTTTGAGAAACCCAGAGCTGAGGATGGTATCAAAAGCAATACACAATTACCAAAAAAATATTTAAATATGTGGTAAGGCATAAAATAGGGCAAACAAGGACACCAATGGTCATTAACTTAAATCTTGTAAATGTAATCTTTTGCATCCTTCTGTTGTTAATGTCTGTCATTATTGAAGAGGAAGCAGATGTCTCATATATATAGACATGCAGTGACATCCAGGGGGGTAAGGTGAGATTTATCCCCCTCCCTCTTCCAGAGGAAGAAACCCCCCAACCACTTTTGTTTTCATACAAGTCCAAAGTGTCAATATTTTGGTTTCTTGTTTTAATTAGAGGACACCTTTGAAAACAATGTTTAAACTTGCATACAAAATAGCTAGTGAAACCCTTCAGACTGCACCATATAATGGCCTTGCAACAAGATTTTGCCCCAACCCCATCCCTTCCTTCAACCTACCTGTAGCTTTGGTCAAGGGCACCATCTATTTGGATTTGTAGTTTGCCAGTAATAAATCCCCCTTTTCTTGAATTTTAAGCAGAACCCTGGACATTTGTGACCTTAGATTTTTACACAGAATGACTAGTATCATCAAAAATTTATTTTATTGTAAGTGAAGAATACTAGATGAGCAGGTTTTGGCAAGTATTCCATATTCCCTTTTACAGAGGTGAATCTACATGCCTTGATATGTTTGCATCAGATGGGTTATATCGTCCAGGTGGGACCTACGACCATTGGTACTACTACCATACAGTTTCAGTGCTGTACAATGTATATTGTGAGAGAAACATAAAGGGTAGTTTTATTCAGATGTGCCATATGGGCCTTGGACATTGCAACCAAAATTCTTGAACACCATGTGGGTACCCCTACAGTACCACAGTGCAATTGTGACACAGTTTCAATGCTGTATTTGTAGGCGATACATTTACTGTGTTATCATTAAATGGGCCATACTGCTCATATAGGACCTTGAATCAAAATTCCTCAAGGCTATGAAGTTACCCCTCCCATAGTATCATCGTTATAAAGTTTCAACATTGTACCATTTAAGGTATAGAAGATACATATAATGTATTTCC
This sequence comes from Holothuria scabra, assembly GCA_037179385.1. Taxonomy (NCBI): domain Eukaryota; kingdom Metazoa; phylum Echinodermata; class Holothuroidea; order Aspidochirotida; family Holothuriidae; genus Holothuria; species Holothuria scabra. The sequence goes on along the minus strand of CM074189.1, from coordinate 47,245,682 downwards.
ATAATGTTCCATATGGCCTATGAAGGACCTTTGACCCCAAGTTCCTAGATACCCCAAGAGTACCAAACATTGCACCATGTAATCTGAGGGAGGGGATGCCCTTAAACATTCTAGCCCCTCCCCCCCCCCCCCAAAAAAATGTTATTTTGGATGAAAAAGACTACTCAATGACCCCTTGACCTTCAAGGCACAGTGGTGATTCTGCATTTGTTTGAGTTGTGCTCTCCCCAAACAAAAAAACATTAAGGAAAAATACCAATTTGTGTCCACCCTCTTCCTCAGACTCAAATTTGCTGTGCCTTTTAATAACAGTGACGCTAAATGTCAAGCCCTGTCACAAATTAAATTAACACTTTTAACTTTAAATGTTGCCATGAAACAGCTTGCTAAATTTCTACCCAGCCACTCTGCTACTCCTTCCCTCCAAAAAGTAGCCCTGACATAACTCCATAATATGTTGTTTATTTTGTTATTGAAGGTCTCTCATTTTTGACATTAGCATCAGGTCTCAACTGTTAGAAAATATCATGGTTGTCCTTGGGGCAAAAATTTCACTCCCATTTTAAATTTGGTCGTCAGAAATATTTTTTTCTTCACAGTTTGGCACAACTACAAAACTGTGTTTTGCAAATGCGGATTGGGCCCGGCTGGTGGGATTCAAGAGAGCGTGTGTGTGTTCATGCATTATTTGCCTTACAGAATGAAAACATATGGTAAGAGAGGCAGAAACTTTAGAAATATGCCCTGAAGTATTAAATGTAATGATTAAAGTCGAAAGAGTCAAACTGACTAGTAAGCAGTAAAGTTTTAAATCTGAAGTAAGCTGCATTTTAATCCTAAGAAAGGAAAGTGGTTACATGATGTTTGTCAATTACGAAAATTAATCCCGGATCAGTTTAAAACCCAGGTCACACTACAGCGATATTGGATCGTATTATTATCTGATTATTGTGAGTTTCAGTTAAAATTTCCTCCATCCACTGAGGGAAAGAACCAAAAATTTGCCATCTGGTGTAAAAATTTGATAGGTATAAGAGGACCATGGAAATGAAACGTAAACTATTTACTTTGTGACATCACATTGACAAAAAATAGCTTTTATCGGACTAAGTATATCTGATAAAAGCTCTCTTTGGATGTGACGTCATGGAATAATTAGTATAACTTAGATTTTTGTAGACCCGAGATTCAAATCATATAATTTACACAAGTTAGCAAATTTCTATTTCTTTTTGACCAACCTACCTTGGTTCACCTTCTGTTACATATGCATCACTATTACTTGTAATTCCATCATTTGAAAAAGAAGAAAAATAGGATCGTATGAATTGTCCTGATGGTAATGAAGGCTTTCTTTCCTGTAGGACAAAAAGTGTAATGAAAAACTTTATTTTATAAAAAGATATCAATGCTAATATAATTTAAATCAGCAGACCTCTGTTGGCTATCACTTGTATATTTGGTGTTTTCTTTTCTGTGAGAATTTCTATGTTCCTTAATTTTCAGGTAAAGTAAACAGGTCTTCAAGATTCATTTAAGATGTCCAACTAATTAATTAACTTCACTTTGTGTGATTTACTTCCAGACACAGTAACAGAAATGGAAGCAAGAAATGTACATGCCCTTGTAAGCTACTGTACCTCAAAGCAATTTTCTTTCAACATTTAAAATGACAAAAAGATGGAGGCAACCCAAAATGAACACACTAGCTGAGACAACTGTTCCCAGACTCCCCTTGACCCAAGTTGTGATATGAGTCACTATACTGCAATATTTGATTTATACAACTTTCTGGGTAGGACTGGAGTAAAAATATTCCACAATTACTGGGTTTGGCAGAACAATGAAAATATTGGTACAAGTAATGTGAAAAACACAGACCCAGTATTGAGGCAGTACCTGTTCTCAACTCTCATGCAGGTAGGGAAGTCCAGTGGGAAGGAACCTAAGCCACACATGGCCCCCATGTCACCCTGCACATTAAAGATGGAGTGTCGTCAATGAAAAAGAATTCTTAAAACGCAAGCTTTCCGTGACCTTTTCATGGATTATGTCACGACCACGTGACTTCATAATTGATATTTGAAATATTCATATTTCCGATATTAATTATGAAATCATGTAGTCCTGACGCAATCCGTAATAAGGTTACCGTAGGTTTGCGTTTTGAGACTTCTTTTTCATGACCACACTCCATCTTTAATGCATCTGGGTGTTTGATTGGGTTAATAACCATGCAGGAACCTCTGCTCTAAATATTCATCGTAACAGTTACTTTTGTCAACTCATATAATGAGCACTGAACAGGTACTTTTCAAGTACCAGTATTTTCTCAAGAACCAGTTTTAATACCACACCAAATATATTCCGTATTTTCATTACCTGTACCTCTAGTACCGGTATTGACATCAGTACCTGTATACCGCCCAACCCTTACAATTACTGGAGTGAACCTTATACAAAAGTTGACAACATTTTTCCCACAACTTATGTCAACCATATCAAGAAGTACAGTACATCAGCTACTGTACCTCAGCACCTATTTCTCCATTACGTTATACATTTACAGTGATTCACATTCAAGCATTT